>NC_061156.1:50251153-50263653 GCF_022113875.1 Hydra vulgaris | reverse complement strand
TTGACAATGTCAACACTAGTTATAAAACTTTCCTTCGTGCCAGTCTTGATTGGAAACCTGGCAGAAGAACTTTGGCAGAATAAATTAAATGTGCACTTTATTGCAATGAGTTACCTATGCGTCATATTATAGAACAGTTAGATTGGGGTACAAACACTCCACAAACTTTTTTTGGTGAAATTGAAATGCTGCAGCACAAGACCATCATTATAAACCAATTGCTAAATATGAACCTATCTTGACTACTTAAGTTATTGCAGAAAAGAGTGTGATCATAGGTTATTGCTGAAATATGTGTGTAGTATAAGTTCAGGTGAGCATAATATTAAAAATATATAAAATATTTAATTTGCAGTTTAATTAAGGATGTTTAGTCTTATCATGATTAGTTTAAAAAAAAAAAAAAATTATACAAGTTAGGTGCTGTAAATACAATTTACACCTATTATTAAGTTGGTCATGTTAATCTTGCCAGGTGGCTAACATAAGCAATAGGAATTTTAGTTTTATGTTCGAGAACAGAACAACCTACTTCTGTACTTAAAGAATAAGTACATACAGACAAAATATGGTCTAACCTGGTTTGCTATTAAGAAATCAAAAATCTTTACTGAAGGGTCGAAAATTTTATACACAACATTAAAAAATATTAGCCAATCTATACAATATACTTACACAACCTGTTGTTTTAAGAAATGCGTATTTGTCTTCTCCAAGAAAACTTTCTTTTATCCCTTCTTGTTAATGATATAAAAAAATACGATATAGAGCAGTTAGATTGATAATAAAATGCCGCGCAATCCTCTAACTGTCCCAGTAAATTGAATATATGGTGGCATCAGAATTAACAAAATCACAAACATTAAAAATCTTAAAAATGAGTTTTACACATGGGCAGATCTGGTTTCTGATGATAAACTGATAAATGAACTTCCTCCTTCAAGGGATTAACTTATCAGAAACTACTTAATACAATTGAATGTAAACCAGATCCTTGTGAGCTTAGCTCGGACTTTCTATTGCACAGGCAGTCTGTTGATCACGCTGTTAAGCTGATTTCTCAATTTTCAAAAAAATCGTATTCTATACAGAATAGGCAGGATTTAGCAGTCGGAAAACAAAAAAGTCAAATTACAGGGAAAAAGTTTCATTCGAAAAAAGATAGTGATATATAGTATTTATAGTTTTTAATTTTCTTAACACTCCTATGTTGTAATTCACATTATAATAAAATTAAATGCTAATATTTAAAAAATACCCTAAATACAATTTTTTTAAGTTTAAAGTCTTTTATTTTTACAGCTTTACAAATTTTAGTTTAAAATTTATTTTTTAGTTGCTAATTTTGAGAACTATTTTTGAATTATACCAAGGGAATAGTTAAGGCTAAGCACATATACTTAATACATACTCTAATAGCATCAGAGGATGTTTTGAAAACTAAATTTTTTAGCCTAAAACCATACACTTTTGTTTACTTATAACGCTGAAAATAAACGCTTCGTGTTAAGTTTAATATTTATGATACCTGATTTAGATAAAAAAAAAAAAGAAAAACATTTTTTTAATTGAGCTTAATTAAGTTTCGATAAACTTTTAGTTTTTAAAAACTGTTATTTTAATAAAAGTTCATTTACTTTTTAAGTTGTTGGGGATCAAACGCAGCTGCAACATTTGCTACTTTTTTTCACTGGTTTTTTAAACCTGTAAAATACAACACTACCTTGAATATTCAACTGTTATATAGCTAAAAATAGTATTTAGTTGATGGGTGCAAAGTAAAATCAGCAATGCCACAGTATTTAATTTTACCAAAATAAACTTAGGAATTATGTAAAAACGTTCGTTTTGCTGTTTTTAAGTGTAAAATTAAAACTACAACAAATTGTTATTACTGCTAAAATCTTTATAGAATTGGATCAAATGAACTTGAGATTATAATCTAACGAACCTTTTTTATACTCAAGCAACTTATTCAGCAGATGGTTATTCATACAGAATGAAAATTTATGGTTACTTTAACAAAGAGGATGTCATAGCTATTTATTTTCCAATAGATTATACTTTAAAATGACCATTTATGACGTATAACGTATAATGTATAACGTATATTTAATACTAATAAAATGTTAAAGTATAATGGTTTATTTGTAATTTTTTTTTTTTTTAGATTTTTGTAATATTAAGGATTTTTCAACAGTATTTATCTTTTATTAAATTGCTTTTAGTTTCTTTTTTGCTTGCTATATGGTATATATCATTTTACTTTATTGTTATTATTTTAATTATATTATTATGTAATAACAGTTATCAGTTAGTTATATTTTGGTCACACAACAAATTATTAGCATATTTATATAAATATCTAGTTTAATAGGTGACTTATAACACTTAATTCTAGATTAGCATTCCACTCTTGATATATTATTTTTATTTTAAATTTATAATCAATTTTTAGATTTCTTAAACTTAAAAGGTTGTAGTAATGTCAAAATGACTTGAAGTTTGGAACCATTTTAGGAGAAATGAAAGAGGGATATTGTTTTTTTTAAGCGTTGCAGTAAGCAACTAGGATGTAAAAGTATTATCTACAACACCACTTCTTATTTATTTTAAAATTCATAAGATCCTTATAAATTTCTCTAGCTTATCAAATGTTACTAAAAATTTATTGGAGATAAGTAGTGAACAAAGTGAACCATCGACATCGAAAAAGTTTAAAAGTACTTATGCTGACAATTGTATAAAAAAAAGTTGTTAAAACTAAAACATTAAAGAAAATTGTATCGCGATGTGTAGCAGAGGATGGGTTCTATAGTGAAATCGCAAACTATTTTAGCCATTAAATGTAAATGTTAAGGCCATTATTGCCATTAAAAGTAAAGGGTTTGAAATACCTTAAATTCTACTACTGTAACAAAGTGCATTTTAAAATTATATGAAATAAAAAAGAAAAGAAACAGTTAGTATTATCAAGGATCTAAAAGGAAAAAATGTTAAATTCTCAATAACAGTAGAAGAGTGGACTTTTATCTCTATGAATAGATATCTTAATGTTTTACTTCATACCTTGTTGATACATTAATGAAAAAATTTGAAGTGTATGTATTGGGGTTAGTTTACATAAAAAGTACATGTAGTGCTGAACAAACTAAACTATATGTTGAAAATAAGTTAAAAGAATTTGAAATTGACATTAAATCAGATATAATATCATCAATACATGATGGAGCATCCGTTATCGTCAATCATGGAAGGCTATTAGGCATAATATCTCAACTTCGTTATAGCCACGGTTTGCATTTAGCAATAATTGTACTGTATAAAAAACAACAATCAAAATTTTGAGAAGAAAATGAAGAAGTAACAGATTATGTAGATGTTAGTGAAGATATACAAAATCTCAGAAGAATTATAAAAATAATAAAAATCTCTTTAGTAAAAAACAACATCTTACGGGGATATGCTAATGAACTTGCAGGCATGACATTACAGTTAATGTCAAAACTTGGTGTAATTGATTGATAACCATGCTCAAACGATTCCTTTAAATAAAAGATCTTATAAATAAAACTTTAAATGAATTAGGTCTGATGATACACCCATATCGCAAAATCAAGTTATGAGAATTCCCATCTTTCGCATCATATTCTTTTTTTTTTAATCTCTTAAAAAAAATGTTAGTCTTTTTTGTTTAAAGTTAATCCAGCGTTTCAAAAAATATATAAAAAACATTTTTCTTGTCAAATTATAACACATATTTTGTAAAAGGTTAATAAGAGTTTATAAAAAATGCCAAAAGTTAATCAAAAAATTTCAGAAAAGGAAAAAAACACAGTAAAACGTAAACTGTTTGAAAAACCTGTAGCTGAAAGTTTATTTTTATTAAATGTTTTTTTTTATGTTTTTTTTTTTATATTTATATTTATTTTTTTTTTAATGTATGTGTTTTTTCTATATTGTTAAACCCTACGTTCCGGAAAATAAGTATAAAAAATCTCAAATTTACATTCCTCGTGTAGTTGAAACAAGACTACTCGAGAGTCATGATTAAGAAATGTATAATAACAAATTAGATTATTTTGATGACATTCCAGAAGTAGATGACGGTAAATTTATAAACTGTTAAATGTTATTTTTATAAACATGATATTTTTTTAAGATCAACTACTTTATAAATGTTTTTATTAGATCAAGAACGAATATTAGATAATATTATGAACGAGTTTGGTACACCGCGTCGATTGATATGTTTTGGATGTTGTTTGTGCGACAACGACAACGTCCATAACCATTGTTGTATAACTACCGTGTGCCCGTACATTCAAGATTTATTTAAACGGTGCCGCGGTTGTTGTTACTGCTTGTAAATTTTGTAAATATTGTTTGTAAACTTTGTAAATATTTGTATATATTATAATAAAAAGTCATTTACAAAATTGACTTGCGACGGGCGCTTTATTATTATATGTTTATATCAGCTCAATTCAGATTTAAAAAAATATTTACAGGAAACTAATTTGAATCAAGGTATTGCAATGGATAAAGTTCTCTTAGCCGAAGAAAGCGAATTGGATAGTTGTAAAAGACGTTACATTATTAAAGACATGAAAATCATAAAGACATATCAAATAGAGTTGACAAAAGTTCTTGATATGTTATTTGAACGTCTTCCGGCTCGCGAATTTTATTCCGACACCTGTTATCATAACTATAGTGAAGTCATTGAACGTTGTCGCATTGTGTTACAAAAATTTTATTATTATTTTACGTGTATAGACAAATAATATAAAAAAATAAAATATGTATTTAGTTTAAAATTGATAGTGGAACGATTGTGTTATTATTGGGAAGGATTAGTTAAAGCATTATATTTTCAAAAAGATGTATTGGAATGTTATCATATTTAAAAAATAGAAAGAGACAATATATTGAATCAAAAAATTTATTAATGTAAGAAATTTTGTTTTTTCTCAAACTAAACTTTTAACAAAAGTTTTAAAGTTATTATTAATTAAATAAAAAAGTTCTTTGTCTATAAAATTGTAAGTTCTTTTCCGTATTTCATAATCAATCAATACTGCGATGCGATAAAATTCTTTTAATTATTTTAATTATTAAAATTATTGTTTCCATATTGATTTACAGCTAATTCCATAAAAATTTTATATTTTTCGCGGTTAAAGCTGATATGAATATCGGTATCGTATAAATTAAAATTTTTAAATTTCATTATGAATCTAAAAAAAAAAGTTAAAATTTTTTTATAATTTATTAAAATAAACTTTTTAAAAAGTTTTCAAAACTGTTATTGATTTGTTTAAATAGTTCTTTATTTCTAAAATTATTTGTACGACTTTGAGTTTGTTTGTCTACAAAAACACCAATAAGATGAAATTCGCAAAACAGAAATACAAGGACAATTGACAACGTTTGATATTGTCGACGTAGAAGATTGGAAAAAAACCAAATGGACTTATTTGAACACTAATAAAGAACCGCTCAAATTTAACAATTTAAGTACTACCGTTTTTTTAATTCTACTTTCAAAATCAAATGGTACCATTTTACAATTAGTTTTTTTAAAAAAAAATTGTTGAAAGGAATGGATCGATTTGACTGTAATTGTCATTGTTGTAATAAAAAAAAGCTTTACAAAATAAAAAATAAAATAGAAAAATTGACTGATGATTTCATAAGAAAAAAATTGGATTGGTAGACGCTTTTGGTTTTATACGTTCAACTTAAAAAACGTTCAAGTTAAAAGAAACAATTAAAAAAACAATCTACCGGAATTGATGTTATGAAAATGAAGAACTTGACCTTTTACATTTGTAAAGTGTTTTAATTTGATTAATATAAATTTTGTTATAAAAGATGTCTTTTCAAAAAAAAAAAAATTAATTTTTAAAAAATGTCTCTTTTTTGAGCAAAAGGTAGATATGAAAGAAACTTAATAAACGAGAAAATACCGGAAACTTTAAAAGATCCGCAAAAAAGTCAAATGAACGAAATTCAAAACAAATTTTATCATCTTTAAAATCAACTGTCTCATTCTTCTACTAAAGCAGACGTTCTTAATATTAAATCAGAATTGTATGAAAAATGCGAACAATAAAAAAACTAAAACAACAACAAAAAAAAGCAAGACTCTTGCGAAGAAAAACCTCAACGTAAAAAAAACTTGTTAAAATAAACGAAACTGAAAAACCAAAACGTAAAAAAGTAAAGTATTCAGAAGAAGAAGAAAGCGAAAGTTCTGAAGAACGATATGTTGAACAAAACCACCAAAAACTAAAGTCACGTTAACTTCATACGTTTGCGTTCAATGTTTTCAAGAAGTTAAAGCTGTAGACACTATTCACGGTTTGTGCAAAAACTGCATTATACAACAAAGAGCTATTTTATCCAGTTTAAGCAAAATAACATTGAAAAAAAAAGCCAAAAAGAAAAAATGAATAAAAAAAGTTTAATTGAACTTGGTTACACGCGAGCTTTAAAAGACGTTAAAAACAAAAAATTACCAATTAAAAAAAATACTTCCGACTCGGAAGATGAATAAATAGAATTAGAAAAAATATTATACAAAAAACTTTATTCTTGTTTTTTTTAATTTTAAAGAAAAAAAAAAAATTTATCAAGATGGGTTCTATGGCAAAATATATGAGAGCGGGAGACGGCAACCGTTATCTTATGAAATCAAACGATGTTAATGCGCTCATAAGAGCATTGAATAGTAACGATAATCCTGAATATCAAACATTTCTACAAGATACTTATAATACCTTGATATCGTTTTAGAGTACCGTTATGTTTGTTGTGTGATTTTTTTCAAATTAAAAGTTATTACGGAAGAGGTAAAGAATTAAAAACCGAACTCAATGTTGAACAAGATACTAATAAACTTTTAGCATATATAAGACCTGTAACTGCTGCCCAAGTAGAAGCATTAGCTAATGTCGGATTAGAAATCTTGCAATTTGGGTCAATACTTATCGAATCAAAGCTAGTTTACCTTTAGAAAAATCTTTATACATAAACAGTTACCCAGACCAGCCTTAAACTATATCTCGTTTTGCTCATTACGAACAAGTTATAACCAACGTAGAAGGTACAGATACCGTTACCATAAGCTTAGGAAATATAAAAATAGCTGGCATGGTACCTTATTGTGTTTTGTTTTCTGTTCAATCAAAAAAAGAAAGCGATCATCTTACCAAAGCTTCTTTGATACCTGTTGGAATGGCATGCACTATGATTAAAAAAATTACTTTTCATAATTTCAGAAGAACTTTTGTCAATTCTTTAGGTGATACTTATGAAAATGATTTAGAAAACAAAGTAGAAGATCAACAATTATGTTACCGTAGATATGTTTCTTGGTGTAAAAGAAATACACCTTCTACTCTTATTATTAATAGTTATGCAGATGTTTATACAAGTGACGACGACAGTTTTATTAGAAACCCTTCTGATTATTTCAGTCAAACGCATAATTTAACAGAACCTTAAGCTATTGACACGACTAGCGATTATAATTTTATTTAACGACAAACCTCCGGCTACTATTCAAGGAAACAATTCGTTACAAATTACCGTTGATTTTGTTACCACTTTTAAAGGTATCATAACTCTGTACCTTCAACATGCGGCACAATTGATTCAAACTGGAATAGGAGAAGACGAAAATTACACATATCATCTTTTCAAAATTAAATCATCACAACACCTTTTAAAACATTTTTGTTTTGGTTAAATTAACCATGTTTTAATTGTACTTTTTTATGCACGCACGACTATTTAATTTAAAAAATATATAAAAAAAAAACATTTATATTTGTTTTTCTCAAAACTAATTATATAGCGCGAAGACGTTATCGTAAAAGTACGGTAACGTAAAATTGTACGGTTTTACAACGGCAACAGGTATTTGTTTATCGAACTGTTGTAATGGTTTGTTCTTTGATTCGATCTGATTTTAATAAACATCAAAATTTCTTCTTATATATATTTTTTTTGTAAGGCTGGATTAACTTTAAGCAAAAAAAAAAGATTAACATTTATGTTAACCCTTTATGGGCCATTGTTGCCGTATGGCAACAAAATAAAAAAGCCATTAACCTCAAAGTCTGGTCTTCAATTTGTTCATTTAAAAAGTGCTTTTGTATTTTATGATGATTCAGCAATAAGAAAAAAAAAATAAAATGGTTTCCATACACTTTTAAAAGATTTTTAAGCCGTAATACTTGTGCTTAGTTTTAAAACTGCAATGTTGCTGTTTTATAAATCTTTATTGTCAATTTTTTATAAAATCAAGTTTAAAAATTAATTAGGTATATTGTTAACATGTGTTTCTAGTCTCTAAAAAGAATAATTTTTATTTTTTTTCTTATTTTCTTTTTTCTGAAAACTTTTTAAAAAGTATTTGTTGCCATATGGCAACAACGGACTATGTCGGAAAAATCTAGAATAATTTTCATAATAACGTTTTCTATTATATTTCGTTATTTTTTCTTTTGTATATATATAAATATATATATATATATATATATATATATATATATATATATATATATATATATATATATACATATTTATATATATATACATATATATATATATATATATATATATATATATATATATATATATATATATATATATATATATATATATATATATATATATATATGTATATATATATATGTATATATATATATATATATATGTATATATATATATATATATATATATATATATATATATATATATATATATATATATATATATATATATATATATATATATATATATATATATATATATACACATACATTATATGTGTTTGTTACATATTTATAAATTTCAGATGGAGAAAAAATTTAAAACTAGATACAATGTTGAAGAAGCTCTCCATTATGTATTATCTCCTTGCTCTGGTTCTGAGCTATCTGATTTGGAGGATGATGACACTGAAGAGCCTCATTTTCAACTTGAAAGATTGAATGATGATATAGTAGCAGATATTGATTGCAGTGATGAAGATGATAATGTTGAAAGTGATAACGAAAGTGAAACTGATAGTTGTATACAGGTAAAACATATCTTTAGATGGAGAAACAAAGAACCTCTATCAAATTTTGAGTTTTCTGGGGCTGGTTTTAGTCAACCACCCTATTATTTTGATGAAATGACACCATTGACATTTTTCAAGCTTTTCTGGATGATTTTATAACTAATACAATTGTGGAACAAACAAATCTTTATAGTGTTTAGAAAAATGGAAAATCTATGAACACAAATAAGGATGAAATAGAGAAGTTTCTTGGTATGCACATGATGATGTCAATAATACTATTACCTGGTTACCACATGTATTGGGCAAAGGAAACTAGATATGCCCCAATAGCTGATGTCATGTCAAGAAATCGATATATACAACTACGCCACTTTTTGCATGCAAATGACAATACAAATAAAGATGATGTTGCTAATAAAAACAATAAACTGTTTAAGGTGCAACCAATTCATGATGGTGTGAGGAAAAATTGTATACTTATTGAACATGAGGAAAAACAGAGTATAGATGAACAAATAATTCCTGCTAAAACCAAATTTAGTGGCATACGTCAATACAATGCAATTAAGCCAATAAAATGGGGGTTTAAAAATTTTGTTAGAGCTGGTGCATCTGGTATGATGTATGATTTTTTTTGTATTCTGGAGCATGTGGAAATATAAAATGTAATGGGGAATGTGTTGTAAGAAAGCTTTGCGAAACGCTTCCAAAAAATGTTAATCATCAACTGTTTCTTGACAATTGGTTTTCATTTTTGGATCTGTGTTTAAAGCTAAAAATTGATGGAATTTTAACCACAGGAACAATTAGATCAAACAGAATAAAAAAATGTCCACTCTCAACAGAGAAAGAATTAAAAAATGGGCGTGGCAGCAGTTGCTATTTCACAGATGTCAATTCAGGGTTGGTTTTGGTGAGATGGTTTGACAACAAATGTGTTCAACTAGTTTCTACATTCTCTTCCCCCATTTCGTTATCAAATGTCAAAAGGTGGAATCGAAAAAATAAATCCTATGTCAGTGTTTCCTGTCCTGAAATTGTAAAGGAGTATAACAAGTCTATGGGAGGAGTTGACTTAGCTGACATGCTAATATCCATTTATCGCACCCCAATAAAAACAAAGAGGTGGTATTTGAAGGTGATATTTCATTGTGTAGATATTAGTAAAGTTAATGTATGGCTTCTTTATCGTCGTTATGCCAGCCAATGAAATTTACCCCAAAAAAGTCAGTATTCACTGCTGAAATTTATTTCCAGTGTTGCTGAAGCTCTTATATCTGCTGGAAAAGAATTATCTTCAAGGTCAGTTGGCAGACCATCAAAGAGATCAATTGATGCTGATGAAAGTACAAGTAAACGTGGTTGTAAACCTTTAGTACCAAACCCTTGTGTGGACGTTTGTTATGATAGCATAGATCATTGGCCAAAGTGTAAAAAATCAAAAAACAGATGTCGATTCTGCAAGACTGGATTTAGTCGGGTATATTGTACGAAATGCAAAATAGCTCTTTGCCTGACTCAGAACAAAAATTGTTTCTATGGGTTTCACAAAAAATAACTTCTTCGTGTATTTAAAGTGGTAAAATTATATTACCTATTATTTATTAGAAATAATGTATATAGCCAGCAATATTTTAGCGATTTTTGTGTTTTTCTAATATGTATATGCAAAATGTTTTAATTTGGTTACTATAAATTCACTAAATTTTACTTTTTTGGCTTATAAACTATATCGGTACTGCCTCTGTATAGTCAAACCTATCATGCTTTAAGCTCAATCTTAAAGGTGTTCTCTAATTATGTTAATGACATAATGAAGGTTTTTCATCATTATGGTATTCTATATACAATTATGAAAAAGTAATATAATGAAAAAAAAAAATTTTTTTAAATGTATTTTACTATGGAAGGCCAATGTTGCCAAATGGCAACAATTGTTTTTAGGAACTTGCTGACGTCAGCAAAAAAAAACTTTATATTTTCTAATAATTTGACCCATAAATGTTGTGAAAATATTATTAAATTATTTTTTAAAGTCAATTTCATAATTCGGCCCTTAAAGCGTTAATCTTTTAATCAATATACGTAAAGATTATGACGGGATGGATGGGAATTCTCATAACTTGATTTTGCGATATGGGTGTATCATCATAGGTCAACAAAAGATTTTAGAGGAGAATGTATCAACTTTAGAAGAGCTGTTAAATGTCTTATTGGCTACAAATACTGCAGTAAAGGAGTTGAGTAAAACTTCTGCAACTCTTTTTACCGCTAACGATGTTTATAAACTTATAATCAAAAACTTAGATCACTTACAAACGAATATAAGAAAAATTTATTAAAACAGATAAAAAAGCGAATGGATGAACGTCGTGATAAAATCCTCATAACATTATTAAACTTCTTAGAATCAGGCAATACTCCACATTCTACTAAATAATTTGAAAATACTTCAAAAACTGCCGCCATTGCTCAGTAGAAATATTTAAAAGAATTCATACATCTGGTGGTGGCATCAGCAGTACTGAGTATTAGGAGGTCGAGGAAATTTCAAAATAAATAGCAAGTTCAAGTGCAGCAAACCTGAAAGCAGCTATTTCCTCAATTACCCATGCAGAAAAGCAGAGCAGTCTAACTTTTTCATTATTGAAATTTTTTCATTCATTATTGATTTCATTATAATCATATTGATTTCATATTTATTTTAATTTTTGACAAAAATTAAAACTCGCTTAAATTTTGAAAATTTTGAAAAAAGTGCAAGTACGTTTTTGAAAAATGCAATTTTAAAAATAAATTAAATTAAATTTTGTAGATTTGTTTTTATTTTAATATTTGAATTTTCCATGTAAAATACATAAGTTACAACTAATTGTTGGTAAGCCTATTTGCACGCACGTGTAAATAGACTATATCTTATTTACTTAAACATTAAAAAAAAAAATAATTTAGATTTTTAGTATGAATGTTCTCACAAACTAAAAAAGTCGATAACTTCAAGTCGTATATTTTGAAAGCAGTTTAATTTTTTTTTTTAATTATAATAAAAATAAATAAGATAACTTAAACATAATTAGATTTCTATTCAAAAAACAGACAAAAACGTGCCAATAAATAAAATAAACAAAAAATATATTTCTTTTTATATTTAAAAGATTGCCTGGATAAGCAAACCTTCATAATTGTCTTTACACTACTGTGCTTATGCCTAGACAAGCAGTCAAAATGTATATACATCACGGTCACTAAGATACTTAAGTTAAAATTAATTATTAACATGAAAATATCAAGTTCAGTCTATCTTTTTATTTTTGTTTCTGCTTTATATATCCCAATAATTTCGTTTAATCCAAATAATTTTGTTAAATTGTTTTATATATCTAAATATTTTGAATTTTTGCTAATCGATATCCGGTGAGTC
>NC_061156.1:50111153-50238653 GCF_022113875.1 Hydra vulgaris | reverse complement strand
TAGATTCTTTGACTGTTTAAATGTAAGAAACCAAAGTGAAAGTTTATTTAAAAAGAAATCAGACTTAGAACCTTATCGTGATTTGAATGACTCTCGATTTGATTGGTTGTTGAATGATTTTTTAAACTATTTTTCAAGTTGGAAAGAATCTATCAAAAATTGTAAAAGAAATTTTACACGCAATGCTCGTGATCGCATGTTTATTTCCTGGCAAACGTATGAGGGTTTACTTATAACGGTACACTCTTTTGTGGAATCAACACGTTTTCTGTTAAGTGAAGGAATGCCATTTATATCGTCAGAGCGCTTCAATTAAGATGTATTAGAAGAGTATTTTGGAAGACAGCGTAGTCTAAATAATCCAACTTTAATTCAGTTTGGCTATCAATCCAACACCTTGCGTATGCAACGTTCTATTGCACCAGTTACAGGGAATACAAAAGGAAGCTTTAAGCAAAAACGTAGAGTTTCTTGGAAATTTGTCGATAATGCTTCTTTAAAAAAACGATCTACAAAGAAGTAATTTACAATCTTTTGTGTTTTTACTCGCTCATAGGATAGAGGTATGTATATTTATGTTCTGTTTGTACCTCTGGCACGGTGTTAGCTCAAATGCAAGTTGTTTTATTAAAATTTATTTAATTTATTAAAATTTATTTAATTTATTAAAATTTATTTAATTTATTAAAATTTATTTAATTTATTAAAATTTATTTAATTTATTAAAATTTATTTAATTTATTAAAATTTATTTAATTTATTAAAATTTATTTAATTTATTAAAATTTATTTAATTTATTAAAATTTATTTAATTTATTAAAATTTATTTAATTTATTAAAATTTATTTAATTTATTAAAATTTATTTAATTTATTAAAATTTATTTAATTTATTAAAATTTATTTAATTTATTAAAATTTATTTAATTTATTAAAATTTATTTAATTTATTAAAATTTATTTAATTTATTAAAATTTATTTAATTTATTAAAATTTATTTAATTTATTAAAATTTATTTAATTTATTAAAATTTATTTAATTTATTAAAATTTATTTAATTTATTAAAATTTATTTAATTTATTAAAATTTATTTAATTTATTAAAATTTATTTAATTTATTAAAATTTATTTAATTTATTAAAATTTATTTAATTTATTAAAATTTATTTAATTTATTAAAATTTATTTAATTTATTAAAAATTATTTATTAATTATTAAAAATTAAATTTTATTTAATTTATTAAAAAACATATTTATGTGCAATCTGTGTTTTCAATAATAGTTTATTCCATTGTTTTGGGAGAGTTTCTGTTGTTATAACTGATTTTGGAGAGTTCTAGAATTTGAGTAATCTTATACTCTAAGCATTTAAAAGCCAAGACGGAATGTCGTTAATTTTCATACCATTTACTAAAAGCTTTTTAAATATTGTTACAATTTTATAATTCAAATTAGTGATTTCGAAATTTTTTCACTGTACTGATTTATATGTAATTATTATATATTATTAAATCAATGAAGTTATGATTTTTTCGTAATGTTATTTCTTCGCATTTGTCCGATAAAAACAAGTTTTCCTAATGAAAAAAGCATCTAGAAATTTTTATTTACAGAAATTTTATGAAATAAAATAATTTTCTTTTGCAAACATAATCCGTACAAAAATTTAGACAAATTTTAAAAAATAAAAAAGAAAAAGAAAATCACTAGCTACAAGTTAAATTAGATGGAAAAAATGGGATGCTGTATTTCAGATTTTTTTTTATATATTATTTACATAACCACTTATTTTTATAATTTAATTTTCATTAAGAAAATAATAATATGGAAAACCGTCCGAACCACATAAGTCTGAAAACAATGACATAAAATGTGTGTGTTTTTTTTAGGGTAGTTATAAAAGCAACATTGAATAGTGATTTTGTAATCACCCTAATATAAGTGAACAATTATATAAACAAATTTCACGGTTGTTCACATAGTAAAACTAGATTTTAAGAAAATCTTGTACAAAAAATTTTTTAACAGGTGCCTAAAGACTCATCATTATTTAACAGGTCACTAATATTTTTGAAAATAATATTAGTGATCATACAAAAATTCTAAGAGCACAAAGTTTGTTATTTTTGAACACAAAGCTGTTAAATATTACTTTATTCCGACTCAGGAGCAATAGTTAGAGATTTACTTATGGAATAAAGTAGCCATGTTGCAACACAACCTATTAGAAAAAATTAGTTCATTTTCAAAACTATTTTTATCCTTAATAAAATGAGAAAAACTAGTAAAAAAAATGAAAACGATGTTTTATTAGCTTACAACATACATTCATTGTGAGGGTGAGGCGCGGAAGAAGATATAGAGTTGTATTATAATTACCTCAAGGGATAAAAGTAATATCATAAAATCCAATTAATACATAATTTTTGAATGTTGTACAATATATAGATATATAAAGTTATTTATATATATATATATATATATATATATATATATATATATATATATATATGTATATATATATATATATATATATATATATATATATATATATATATAAATATACATAAATATTGCAATATGCATAAATATTGAAAAAGAATCCAAATCAGGCTGGTTTTTTTTAATCATATGGTTTTTCGTGAAAACTGTTCCTAATAATAATAAAATTAATAAAATTCAAAGCCACTATACAGAGAGAAATTGTGGTGGTGGTGGTGGTGTGGGGGGGCAGTTAGACGATATTGTCACAGGACCTGAAGGGTTTAGGGACCCCAAATACTATTTAAGGGCCATTTTTTAAAATTTTAAGAAAATAGCTGTTCCAAAGATTATTTTTGTAAGAAAAACTGCTGTTCCTAAGAAAACGGTAACAGAAATAAAATTTGCCCTAAGCCCCAACCAACCTCGGAGCGACTTCAATAAAAAGTTTTTATGGATTATTTTCTTTAAAAAAAATTGTATTTTATTTGACGAACTTGTTAACTCACTATAAAAAAATCACCACTTCATTTTTGATTTAATAATATATCTTATAAATATAAAATAGTATAACAGTACAATAGTATACAGTATAATAATAAAATTATAAAAAATACTATGACAATTTCGATAACTTGTCACAATATTTATATAGCTTTTAGTGAATGGTACGAAAATTAACAATATTCCTGTCTTGGCTTTTAAAAAATCGTAAAAAAATTAGATTTCTAAACTTCTGTTCTACAAAAACTTTCCAAAATCAATTATAGCAACAGAAACTCTCCCTAAAAAATGGAATGAACTATTATTGAAAACACAGATTGCTCATAAATATGTTTTTTAATTTATGTTAAAAATTAAAACACCTGACTAAATGAATAATAAATAATAAACCTAACTTGTGAGAATGTTGTTGTGAAGTATTAACAGCATTAAAAATAAAAAATGACAACAACATCAAAATATACATTTATTTATAAAACTTGATTCTTGGCTTTTAGTGAATGATTAGAAGTAGAGTTTCAGTAATGAAACTACCTAATAATCATTTTTAACAATAGACACCAACGTGAAGATAGCCAAGTTGTCTATCAACACGAAACACCACAACAATAACATAACAATGATTACACACAACAATAACACAGGAAATATACATATAACCACTTACGGATGAGCCAACACGGTGCCAGAGCTTAAAACAGAACACAAACAAACATAAAACAACTTATGAGTAAAGCAACACTGCATCAGAGGTTCAAACAAAACAAAAACAGACACAACAATAACATAACAATGATAACACAACAATAACATAGCAAATATAAAGCGACTTACAGGTGAGCCAACACCGTGCCAGAGGTCTACACAGAACAAAAACATAAAAAAAATCGACTTACGAGTGAATCAACACCGCGCCAGAGGTCTACACAGAACACAAATATACATAAAGCAACTTACAGGTAAGCTGACACTGTGCCAGAGGTGTTGGCTCACCTGTATCCTATATCCACTCCTGCTCACTATTTCTTTATTGTAGACTTATCAGACCCTTTTTTAATGTTTGATCGAAGCCCACCTTTTGATTTAGTTTTTTTCGCTTTTTGTCTTTGAACAACATCTTTAGCCATCGAAAATGATCTTACTCTGTAGTATAATTTTACCATACTCTCTAAAAGACTTGTTTTAACTTCTTTATCAATTTTAAATTGGCAGGAGTTCTCAACAATTGCATTATAAAAACTTTGCACAGGTGTATTTGTGATTAGCTCAGATGCCATATTTGCAATGTCAACTTTTCTCAACATTGAATTTAGAGTTTCAGACCGAAATTTTATTTCTGTTAGAATCAATATTTGCTGACACTCTTCACCAGTGAGATCAGTCCACCTCTGTTTTGAACATCAATAAGTCTTTGTCCATGTGACAAATATTTTTCAAGAACACAGTGGTTTAAAATAGAAATAATTGCTTGGGTTTCTTCAGATTGATAGTGTTTACTGTTTTTAGCTTTCTTTAAAACTTTTTACAAAACGTAGCCAGCCACGTATTGTAGACCATCTAATTCCTTTGCAGATATCGGTTTCAGTTCAATTGATTTATTCTCTGAAAAAGATGTTTTGTAATAATACAAAATTTTATCAATTAACGCTGTTGATATAAGCGTACTGCAAGGTTTTTCAAGATCATTAAAATATTTATCAGACTCTAATACAAGTGAAGAATATGTTTCCATGTAAAAATTTTCACTATTACCTGTCTTCAGTAACTTTTTGTAAATTTTGTTGCACTGTTGGTATAATACATTGATATATTGAGATATTTTATTTAATATTATATCTGGGTAGTATTTTTCAATTAGCAAAGTATTTATAGCTGCATTAACTAATGTTTTTATTGTGTCAACTGATAAGAAATTTTCTGCTTCGATAGTATCAGGTTTTCCATCAGAATGTTTTGTTCGGGTATGTCTTGTTAACCCACCCTTTGTCTTGTAACACTTTTTGCACTTTTGACATAAGAATGCAGCAGATGTAGTCACCTAAGAATAACCATTACATGTAAATTTTTAAAAATAAAAATAAATCATAACAACAAAAAAATTAGCGTGCTAAAAATATAAATAAATATACTGATTTATTTACACACATGTACAACCTGCTGACTGGATCAGTCCAGTCTGAATAAACCTTAATTACACTAAAATATGTACAATGTATAAATATAAAATATGAATTTTTACTTGCCTCGTCTTATGCTTTATTTAGATCTACTTTTATTTCATTATCCAAAAGATCCTGATCTATGTCTAAAAACATAAAATCTAAATCTTCACTACAAAAATATATATCACTTTCAGCCATTTTAAATTAAAGTTTGCACTTACTTTGATCACGTGACTGATATTTTTTAGTGTCTAAGTTTCGCCTAAAATTCAGCTTCAATTACGCGAGATTTCCAGACCAGGTATAACTTCTATTGACTATGTTCCATCAGAGAAGTGTCAACGATTAGAGTTAGACAATAGTGAAAGTATAAATAAACAACTAATTATAGTAATATTAAATTAATTATTCTCTTGTAAATAAATTTATAGAATAAATATTATCACTTTAGGAATTATTTGTATATAACCCAAAATTGGAACGGGGAATTAAAAATACTCCACTTTATACATTCAGGGGAGCCCACTGAAAGCGTATAGTATAACCATTCCACCGGCAAATGTGACCAATTATGTATATTGCAGCGATTCCATGTTAAATGTAGATACTTTAACGGGAAAGAAACAAAGTTCCATAGTCGACTTCATACAAACATCATTCTGGCCTTATACAATCTATAATGCCAGAACGGACGGTCCAACGACGCCGATTTGCTCAATATTTGACGAAATTATTTCAGAGCAAGAAGATACGGATGCAGTGGCGGCAACGAGGTACAGCGCAAACGATACGGCAGCCATTGCCTTAAATGTAAGCGCAAGTCAAAGTTAAGCACATCACTACCACTGACTACTACGTTAACGCCATTAAATACGTGCTTGATATTGTTTAATTACCTACATGCACATTTACATTTCGATTTTACCGATACAACAACACCTTAAACTATGGAAACACAAGCAAAGACACCAAACGCACTTGAATAAAGAAATCATTCGGTTCGCACCTCTTCGAAAACAAAATACTAAATAGCCGTCTTAACGACGATGAATTGTCCAGAGCCCCGAATTAAGAAACTTGGAGTTTACGATGCAACTCAAAGACTCGGAGACAACAAAAAAGACAATACTTAGACAGGTATATTTGCAACAACCCCATATTGATGTGTTATTCCATAGAGTTTAGGTTTGCAATGACACTTCAAAATTAGGAGCTTTAGTGTTTTTCCTGACAAACGTGTCATTGCAAAACCAAATCTCACTTCATAGGTTAAAGAAATATACTATGTAACAAACATTTGTTGTTTAAAAAACTAATTGCTGATTACAAGTTGCAAGTGAAGTGTGGAAGAATTTGTTGCAAACTTAGAAACTCTTATTTTGAGTCGCATTTTAGATTTAAACATACAAATAAAAATTTTAATGCTGCGTTTTACTAAAATAATCTAAATAATGTAAAATATTAGGCGCAAAAGCAAATTTGAAAAAAAAATTTCAGTGGATTACAGTGTTTCTCTCGAGGAAACTCCTAACTTTTTATTTACTCTTCACGACTGGCAGTCAACCAAAAAGTGTATACAAACGATTGCATCCTCAAAGAATTGACTCGGACCACTTCGGAGAAGTGTATGTAACAAATTTAAACAAATACTTAGATGAAAAAAACAAAAACGATTATATTACAAAAACTAATTACCCCGCTTGGTGTCTCAGAAATAAGACCTGTTAAGAATATCTGATCAAACCTTGAAGGCTATACCTGTAAAAACATTTAGGAAGCAAAAAAAGAATATCAATTGCGAAAACGAGTTCGCTTTCAAAAAAAGATTTTTTTGATAAAATCTAATACAACGTATATGAAGATGTATATAGGAAAGGACTGTTGTACAAAATGGCCGACAACCGTCCTGACTGGGTGAAAGTAAAATCTCTAAAATGTAAAATTTGAAATATAAATATATTATCTATTATATATTGTTATATATCAAAGATGTATATAGGAAAGCACTGTAGTACAAAATAGCCGACAACCGTCCTGACTGGGTGAAAGTAAAATCTTCAAAAATGTAAAACTTAAAATCAATACATTTCGTCCGAGAATATATATTTGATTTTAAGTTTTTACCTTTTTGCACAATATGGCGAAATGACAGATTTTCAAGTTTTACATTTTTACAGCATTCAAAAACATTCTAAAACTAATATACACAAATACATAACAAACAAAAATATGGTTATTTAGACTCAATTTAATACTCTTACTAGATAATTGTAATTTTCTATGAAACAAAAGTGTGCCTCCAAGGTGCTACACATACTTTATGAGTAAATTCTGGGAACCGGTAATGTACTTTTTTTTTTATTAAAGTTAAGCAATTTTTAAGGTCTGTAGAGATTATATATGCAAATCATGTATAAAGATATACTATAAAAAACAAAAGGAGGAGAGTTTTTTTTATAAGCATTTTAAAATTTCTAAAAACATGAAAACACCGTTTGAAGTTTGTTGCGCGCGTATGTCACGTTAGAGTTAAAGGTTTCAATGTGCTTCGTAAAAGATTAAGTGTGCGCATTTCAGAGAACCTTTTTTTTTTTTTATAGAAAAAAGGCTTTACATGGAAACTTTCTTTTCCTCAAAATTAAAAGGACAAGAGTCTTAATAACATGGATCTTTTTCCGAATTTTTCTCAACTTTCAGTTTTTCCGGATAGCCACACGGTGATTTAATACTTATGAAAGCTTAAGATTTTATTGTACGCATGCGTCCGATACAACTACTGAGTTTTCAAATTTTATGTTTACCGTCTATGAGTTGTTTAATAGCTTTCAACCTTGTTTTCTGTTTTAAAAGATAACATTGAAATGGTTGCTAATATTTAGACTTCTTAAATGGAATTTTACATGGATGAGTTAGTTTATGCATAAAATCAAAGTGAAAAGTATGTTTAAACATCCACTTCAATTATTTAACATTATACTTGAATATTGCCTAAAATACTACTTTATACAGATGCCAATTATGGCTTAGGTTAATTAGGTTAATTTTTAGTAAAAATACTGTTTACCGTCTCTCAAAAAATATTAGTTTCTATTACCAATCATTTTTTTATATTTCTTTTCATTATTTAGTCAAGAGGTTTTAATAATGATATATTTTGGATAGTGGCTGAAAAACATAAGCAAAAATTATTGAGTCTGAATTTGTAAAAATTTAACCTGAAAAGACTATAAAAACCAGTAGAAGACGTGAAAGAACTTTTAATATTTTAAAATTTGTTTAGATTAGATTGTTTAGATGTTCACCCAACACTAATGTGTTTAAAATGCAATGCAACAATGGTGAATATAGAAAACCGAGGTAGTAAACTTTTGAAGCTTATACCAAAAACATGGTTAATGTTTCAAACAAATGTGTGTGATTGTGTATTTAGTAAAGCTGGTCGGAAACCCATGCCAATTGTTGGAAGACCAGAAACTTTTAAAAGATGGACACAATTTACCCTTAATCTGTTTCTCGAATCTTTGCCTTTACCATTGCAACAAGATCAATTATCTAAATTAAATTTTCAACTAAATCCACATTTAACATTATGCATTTGTAAAATTTGTGAAAGAATAATGCATCAACCAGCTATGATAAAAGATTGTCAGCATTCTTTTTGTAGCCTATGCATTACATTGCTTATTAAAGGTAAAATAAAAAAGGAAACAAAATGTCCTTTTTGTTCAAGTTTTATCATGGTTAGTAGCCTTTGCAGTTCTGTACATGTATTGGAAACGATAAAACATTCATATATTGCATGAGATTCATGATCGCCAAATAGATCATTTAAAAACCGAGCGCAGCACAATCGAAGCTGCAGTTCTGCATGTGATTAAGCAAAAACTTGAACATTCAAAAACAACTACAATTGAGTTTTTATCTGGTGGGCCAAGAGTAAGAAATTCAATTACTTTTAAATTTTTTATGCAGAATTTAAATGAAAAAAAAAAGAGTCTAAAGTTTAAAATAAACGCGTTGATAGAGATTATTTTATAAAGAATAAAGAATGATGAAATCCACATTATAATTAGGAGCGGTTGATTTAAAATGAATTTTCAAATAGTTAACCAAGACCAACCCAACTCGAAATCTAACTCTATTGTGTTTAGCAGATTTGAAGCCAAAGACTATCGAACTTATCTTATAATAGGCTATTTCGTTATACACTTCAAGCTGATGAGATACAAAACATGAAATGGCAGTAAGTTACAATGTCTAAAGTTAGAAGCAATAGTAATTTATGTAAAACTCTAATCTTTCTATTTATTTAAATGATTATTTTTTAATACTTACAATTCAGTTAGAAATCGCAGTGTTCGTGTCTTTATGTTTGGTGATTTTAATTTCATTCGAAGCGTATATGGAATTACAGGAGCTAGTGGTAAGTTTGCTCTACTTTTATTAGACTCACAAAAAAGTATTTTTTTAAAAGTATGTAAAAGGCTTTGACAAGAAAACTTAGTTAATTAACATCTTTCTATATTTATAGTATTTTGTTATGCATAGGTCGACATTGCTGTCTTTTTTGTGACATCACAAAAAAAAATCTGACTGGCTCCAATATGTAGAGAACATGTTTCACAAAAATCTTTAACCTCTTTAAATAATGACTTTATTGTTTTCAAAGAAATAGAGGAAATTTGAAAAATGCTAAACTTTTTAACAATGTGATTTATGAAACGCTATTTAATATTCCTCTAGACCAGGTAATATAAATTAGCACTTTTATTTTTTAATCTTTTCAATACTGGTGGCTCAATATTGTGGTTAATATTAGTAGTCATTAGTAAACATAAGAAATTGTTAGTCTAATAATCCTAACATTATTTTTTAGGTTGTTGTACCTGCTTTGCATATATTTGGGTACCTATTTAAAGTTTTTAAACATGTTTGAAGACGAATGCCACTTAATAGATATAAAACTTGCAGGAGAACTTGCTTTAAAAGATAATATTATTGGTAAAGCTGATTATGACAAATATGTTAACATGCATATCTAATACAATCTTGTAAAAAGTGTTATTGAAGACTGTGACAATAAAATTGGACTTACACAAGATACAACATCTGTGAAAGTTTTTATATAAGCCAGATAAAACAGAAAAAATAAGGAACTTACACCAAGAATAATATACTATGATTTAATAAAAAACGATAAGGTATTGATTCTTACGTAACTGCAAAAATGTAGTTTTGAATTATGTTTAATATTTAATTAAACGTAAAATAAAAGTTTTTGTATACAAAAATATTTAAAAAGATTATAATTAGATAATTTTATAATTAGATAAATTTTAAAAACTCATTTTTTCTAGATAAAAGAATTAATTTCCATAAATGAAATGAACGTTCATAATAAAACCTCAGTCTTTACATTCAAGAACGTGATGAGGTGTTGAAGGCTAATAATGTAGAAAGACAAGTTTATCCTGCAAAATGCTTTGTTGGAAACCATGTTCACACAATACTTAAATCTTCTGTTTTAAAGTATAATATATTAACTAATTTAAATTAATAACTATTTAAAACATTCATTCTGAAAAACAACAAAAAAACAAATGGGTGGACTGGGAAACTAGTTATTGAGAAAAACCCTGATGTGGCTTTCTAATTATTGACATAAGGATGCCTTTTCTCTTTTTTAATTATTGACATAAAGATACCTTTTTTTCTCTATATTTTAATTTTGAACAACTAGATATTAGCAAATTAAGTCAATTTACTGTGACACCCTCCTCCCATTTTAAGATTTTAATTTAACTGGAGTACCAAACCCCACCACTTCATTCTGCAAAAAACTAGAGTTTGTCGACAAAAAAAGAACTTCTGAATTCAGTATTTAATAAATCAGTTTAATCAATGTAAACTAATGTTAAACTAATGCAACAGAACTGTGAAAATATTGAAAAATTATTTAATTTTACAGATTTTTTTTTTTTTACCTTCAACCATTGCTAGATTTGAGCAATTCTATTCCAAAACGAATTTCAATTCTGGGTTTTCGTGGCACTGATGTTCATTTCATATCAATTAATAAAATAATTCCATGAACAATAACAATTAATAAAACTAATAATTAATAAAATTAATAAAACAATTAATAATGAACAGTATCAATTAATAAAATAAATTCCACTAACAGCTCGCAATCTGTTTAAGATAATAATATTCGGGAACTAGGTAAGTTTTCTTTTTAAGCAATATGATGGTTGAGTTTAACACATTTTTGAGCTAACTGAAAAGTAAATATTGCAAACGAGCTTGTTGATTGCTTTTAGGTAGATAATTGATTTGTAAAAATATTTTTTATACTCAAATTATTTAATTTACGACATTGCAATCCGCACGCTTATGGAGTATTATTGGTTGACTTGGCCGAAGTCAACCGATAATACTCCATAAGCGTGCTTATGGAGTATTATCGGTTGACTTCAATGTCACTCAATTTATTGAGAAATGGGGACTAGGTATTAGAGTTTATGGGGAACAAGGCGGCGAAAGTTTGCATGCTGAATTTAACAGCCTTAATCGTTTATTTTGGCACATGAAACACTGTAGTCGTTTAAAAAGCACGTTAATAGAACGTTTACTGAGAAACCATTCGAAAGCTAAAGCTATGAAACCAGATATAAAATAAAGAAATAAAGTTGCATAGTTCTTAAAAACTATTGTATACAAAAATGTATTGAAAATCCAATCTTTTGATAAAAAGGTTCACTAACAAATAAAAAAGTAAATTTTCATAATTTGCCGCAAAATAATACAACTATTGTTTTGAAAAACTTTTTAATTGTAACTTAAGCACATGCTCACAATGAAATAACAAGCTGGTGGCCACTGTGGCCATAAAGTTTTCGTACAGTTTAAGGAATACATTATTGTTATATATTTGTTTTTTAAGCTTTTACACTCATCACTTCTAGTAAAATTTAAAACAATTAAGTTAAAAGAGAAAGTAAGAGGAAAATATAATACAGATATTTAACTTAAACAATTTTTCGCATTTTTATAAAATAACCTGGTTAATCTATGGAATAAGTTGCTAACTTTTTCATATATGTACACAATTATTATTAATAGAAACTTACAGAAAAAATAATAAAGTCCGTCTCCATTTTTATATATATTATTATAATATATATATATATATATATATATATATATATATATATATATATATATATGTATATATATACATATATATATATGTATATAATATAATATATATATATATATATATATATATAAAAATAAATACATATATATATATATATATATACATACATATATATATATATATATATATATATATATATATATATATATATATATATATATAAAACACAAAAAGCGGAATTACGTGGGGGAAAATTTAAAACGTCATTGAAAACGAACCGTAAAATTATTAGATGCGCGAAGATAAATCCTTATATGAGTTCCACAGCCATAAAAACGGAATGAAATTTACCAATATCGTCCTCGACAGTGAGAAGACGTTTGATAAAAGCCAATTTAAAAGCCAGAAGGCCCAGAAAAACTCCATTTCTAAATCAGAGACAGATTAAAAATCGAATCGCATTTGCTAAAGAGCATCAAGAATGGCCATCATCGAAATGGCGTAATATTCTTCAGAGTGATGAGACTAAAATTGTTTTATTTGATCCAGGTATTCACGAAAGGTTTGTACGAAGACCCCCACGAACAGAATATAATATAAAGTGTTCCACCGAGACAATAAAAAATGGTGGCTGCCAGGTGATGGCATGGGGTTGTTTTTCTTGGTTTGGATTGGGCCCTATTTTTTGGATCAAAGACATCATGGACATCATCACTGCTTATGTTAAAATACTGCAAGAAGTCATGTTACCATATGCAAAAGAAGAAATGCCTTTGAAGTGGATTTTTATGCAGGATAATGATCCTAAACACACCTCTCGTAAAGCTTAAAATTGGTTTGTAGAGAATAAGGTTGAGGTAATGAACTGGCCAGCACAATCCCCAGACCTGAACCCGATAGAAAACCTGTGGGGGGATGTTAAAAGAGCAGTATCTTTGTCTAGACCAGCCAATAAAGAGGAACTCTGGAGAGCAGTTGAAGCAGCTTGGAGAGCTATTCCCTTAGAGAGATGTCGTCATCTAATCGAGTCAATGCCACGAAGATGTAAAGCAGTATTGAAAAATGGAACTAAGTGGAACTAAGTATTAGATGTATTTTCAAAAGATGAATAAATAGTTTTTCATCAATGTTATATTTTATTTACTTTTTTAATGGCAAATCTGCATTCATTAAATGTGATAAAAGTACCTTTTTTAAAAAAATGGTAGTATGATATTGTCCATTTAAGTTTAAAAGCTTTTTTTAGACTAAATAGTGTCAGATGACACTTAATTATGAAAAATTAACAATTACGGTCCGAAACCATGCATATCATTAAATTTAATAAGGTTTTTTTATAATTTTTTGTGCCACTGCTATTTTCATGCACATGACTGTATATATATATATATATATATATATATATATATATATATATATATATATATATATATATATAAGAGTTTACAGAAGTTGTAAAGTATTAAAAGTTAATCGTTCAAAACAAAAAATTTTATACTTAATTCTTTTTTAAAAATTATTGATTTAAAACGAAATTATTTAAATAGTGTGGAATAGACTTAATATGACCAGTAATATATTTATATTCAGTTATAGTTATAGTTAAAGTCAATAGTTAAAGTCAGTCACAATAGTTAAAGTCAGATATTTCACTTATTTAAGTCATTTCATGTTTTTTGAAACTTTTTAAACCAATAGAATTTGTTTTCAAGCGGGTTATATTATTTAGGCTAGTACTGTTATCCGATTCGTTGATAAATAGCGATTCGCGCAACGTCTACCAAAAAGTTAAAAGTTTTTGTTAAGTTAAGCAAAATGGAAAATTTATTTTATAGCTTTAAAAAGGAAACAATATTTTATATATATTTAATTATTTTAAAATATATTGAAGTTAATATAATTATACTAAAATATATTGAAGTAAGGAATAAGTATAGAAAAGGTCGGTGTGGGAGAGATTTACTAAGACCGGTATTTTACGGGTCATGATTAGTTTATATATAATAATAACTAATCTTATAACATAATTACTATACTGATAAGGTCAAGTTTTGTAGCTTGCAAATAGCTACAACAAGTTTTGTGGCTTGCAAATAGCTACAACAAGTTTTGTGTCTTACAAATAGGTACATTATGTTTTGTAGTTTGCAAATAGGTACATAAGTTTTGTGAGTTGCAAACAAGTAGCGCTAGTTCTGTGACTTGCAAATAGGTATAGCAAGTTTTGTGGCTCGCGAATAGGTACAGGTAGTTTTGTGAGTACTGCAAGATAAGTACTGCAAGATTATAACTTGGTACAGCAAGTTTTGTGGCTAGCAAAAAAAATTGATAGACAGCTATCACTTACCTTCACGTGGTTTTAATTGTTAAAAATGATTTATTTAGTTGCATTGGAACTAAAAATAAAATCATTTACTAAAAGCCAAGAAGTTTGTGTTGGCTTTTAGTAAATGAGTTTAAGTAAATTAGTTTATAATCCAAGGGCATTTCAAGTGCAAGCGACTTTTTAACACCAACTGCATGCGAGCGACTTTTCAACACCAACTTAATGCAATCGACTTTTCAACACCTTTGGCTACACAGCAGCAGGGTTCTTAAAGTTATGACCAAAGTTGTTTAATTTTTTTTTAATTTGGTGAAGGACTGAAATCATTCTGAGATAAAATCTCAGTTTAACTTTTTTTTTCCAAATTAATTTCAATGTTTCAAAAACATTTGTTTTTTTGCTTGTTTGCTTTTTTAGGTTGGTGGGTTAAATATATTTATTTAAATGAGAAAATGTATACTCGTGCAACTTGTAACCTGGTAAAACGATTCTGTTATAATCTGGAAAAACAATATATGGAGTATAGTTATACAACAATGTTGTAACAACAATATATGTTGTAAACAATATATGATGTATAGTAATATATTATTTTTACTGTTTTACAATACATTTAACTGCTTAATAAAGATTTAATTATTTGTTTCTGCGACGAAAGGAAGGTGGGCGGCGCAGCATATGCCCTTTCCCCCAAAGTCAATGTGTACATCATCAATATATGTTGTAAAGAAATAAAAAAATTATTTTTACTTTAGAACAATAGATTTAAGTATAATAATATTAATTTAATTATTTTTAGTCAGGCGGGGGAGTGGGGAACGGTGCGGCATACGCCTTTTGTGTACATTACTAACATATGTTGTAATAAATAAATATTTTAACTTTTTAACAATACTTTTGTTTATTGTAATAAAGGTTAATTTTTATTATGTAATAAAGGTCATTATTTATTAGAATTTAAGATTATGGTATAAGGGTGTTATAACATCACAACCACATCTATGCCCAACTGTAAAATAATTTATAAGAAAACTGGTAATTGTCAGCAGAGATTGGCTCATATATTCGCCCTCAACTGGTTAAGTGATTTGTTATATTTGCAAGATATTTAGTTGCAAAACCGGCAGTGCTGGTACTAATAATGCACCAAGGAATCAATTTATAACTGGTTTCGATGATTGGAAAAATGTCATTGCTAGAATAACCTTACATCAAAAGATCATTTTGCTGCTGTGTCGATGATAATGCAATACAAAAAAGTCTACTCCAATTGATGTTGAACTTCAGAACGTACGCGGAAATCGACGTTTGACGGAACCGAAAAAGTGCTAAAATTTTGTGCCACGCTTTTTGAGTTTTTGTTTGGCTAGTGCTGAAGAAACGTGTGTTAATGGCTTATTTTTTAGAATTTCATAACATAATAACAATTTTTGAGAACTAGAACTAATAGACTTCATTATTTTGTGTCTTCATATTTTTGTGTCTTTTGATTACAAGTAATAAGTGGTTTTATTGACTTTCAAAACTTGGTTGCTTTTTGATCATTCAGCAAATGATGATAAAATGCTCTTCCATTTTTCTTGCATATTCTTCCATTTAAGTTTACACATTTTCAATAACCCTGCCAACTTTTATTTGAAAATTTTTTCAAGCATGTACCCTATTTACTCACGCACTTTTGGTAACTAATTTTTATTTGTCCTAGTTTAACAGTGGGATGTATGGGGGGGGGGGTATAACTAATAAAAAAACATTAATCAAGCAATATAATCTGATTTAGATAAAGATCAATAAAAACAATGTTTACTTTGTACCCAAAAATTATAGATGAAAGAGTACAACGCAACGGTTTTATTAAAATATAATTACTAACTTTTTAATATATTTTTATGTAATATATTTATCTAATGTAATATATAATATATTATACATTAAATATATATTTTTTTATGTAAATCATAATGAATAATATCATTATTAATTAAAAAAATGCTTATATCATTATTAATGTTAAATAATGTTTTTATTTTAAAAACATATTTAGTTAGTAAAAATTTTTATTCCTGTTGTTTAGATGATGAGACACTTCAACAATTTAGTCAAGCTCCTTCCTAAGTCTTTATACATCATTTTGTTTATCATAATTATTTAATAACTATTTTTATTAGTTTATTAAGTATTAATTTAATTAATAGGTGTTTTGGTAAAACAAATTACTTAGTTATTATATATGTAACTTTATGAATTGTTTTAATTTTTTAGAAAAATCAGACAGAAAACTAGGTAAGAAAGGTTTATTGTTAAAGTATGCATGTATATGTAATGTATGTATATGTGAGCTGTAATATTGTTTAATTGTATCACTTTCATATTGTTGACTTTTTGATGGACAAAATCAGTAGTTCAAGTATTAAGTATTTTATATACTAATGATGTGTTAAGAACACTACTTTGTTAATAGCTAGTTGAATTGGTTTAGTTGTTTATTACTATTATTTCTAACAGATTTAAAAAAAAGTTAAATACATTGTTTTATTAGTTTTTCGAAAGAATACTTACATATTATGATATCTACACACTTTTAAAAATTTCATATTAATGTGTAGTTTTGTCTTATTTAAACATATACTTTTTAATGTAATTTAGTGTCATCATCTGTATCTTCTTCTACAGATCATACAGGTATTTAATATATATTTTTTCAAATTAATTCAATTTCCTTCAAATTTTATTTATTTTTTTATTGTTCGATATAGCTTTAAATTTTTCTTTTAGTTGTTTCAATGTCTACTCCTATCAGTAATGTTGTATAATATAACTTTTAGAAATGTTTTTTGTTGGTTTATGAATATTCTTTACAATTTGTTATACTTTTATATATTATATTGTATAATATTGTATGGTAATATGTAATAACATTGTATAATATTATGTAGTCTTTAGTAATAAATAATTTTAGAGGCATCTACATCTCAGATTAACTGTAGAGGTAATATAGGTTTATATACATATTTAGAGAAACTTTATATTATATATTTTTCATTATTATCTTTTTATAAAGTTTCATAAGAGAAACTTTATATTATATATTTTTCTTTATATTTTTTAACTTAACTTTATATTATATATTATATTATATATTTTTATATTATATATTTACTTTATATTATATTATTTTATATTATATATTATATATTTCATAGAGAAACTTTATATTATATATTTTTCATTATTATCTTTTTATAAAGTTTCATAAAGTTGTTCAAATTATTCAAATTTATTAATGACTTTTCCAAAAAAGAATTTAATTTCAGTGGAAATTGTTTACTATTATCTTATTTTAATTTTTTTGTAGTCTTCATAAACTATTTATTAAATTTAGTTGTGTCGACATTGCAAAATTAACATTCAAAGAAATAAAGACTACAAGCTGTATAGGTCTAGGCACCCTAGACTTTACTAAAATAAGTCCTTTAGGAGTTGAGTCCGGTGTGTGGGTAAAGATGGAGAGTCTTTTTAATGGGCTTTAAGAACTTTCATTAAAATTTTTTTGTTTTGTTTTTAAATACACAAAGGTGCTAGACACCAAATAGGACATGGGTACCAAAAAAGACAAACAAAACCTAAACGAAAAAAGGACAATAAAAACAAAGGAAGTATAAAACAAATGTGTTCGGTGAACAATATTTATATATAAACTCAAAGCACAAAAACAGAAGTAGTGGTGGTTGTAGTCGCTGCAGTAGGGGAGGGGATGCAGTTGTAAACTTTTACATTAATAATTAGTGGAGAAAATAGATGATTGGAACTGCATTTTAAACAATGGACTTTAACGTTTGAAGATTGTTTTCATTTTCACTTTATTTACATTCTTAGGTTTATTATTTTTTTTCTTTTAATTATCTGCTTAATAATTTACATGCTACTGAAATAAAATGACAATAGGGAAATGACAGAGAAAGTCAATATTTGATGTTCAAATTATGCATGCACTTATTAAAGATATTTCACAGTTAGTGATTTTACTTTTGTAACTATTTTTCATTTGTTGTATTGTTTCAAAACAGCTTTGCATAATTTTTGACAATTAAATAAAGTTAAAAAGTTTTTAATTATGTTCTCATTTTGATTATTTAATTTTATTGAATGTATTAATATTACACGTATTTTTATTTAGTTGTTTAAATTTTTTCTTACATGATTTATGTTTAGATATTTTTTAAAATAAAAAAGTTAACATTATTCCATGCTGTAAGGCAGATGTTTTGACTTTAGAAAATTTAAATTAACAGTCATAAATTTCTAAAAGGTAAGGCTATTAATACTTAAATCTGATATTTTCGTATTTTAGACTATTTAAAGTAGGGGTTAATATATTTTTATATTAGTTTAAAACGTGATAAAATATTAAATATTAAAATATTAAATATTAATATTAAAGTATACACCCTTCCACCTTTCTCTGAAAAATTGTTACATAAATACATTTTTTAAAGTAGTAAAGTAGGTTTCTTTATCATTTTTTGTCTTTGTGAATAATCAAATTAATTTTTTTTTTAGGTTATAGGGGAGTAGCACACACCCATCCCCTAAGTCACTGTAATCACCACTAGCATATGTTGTAAAGTAGTGAAATATGATTTTTATTTGTTAATTTTAATATACAATATTTATATTTCTATATATGTGAAACATTATCAATATTAGGGTGTTTTAATCCACTACCTCTCTACCCACCCTAACATTTAAATACATCTTATATAGTTGATGTTTGTCTGACAGTTAATACAATAAATTTTTGAATATAACAATTATTAGATTTACAAAACCGACGCTCTTCTATAAAAGGATTATGCGTTTTGTGGTGGTAAAGATAGTTGTTAGGCACCCTCTCTATCCCCCTTAAATACACTTGATTGGTAGAGGCTATTATACATTTGTAGCCCACTGTTACATCTATCTTTTGATACCAAGTTATAGAAATATCGTTAAAAATTGACAGAGATATAACAATTTTAGTGAAGAAAAATTAATTAATGACCACAGTTTCTTCAACAAATCCATATATCAAAAATTAGCTACTAAAAACCGCATAAATTTTAGTTGAATTGTCAGATTTTGATCATTTTTTCACCTTTAAAATACTGTATTGGAGAGCTTTTAATGATATATGACATTGCAGCATTTAATAAATTTAAAAACTTCATGTTACGTACCTACAGAAGGAAAATGAGTCTTGCAAAAAAGGAAAAAGTCTTGCAAATACTGGACTGAAGTCTTGAAGAGGGTTGTTGTAGTGATAAAGTTAGCTTATCTGGTGACAATCAATTGCATAACTCTCCTAAAAATGGAAATTATCTTGGTTGTATTGATCTGTTAGATGAATTTGATCCATTTCTAAGAGATCACATTTAAAGACAGTGTTCTCAAAGATTAGTTCCAGTTATAATTTCCGTATTCAACAGTATTACGTTATCATTGAGTTAATGACTCTATGATAATGACAGACTTGAGATGGAAAAACGCAGAGCAGCTTACAAAGTATTATACGAAAGGTCTTCTTGACAACAGGTCTTTGTCGAGTGAGGAAGCGGGTAAAACTAAGGAACTAATTAAGTTGTATCCATCAGACCTCGAAGACGAATTGACCGATGAGTTTTTGCTGTTTTCTCAAATGTTTAGAGATGGTAAATCGGTGTCTGATAAGATTAAGCTGCAAATAGACAATAAACTAGTTGCAAGTTTTCCAAATGTTAATATTGCTTTCAGGATTTACCTCTCTATATTAGGCACGAATTCAGAACTTTTTTCAAAATTAAAACTGATAAAAAAACTATCTGCGTTTAACCCCGACTATCCTCCCTGGCACTGCTCTCAATTGAAAATGAAGTAATGCGGGAGATGACATTCGAATATGTTATAGTTGATTTTGCAAATACTAAAAGTCGAAAAGTTAATGTCATCTAATTATACTGTTTGAATATTATGCTGCACCTGTATGTAGGAACGTGCGTATCTGGCTTATTACGGCACCGATTTGTAAGTAAAAAACTGCAACCGCTTTTTTCACAGCGTGCTCGAAGTCGGTGTAGTAAGGATGTATTTATTTGTCTTTTTTTTTAGAATTTTATATCAGCTGAGACTTTATTAAAAAAGTAGAATAATTAATGTTGAAAAAATTAGGTTTTTTTTAACGGTTAATAACTTTTTCAGTGTTTTTGTTGCTATTTAAAATTTCGGTCCTGTTCTGGAAGTGCATTGATATGGAAGGCATGTTGGTACACTTTCAAAACTTTCCTGTCAACTGTATATATCAATTTTCTTTGTGCCTGCCAAATTTAAAGTGAAAAAAAAAACATGAGCAGATACCATATTTTTCACCCAGTAGAGGTACCATTTCCAGCTCTTTTACTGTTACTGTAACTTTTACACTTTATTAAACAGGTACTGTTACTGTTACTTCTTGATATAAATTATGTTGTATTTCTACAGTTACCAGTAATTTTAATTCGATTTTAAAATTTCGTTCCTGTTCTGGAGGTGCATTAATATAGAAGACATGTTCGTACACTTTTAAAATTTTCCAGGCCACTGTATAAATCTATTTCCTATGTGCCTGCTAAATTTCATTAAAAAATGTTAATGAGCATGTACCCTATCTTCCCGCCAAGTGGAGGTATGTATTTCCTTTTCCGTTACAAAGGATTGGCGGGGGGAGGGGCGTGTTTGGGGGCATTCAATATATTTGATTTTTTATTCAAAATGAGATATTTAACAAGAACTTTCATTAAAAATTTTTTGTTTTGTTTTTTAATCCCCTATTATTACGAAGAATATTGGTGATTTCACACACCAAAATTTGTTTTAACTTGAAACCTTGAAATACGCCTTGATATTTAAGGCGAAATAGTCTATTATAATGAAAAAAAACTTATCAATATAGATGATATCTATCAATTATTTTTAACATCTATCAATAGTTATTTTATCTAGATTTTTCAATAGATAATATTTATCAATTAAATATAGATAACGTTTATCAGATATCTAAGATATCTGATAAATATAATTTGATTTAGAAAGAAGTTAAAATGTATCAATTGTTCTCATTTATAGTAGATGAAAGAGGACAAAGTAAAAGTTATTGATTATAAATATATATATATAAATATATATATATATATATATATATATATATATATATATATATATATATATATATATATATATATGTATATATATATATATATATATATATATATATATTTAGATATATATATATATATATTTATATATATATATATATATATATATATATATATGTATATGTATATATATATATGTATATATATTTATATATATTTATATATAAATATATATATATATATATTTATATATATATATATATATACATATATATATATATATATATACATATATATATATATATACATATATATATATATATATATATATACATATACATATATATATATATATATATATATATATATATATATATATATATATATATATATATATATATATATATGTATATGTATATATGTATATATATATATATATATATATATATATATATATGTATATGTATATATATATATATGTATATATATATATATATATATATATATATATATATATATATATTTGATTTAGAAAAAACTAAAATGTATCCATTTATAGTGGATGAAAGGCAAGAACGTAGAGGTTATTGGTTGAATTAGTTAATTACCGATTAACTAGCTTTTTGCTTATTTCTTTCGTTATAAGACCATATATATTATATACTACAGTCTATAATACTCTACAATACTCTATAGAGAGTATACAATACTCTATAGAGAATATATGTATGTGTAGAGCATATATATCATATTTAGATAAAAATATAGCATAAATATCATGTTCAAATAAAAAAAAATTTTTTAAGCCTATTTCCTTTTTAAAAAAAGTTTATTATTTATCTTATTTTTTAGATAATGAAGCACTTCATAGTAAAATAATTCAGTATTCTTTATCTATTCTTTAGATAATTTGTATAATATGTATTTCCTTTAGACAATATCGAAAAAAAATTCCAACTGTTTATTGGTAAATAAAATGTTATTTTCATATGTAAAAATATGTTTATAACTTTTATTTGCGTTACTTTTTATTTTTTAGAAGTTTTTATAGCAACGCAACGGAAATTAGATACTAGTAAGCAAAATTAATAATAATTTGCTGAGCTTCCACTATTGCTAAGTGTATTTATTTTTTAAACAAATTAAACTTTTGTCTTATGTTAAATATTATCTTTGCAAAAGAAAATTAAAATATTTTATTTTTATTATTTTGTTTTCTATTTTCTATTTAGTTACTAGTAAGGGTTTGAATTCCAATTTGAGAAAATTCTAAATTGTGAATTTTAAAAACAAATATAAATATACAAATTTTACAACTTTATACATCGGTTTACAACTTTATACTTTTATTTTGTAATCTTTAGTTGTTCGTTCATCATCCAATAAAGGTATATTTTTGTTATTACAATATGATATTTAATTTATATTTTAACACAAGTAGTAATGTAAAAACACTGTCATTTTGTAATCTTTAGTTGTTCGTTCATCATTCAATAAAGTTATGTTTTTGTTATTACAATATGATATTTAATCTTTATTTTACCACTACTTAAGGTTAAAGTTTATATATTAGCTCTCCCTTTTAAATATGTATTGCTATTGTTTTTTAGGGCAAACATACAAACATTATGTATTATATAGGTACAGGAACCCTGGGCTTTACTCTAATAAGTCCTATAAGAGTTGGGTCCAGTGTGGGGGGAAGGACAGGCCGTCTTTTAGGTAGTCTGGTACTTGGAAACAATATAGAAAAATGAGATGGAATGCGATGGTATGCCATAGATGCCAAGATATACAAGAAAAGGGACACTGAATGTACCTGATACTTGCCGTAATATTGAAACTGAGAAAAAATGTTACAAACTTTTTTTTAATAACAATATCGTTGTTTTAAAATAAAATCAAAAATAAATAATGCAGGGACGAACACAGACGTGTTTTCGTACCGTTGCGCAACCGGTATGGGCGCCCAAAAAAAGGCACCAACAAATTATTGAACTGCTGCATATTTATATAAAAAAAGCGATAGGGATAAAAATAATTAAATGCCGTAACTAGTTTAAAACTAACGTTTGCTTACTAATAAAACTTTTGGCCCTCCCCTCCTCCTCCCATTCCCAAATAAACTATGGGTTCGTCACTGTAATGTATTACATTACATCTCATTATTAAATTATGTTAGGATTTTATTTTTTAATTTGGTTTTATACATTAATACATTTAATGTTAAGTACATAGCACAAAAAGAATTTCCTAATATATGTTTTTATATAGTTGTTGCATTGTTATTATGTATGTTATTATCTTGATGTAAATTATTTCATTTAGATTGTTTTAATAGTTAATATAGTCAAGTATTATACAATTATATGTAGAGAGTGTTTTGACTTCAAAATTGTAGCTCAACTATTGTGCATATTTTAAAGGTATTTTATTTTAAAAAATAGTTAATAAAAAAAAAGATAATAAAAAAAAAAAAAATGGTGTTCATAATATACCATATAACCACGTTAAGCTATTTATGATATAAAATTTATGTATATATTTAAAAATGTTTTTATAGATTATCAGCCATTTTTTAAATTAGTTGATTATGTGTTTAAAAGCCAAACCAATATAAAAAGTAGTACTATTATAACTTTTGAATTTAATTTAATGCATCATGGGACCTAAAAGGAAAACATGTCTATTTTATGGTAAAGCTAAAAGTTATTTAGCTTGTAAATTTCCACTACCAGTTCATTTTAATATTGGCTGTAGAAATAGACACGTACTGCATTTATTGGCAACCAAAAACGATTCATATAAAGTAACTGTAGAAGTTATCAGTAAGTATTTTAACATCAAAATTTGTCCTAAACAGATTATGCAACTAGTTAGAGATTACTATGCAAGATTACTATGCAATTACTATGCAAGTAATTATTATGCAACTAGTTAGAGCAACTAGTTAGAGATTATAACTAGTTAGTTAGAGATTCAAAACAATTTATTGACATCTGCAACATGCTCTTTGCACACCAAATAACAACATCTGCTGTAGTGCAAACATCGCAATCAAATTGCAACCTCAATTCACTTTGCTACGTGCTCTTCATTTTCCTCTCCGCAAATCAGTGTTTCATCTGTATCAAGTAGTGATCACTTATTTCCTTTATCTGGTCCTGCTTTAGAAACTTTTTCTCATGAACCACTATCTGGGTTAAGAGCTGACCAGTTGAGTCCCAGAAAAAAGATTACGAGAAAGAGAATTAACCATTTTGGCAAACGAAATAGCAATTAAGAAGAGAAAGCATAATCATAAAGATTTAAGAGATAAGGATAAAGCTACACCAAACAGAATGAAACATCTAAATCAAGTTATTACTCGTAAGGAAAAGATAATTTATCAACTTAAAAAAAAATTAAAAAAAATTTTTTTTAAATTTACAGTTGAAAAAACTTCAAAATCAAATATTTTATTTGAAACAAAAATTTACATTCACTTAAAACAAGTTTTCGTATCAAAAGGCAATGCTATGCCAACAACTTGCTGACAAAAATTCTGCAATTCTTGTACTACAAAATGACATAATGATTTTAAAGGAAGAGTTAGAGGAAATTCAGCAAGTAACACAAAACACCAATAATGAAAAATGCTATTCAGCAGATATTAGAACACTTATATACGATATGCTAGTGTGTTCCTACACATAGTGTGCCGTTTCTGCTTCGTAAATTTGGAGAACACACTGGCTATCGATTTAGTCAAATTCTTCATCGTACAACTGTAGAACAAATGATGCGTGAGCTTGATGTTCTTTCTGACTTTTGCTGAGTCTGTTGATAATCTTGCTAAGTTATATAGTGACTTCTATCAGCTCAAATACACTGACGTAAGAAGTACTATTATTGGGAACATAACTAATACGATGAGCGATAGAGTTGCAACAAACCATGCACAATCACAAAGTTAAACCTTGTTTGGTAGAAATCATTAAATGAACTAAACTGTCACCTTCACCCCTTGGACACAATGACCAGCTCTTGCTAGTCTTCACTGAAAGCATTAGAGACTTCAAAAGGTAAACTTTTTGGAAGAGACTGCATTGCAGCAAACATTGTAGAACAGCTGAAAAAACTTCGCTACAAGGATGCAAAAGGTATTTATAGTACTTATAGTGTAGTTTTGAATAAAATTTCAATATATTAAAATAAATATTTTAATGCATGTTTTTATTACATTCACCAATATAACTTTCTTTGTGTTATTCATAGGTGATCCAAAGAGTTTTGAAACCTTTTTGGACCAATATGAGTTGCCCAGAGGACTGCTACCACGCTATAGAGGGAGCAGACTACATATACTTTTTCACACATGTGGTATTTTGATCCACCATTATGCCATATTGAAGATATTTCTGTGTTCTGGCTTGACATTATGTGGAGGTCTGCGAAATAGTTTGTTTTAAGACTTTACATCTAAAACAGGTATCTTTTTCTTTTGTACAGGTTTAGTTAAATTGACAAAGTGTGACACAGTTTATAGGTTGCAGAATGTATCTTTAAAATAAATAGTTGCACGTGTCATAATATGACACTTGCAAGATTAGCGAGAGATAAAGACTGTTATGAGCAAACTTTATTATTTGTTACTTATTAACTATTTTACCTTAGGTATCCGTGAGTAGTTGTGTGTTTTAGCTTTAATTGGAAAGGTACTTTCTGGTCCTTGGATGACAAAATTTTATATTGCACCAGGTACAGGACTTGACTACATATCTGGCATTCAGCAAGCAAAAGATGTTCGCAGCACTCTTATTGAGAGCAGCAAGAATCCCTTATCACTACTTAAACAAAAAACTGATTACTTTGATGAAATAATAGATGTAGTTTTTGATTCAATAATCAGCTTTTGCCCAGTAACTGATGAAATGAGTAAAGCATTAGCTGACTGTCTCAATGCTGTTATTAACGTCATTGACAGGCAGTACAAGCGGCAGTTTGAAATGAGTTCTAATGATCACCTTTAAGAGCAGACCAAGTCTTCACAACATTGATTCAGAAGAACTTATGGGTATGTTTAGCGCTGCAAAGCACAAATGTCACTCTTTTTTTTCTTTCTTCGAAACTTCGTGCTTGCAAAAATATAACAACTACTCTGCTCTGCAAAAAGCCAACTGATATTCAAAACAAGTTGATATTATGGGCTCTAATGCCAGTAAAAAGCGGTTCACGAATATACAATGTCACAAAGACTTAGTGTTTAAACTGATAAAACGAATGGCAAATAAAATTCAGTAAAAGGAGGACAAAGAACGCAGAACGGTGGGGAAAAAATATTAAAAAATTGCATGGTAAAAAAAATGTTTCCTGACCTAGAAAATAATGAGGCCTCAGATATTGAAGATATTCTTATTGAAGCTCCTATTGGAAGAAGTATTTGACACATGTGGTTTGATGAAGCCACTAACACCCAGGATGTATATTACGGCAGAATTGTTAGCATTAAAAAGAAGAACAGTTATGTATATATATAGTTTCTTATTGGAAACAAAAAGAGAATGAAAATGATGATGCTGTTAAGTATGATATGAGCAAATACCAACTTTCTGCAGAGATAATAAGTAGTGATATGGTGATAATATAACAGAATCGTGTAATAATAAAGTATATGTTAAATCTTATAAACTTGCATTAACAGATACTATTAACAGATAGTAAGTTAAGCTTTTTAGAATAAATTTAAACTAAATTAACTTTTGTATGATGTTAAATGTTATAATTTTTGCAATAGAAAATAAAAATGTTTTTTTTTACTTTGTTTTCTATTTTCTATTATTTATAAAATTACATTTACATATACATTTCCTGCTACTGGTAAGGGTCTAAATTAGGCATTTATAAATAGTAAAGCAAATTTAAAAATACAAACTTAACAACTTTATACATTGGTTTCCAACTTTATACATTAGTTTACAACTTTATACTTTTATTTTTGAATCATGTTTCTGTGATTGTTTATTAGAATTTGATTTTTAATCTTTATTGACCACTAGTATTAATGTAAAAACACTTTTATTTTGCAATCTTTAGTTGTTCCCTCATTGACCAATAAAGGAATGTTTTTGTTATTACAATATGATTTTTATTGTTTATTGACTAGTAGTAATGTAAAAACACTTTTATTTTTTATTCTTTAGTTGTGCCCTTTATTTTCCAATGAAAATGTTTTTTTTATTATACTTTGATTTTTTGTAAGTGGTTTGATTTGGAAAAAGTTGCGACAAATGGTACCTTATGTGGCGAGTTATTTTTTAATAGTGTCTGGGATCATATTAAATTTTTTTTAAAATCACATTTTCAAATTTATTTATTGCTTTTTTAAAGGTACCACAACTTATATGATTGACAAAGAAGGTACCGCAAGTAGTGTGACTTGCAAAAAGGTACCGCAAATAATGTGATTTGCAAAGAAGGTTTCGCAAGTGGCGTGACTTGCAAAAAGGTACCATAAATGGTGTGATTTGCAAAGAAGGTACCCCAAGTAGTGTGACTTGCAAAAAGGTACCACAAATGGTTTGATATGCAAAGAAGGTATCGCAAGTGGTGTAATTTCTAATTCTGCTGTATCTTATCTTATCTGTATCTTGTGTGGTGAGATATCTTTTAATAGTATTTTGTATTATTTTGAAATTTTTCTTAAATCTTAATTTTAAATCTTTTTAATGCTTTTTCAAAGGTACCACGATACGATTTGCAAAGAAGGTACCTTATACATTATTTAATTGTTAGCCTGAATTTTTATTTTATATATCTGACATTTTTTATTTCATCTATCATTGCAAGGTTACACAACATGATGAAAAACCACACGATTGCTTCGATGGATGTTGGTCTTTTTCATGTTAATATTAAACCGGTTAAATCAAATTTATTTAGAGATTGCTTAGGTTTAATAATGCAGTAATAACATAATTATTTATTATCAGGGACATAGGGCATCCTAATTAAATAGGTATGGCGATATTAATTTAGAGGTTTAATCTAGATATCATTATAAGTTTCTTTCGCCTACTGAAGAATCGACTCTATCTATGAAAGTCAGTTTTGTTTGCTTTAAAAACTAGGCTTTTTTCAAAGCCACAAATCTGTTAAAAACATTACTACTCACAAAAGAAATCAATTGTTAAAGTGTAAATTTTTTGTAAAAAAAGTGTTTTAAAAAAATTTATTTTTGTTTTTTGCGGTTTGTTGGAATTCATATATAGTTAGATAGATATATATGGGCCTACAAGATAGGAACCGTGGTGGACATGACCCCTTCCCAATAGTTTATTTGGATATTTGTTTAGTAGGTTTTTAGTTGAACATTATGGTGTTTTATGATCATTTTTTCGTGCTTCGGCCCCTATTGGCGTAGCAAGGGTGGCACAGTTTGAAAATTTTGGACCCTAATACCAAAACCAACACCTATGGAAACCCTTTTGAGGGGTGATAGTACATATGATAGACATCTCATAACAAGTAATTTTGACTTTATTAGTTATATCTTAATGAAGTATAATAATAATAAAATTTATAAATAATGAATGAATATACTTAATGAAAAATTTTTCTGGCACAAGTTTACACAACTTTTCTAAATATAACAAGTATCAAAAGGTTAAGAAAGTGTTACTTGATGGTATTTTGTGTATTTTAAAACACCAGTGTGAGTTTTTCAAATTCATATCACAAAAATAATGTCAACAAAATTACAGCGATTGTTTTCCGGAAAAGGGCTGCATAAATATCATAGTTTTGAAGAAAAATTTGTAGAATGTGCATCAAAAATGCCCAATTCAGCAAAAACCCACGAGGATTGTCAAAAATCTGTATGCATTTTTTGCATGAAGAAAGGAGACCAAGTTCTGAGAGACTTTTTAAAGCAAAGGATTCAGCACCTCATCAAGAATGATCTGAGCTTCAATGACTGCAGAGTTCCTCTTACCTCATGTCAGACATGTCGTTTATTCTGTGATACTAATAAATAATACATTATTTCTTTATATTCTACAATCGAATTAGGTATTAAACTTTTATCATATTAATGATAAATAAAAGTTACTAAAACTTTATTTGATTTTCAAAAACTGTTGACATTATTGCTATGTTTTTGTATACTTTGTATATTTAACATTACTTATATAGTAAAAATTTCTAACATATATAATATTTGCAAATAATACTTTATTTACAAATAGATGCAATGATAGGTTTTTGAAATACCTGTTATTAAACTATTTAGAAGTTTAATTTAATGCCAATAAAAATACAGAGCCTTTTTTTTAAGACATTCAATTCAGTTGTCTAAGACAGTTGTAAGTTGAATTAAAACAAGGTTTTTATTTAATATACATAATATATTAAGTATAAATTTAAGACAATTAAGTTATATTAAGACAATGTCTTAATCACAATATATTTTATTTATTTGAATGGAAAGTTTTTTAGTTTGTTGTGGAACTAGACTAGAAATTACCTAATAAGTTTCTTATAACTCGTGTAATATGTTTCTTTTACGAATTTGTATATTGGTATTATCATATTATTCCTACAATATTATAACTATTACTGACTCTCATAAGTTTGAGTCTCAAGTCACTAAAAAGGTAAACAATTTTTCATGTATTTGTATTAAGTTATTTTTATTTTATTTTATTTTTTTTTATTGTTATTCACCTCCGGGTTACTACCAGGAACATGGTAACGATAGAACTTATCACTTCTCACTATGAAGTAAGCGAAAAACATATCCTACAGAAACAGCAACAGAACATCTAAATTTTACACTAGATCTTAGTCATAATAAACAAAATATTTATTTAAATCAATACACACAAAGTGTTAAATGATATACACTCAGTCAGTATTTAACTTTCAAAATGAATCACAATTTCATTTTTCCCTAATTTCAGAGTTGAAAGAATGAGTTTATTTTGGCCATAAAGGCCATAAAGGGTGCTGCAGTTAAGGAGGCTCCTTTTTATTTCAATTTTGGTTATAACCCCCTCTTAACTCAATAACTCCGAATTATTTCAATAAAGTAGATGTCAAATATATTTGTGTGTAGTTTTTGAATATGATATGTAATATGATATAGTTTTTAAAATTGATATGTTATACCAAAATACAAATATATATATATATATATATATATATATATATATATATATATATATATATATATATATATATATATATATATATATATCGTCATAGTACTATCATTTACTTATTCTTTTATCTTTCTAACCGAAAAACTAATTAATCTGATATTTTAATAAAACTCATGCCAAGTTAAAATACTAAGTTATCGAGGTGTTTAAAATCAGAACAAGTCGACTTAAATATACATAATCACATTATTTAATCTTAAACTTAAACTTAACAATAGAATATTTGAACGAGTTTACACAAAGAATTGGTAACAAAGGTTTTGACTAACAGTTTGTGAGTTTGATTTCAATATGTTTAACATGATTTAGAGAAGAAAACCTGGACAATATATTTTAACGCCCAGCTTTTGAAACAGCAAAAAATTTATAATCACTTTATTAAAATGAATCTAAATCATTTGCTGTTACAAATTTTTTGATCCAATTTATTCAGCCTATAAATATTATTAAACATTTTCGATTGGTTGCAACCTAACAAAATTGTGAAAAAACAATATTGAATAATTCTAATGTTTTAAAATTTTGATTCTGTTACAAAATTTTGTGAACAAAACTGTTTTATATTTATGAGTTTGCCATGATTGCTCTGATTAAATTATGGCAAAATACTTATTCAGTTCTAACTATTTATTAAATATGCTTGGGTCTTTAAGGCTTGACCTTGGTGAATGCAGTAAAAAATATTTAAATAAGATCTTATGTGTGAAACACTTCAATGTGTTTTTTTAATATTTTTTTCATTTTTAGGCTAACTCTCACGTGTTGGTGGAAAGTTACCAAAATATGTTAAAGACTTAATTCAGAGGTAACTTTTGTATTTCTTCATTGATATTTTTATTTGTTTTATGTATATTCAGAACATTGCAGGCATTATGAATAAATGCAAAGATTTTGTTGATTATTATTTTAATATTACTTTAAATTAGTATACATATTGCACGTGAATATTTATGTAACACATTAGCAAACTTTGAAGTATTTTTATTATAAAAATTCATTTCTTAAAAGTTAAAAAATGCTAATTGGAATTATGAAAATGGTCAAAATTTTTATAAAATTTTTGTATTTATAATACTATAAAGTATCCATGTCAAAAGTATTAAAAATGTTATTAACAATATATGAAGAAATTGTTATAAGTAACTATATATATATATATATATATATATATATATATATATATATATATATATATATATATATATATATATATATATATATATATATATATATATAGACATATATATATATATATATATATATATATATATATATAATTTTTTATCAAACAGTTTATTGGAATTGTTTGATAAACAGCTTGTTAGAAAATGATAATTATTGAAGTTTAATCAGTGATTATTTCTTTAAGCCTATTCTAATAGTTTTTATATTTTTGAAAGTGATTCTATGTTATATTTTACTAAACTCTCTATTAAAAGTGCTCATTAAGTAAACCCTTTGATATTTGTCCTGATTTTTAATTTTTGACCTTGTTCAATGGCCAGTTTAACATTTAGTTGCACATTTTTCATTATATAATTTGCTTGTCTGAATGCAGCAACATGGGCATAGGAAATAAATGTTACTAAAACACCTAATCATGTGAATACTGAAATATTATTGTAATTACATTTATCTTGATTTTCACATCTAGCCATTGATATTAAAAGTATGCTCCATAATGATCACATGTGTATTTACCAATGATATTTTATATAAACTAGTTGTTTTACTTCAATCCAAAAAGTGAAGCCGCTTTTGTCCTTTTTACAAATGACGGATTAAATTTATAAACAAGTACTATTTAACCTTTTTTTTATATATGAAGTAAATATATTTTTATATATGTAATATATATGTAATCTATATATGTAAAAGTGTTAAGAGGAAATTAGAGTACTTGTTAAGTAATAATTTATGATTTCTAAATTTATTTTCGATTACAAAGGGATTAAAATATAAAATAGAAATAAACCTTAAATAAACCTTGATAAGTACTTTATACTTATTATAACATGTTTTTGAATTATCTTTAATTGATTGGTTAATTTTGACTTGCATTTTGAACTTTTATTCCACACATTTGCTTCAGCTTTAACACTTTTTACAAATGGCAAATTATATTTTTAAGCAAAAAAAGCGACATCATTTTTTGTTTAATAAAGGACCGCAAGTTTGACATATTATCTAGTATTATATTATCTAGTTTATATTATATAGCTTGTTTTCGGGTTGTCTGTCAATTATTGATATTTTGAAAAAACGGAGCCAGAGGTATGTGATTTGTCATATTATCAAATTAATCATATTTTTGAAAAGTCTCATGACTTTTAACAAAATCAGATGGTAAAAAACCATCTGATTTTGTTAAAAACAGAAAGTCTAGATCACAGGCGGAGTTTTTAAAAAAAAAAGGCTATACAGTCAATTTCTTTTGTATACTGGTCTCTATGCACTGAAGATACAAATTAAATAAGCAGAATCAGCGCATTGGTTATGCATTGATGCTATTAAATTGGTTTGGATGACTGGATTATTAAGGCTGTGAATTATTATGGTCCAACATTAATAACATACAGTTTACATAACCTTATTCATTTTTAATAGTTTTCTGAATGATTGCTTCTTGATATGTCTGCCTTTTTATTTAAAAAATTATTGGCTTTTGGTAAGAAGATGCCACTTGCTTAAATGGTCAAGAGTTTAAGTGATATATAATAAAATTCGGATTAGAAGAAAAAACACCTAACAAAGTAATCATTAGTCTTAAAGAGAGCTATTTATAAAAATATTTTTTGATTCTTTGCTTAGTGAAAATGTACCAAATCAGTTTCTTTATTTACCATGCAATTCATGTTATAAAAAAATATATTGCCAAATTAACACTTGTAAAAAAATAACTTTCCAAAAATCTGAACTCAAAATATTTTTTAACTTTTAAGGTTAAAACTAGCCATATTTTTTTTCCATTATTTCATGATGGTGTGTTTTAAATTAATTTTGTTTATTTGTTCAATTAAAATATTTTAGAGGCAATTTCATTAGTTTTGCATTTTATGGAGGTATTGTTTATTCTATTTCAGATAATGTTGCTAAACGATTTACAGTCGATCATCTTTCGAAAGCCGAAAAACTAAGGTTAGCATCAATTAGAAAGTTTGCGCAATTTCTGGTACTTGTGGTATTTCTATTTGTTTATTCCGAATGTTTTTAATTTAGTTCTTAAAAATGCTTTTAATTGGATTTGTTTGCAACTTTATGTTTCTTCATATATATTTGTCTTTTAGTGTCAAACAAAGAAAACGCGAATTATTGGAGATATGATTGAAATTTGGAAAGAAAGTAAAAATCAAACTAGTTTTATTCTAAGTTATTGTATATAATTTTAAAATTTTGGAATAGAAGTGATGCAATGTTTATTTATTTTTAGTCTTTTAATTTCTGTATTCAATTATTTCGGTGTTTCATTTATAACATCATGCTAACGTCTTTCCAACGATACCAAAGACGTTAGGACGTTGTTCCGACGTCATTTTTCTTATTGGGAATTGGTTAACGCCATAAAAACTTAAAGCAACTGGCATTGTCAGATCCTAAAAGAGCTGAACAAGTTGCATCTTCCGTTGTTGCATCCAAGAAAGCATCTCCTGGAGGAACAATTCGACTTTGTCAATCAAGTGGGATTCAGAAAAGGTAAAATGTATACTTTACACATTCTTTTTTAAAAAATGCAAATAGATTTCGTTTTTTTAGGTGGTGTTGTTGCTCAAGAGCTTTTTCCTTCTAGACTTTTAACAGGGGATATGGTTCAAATTCAACAGAATACAGGATTGTCTAAAAACGGAATGAGGAAACTTGGATCGTTCATCAACCATATCAACCCAACAAGATTAGTTGAACCAAACTTTCAAAAAAAGTTTGCTGAGTCTGGACAAAAATTGCATGACTTTTTTACTGTCAGCAGCTTGAAGATTTCGGATTCCGGAGAAAACAGGGTTGTGGTTCATTGCAAATGAACCACAACCTGTTCAAGAGCCAAGTTCAAAAGAAATTGGCTCCTCAAAGACTGTCTTTGCAAAGATATGTATTGATGGAGGAGGGTCATTATTATAATTGAGCATTGGAGTTATTGATGAGAAAGAAAACAACCTAGAGCCCCACAGTCCTGTTCAAAAATCTGTCAAACTCAAGACACAAGTCTCAAAGCAAACTAGTGTTAAAAAGCAATTTCTTGTGTCTTTTGCTGATGACACTCCTGAAAATTATTGGAATGTGCAAGAGATTTTTCGACTCATCAAGCTTCAAGAACTAATCCCATCAGAAGCTGCAGTAATTTCTTGCGATATGAAACTTGCAAACATTATTTGTGGCATCCAGTCTCGTAGCAGCAAGCATCCTTGCTGTTGGTGTGATATTGAGTTTTCAAAGCTTTTTCTGTGTTGGAATCCCCGATCCTTAAAAGCTATAAGAGCTCAACATCAAAGCTTTATGAACGAAGATGTAAGAAAATCCAAGGAGTTCCAAAATGTTGTCCACAGTCCTTTAATCTTTGGTCCTGATCAAGCACTGATTTTGGAGTTCATCCTACCTATGAAGCTTCATCTTCTGCTAGGGGTGGTCATCCATCTGTTCAAATGCTTAGTGCAAAAATGGCCAAAGGCCACAGAATGGCCAACTTCATTGCACATCAAGATTCAGCCTTTTCATGGAGGGCACTTCAATGGCAATGACTGCATGAAACTTCTGAGGAATATTGAGAAATTAGCTGAAATGAGAGCACTTCTGAGCCATCTCAAATCATTCAGATATTCAAAGACTTTCACGAAGTTGTCTTTGCATGCTTTGGAAAAATTTTACATCCCAACTATGAGGGAAAAATCAAAAATCAAACTCATGTAACTGTTTTCTTCAAAAACAGTTACATGAGTTTGGGAATCTCTGTTACTTTAAAGGTTCACACTGTTTTACTCCATGTGACACAGTTCATCAAGCTGAAAAAGAAAAGCCTTGGTCTATACAGTGAACAAGCCACTGAAGCACTGCATTCGGATTTTGGAAAGCATTGGGAGCAATACAAAAGATTGAACACCCATCCAGACTACTCCAGCCAACTCCTGAAGTGTGTCATTGATTATAACAGCAAGAAAATGTTGAGTAGCCTGCTATGAGGCACTGATCATCAATGAATCAATGAACATGTTGCAATTTTGAGAATTTATTAGTTTATCTTTAGAATGTATTTATTTTGTAATAAATAAATGTTTTAAGATGTATTTTTATCATTTGTTACCTTTTTACTTCGTAATTTGGTATTTTAGGGCAAACAAATATTTTTGGAGGAATTTTGCAAATTTTCAGGTTTCGTAATTTCGAAAATTCAGGTTTTTCGAAAATTCCAAACTTTCGAAAATTCAGGTTCGAAATTTCAGGTTTCGTCATCTCGAAAATATTGGGGAGAAAATTTGTTTGAACCAGTTCGGAAAACTATGACCAAAAATCGATTTGAAGAAATACGTCGTTATTTGCATTTCAACGACAATACCAAAATGCCGGCGCAAGGGGATTCCAATTTTGATCCGATATTCAAGATGCGGCCAATTATTGAATACTTCAATATACGTTTTCAGTCGGTACCAATGTCTCAACGCCTGTGTGTAGACGAACAGATGTGTTCCACAAAAATGGTTTCGCATATTCGGCAATATGCCCGTAAAACCACATAAATGGGGCATGAAACTGTTCGTGTTGTGCGACACCTATGGGTTTTCATACGGATTTGAGTTATATTCTGGAGCAAGTGACAATAAAATTCCAAATGGATCACCGGATTTAGGTGCAGCAGCCAATGTGGTTTCAAGATTATCTTAAATAATCCCTGATCACATGAATCACATTGTATATTTTGAAAATTTTTATTCGACTTTGCCATTGATGATATATCTGTATCACAGAGGAATATATTCTTTGGAAACCGTTCGGGCAAATCGAATTGCAAATTGCAAATTGCCAACAGATATAGAAGTTGCGAAGAAACCTTGAGGATTTTCAACTTAATATGTATGTAATAGGGTCTTGTTATGGAGTAGACTTGTCGACTACACTGTGGAAAGACAACAAAGGTGTTCGTTTGGCCAAAACATACGTAGGAGTATTACCATTTAAAAATGAAAGTAATAACACCCTAAAGGCATCAAGATATGATCGTGCCCAAAAGAAGAAAATAGAAATTGATTGCCCAAATATCATCCGCGATTACAATGCACACATGGGCGGTGTCAACATAATGGACGGTCTTTTGGGTCGATATCATATTCGCATGAAAACAGGAAAGTGGACTAGTCGTTTCTTTTATCATGTGTTGGACTTTGCCATGATAAATGCATATTTATTACATAAGAGCATAAACAGACAAAATAAAGCATGCAATATACAACTCCCACAATTTAGATAAGAAGTGGCTGCAATGCGTTGCAGGTTTCAAACAGATGAACCGCAAAAGAGATTTGTTGGAAGACCGCGATCAACAAATGCAGAAGAAGATCCCGCCCCTAAACGACTGGGCAAGAGGACATATTTACCAGCTGCAGACATCAGATTTGATGGCAAGGAACACTTTCCTCAGTGGCTGGACAGATCCGGAAAGCGCCAATGTAAATTGCCTGGGTGCAAATCAGAAACGCAAATCACTTGCTCTAAATGTAATATAAATTTATGTTGCACTGCAGCGAAAAATTGTTTTGCAATATTTCATAAACAATGATATAAAATTTTTTGTAATTATTCAACAATAAATAATAAAAAAGAAAATATTTGTAATTATTTGATCCATCATAAAACTGAACTTTTAGTTTTAACTTCCCAGGTCCGCCTCAAGGCGGAGATCATATAATCGGGACTGGAGGTCATATTTTTTACTTTAGAAAAAAATTAGCTTGAAATTTAATAGCCTCAATTGAGAGATAAAAGACTCGAATGCAGAAAATTGACTGAAACAATAGAAAAAATGAAACATGAAATTGTATCAAAAATCAGTACCTGTATCATCTAGCAATAGCGATGAAGTGTTACAAATCATTAGCTTAGATGACAATAAAATATCCCCATTTGTGAAAATGTTATGGGAACAACAAAAAAAGCATTTTCCTAACCAAAATTCAAAGATGAGGTATCCTCCTATGATACTTAGATTTTGTTTATCAATAGCAATGAAGTCTGCATCTGCTTATGATGAACTACGATCTGCCAAAATATTAAAATTTCCAAGTCTCAGAACATTAAGAGATTACAAAAATGCCATAAAACCCTGTGTAGGTTTCAATCCTGCAGTTATAGATAATCTTCGGAATGAAACTTCAAATCTTATTTCTTTTGATGAAATCAAAAGGATTCAAGAGGATTTAGTTTTTGATAAATATACAGACGAACTTATTGGGTATGCGGATCTTGGCGATCCAAGTATGAACTACAGTACTTTTTCAGACTTAAGTGTACTTGCGACTTACGCTCTTATTTATTATATTAGAGGTATAGCATCTGATTTGAAGTTTAGTCTTGCATATTTTGCTACAAAAGGTATTACATCAAATCAGCTTATGATGACATTTTGGAAAGCTGTTTCAATTTTGGAATTAACATGTAAACTTTATGTTATTGCATCAGTTTCGGATGGCGCATCTAACAACAGAAAATTTTATCGATTGCATAGTATGATGGATGGGTTGGTGGAGAGTGAAGTAACATACCGAACAATATTTATTTGCAAATGATAGATTTATTTGGTTTTTTGCAGATGCTCCTCACCTTATAAAAACTTTGAGAAATTGCCCTTATCATTCAGGTAAATTTTCCTATTTTGTTAGAGTTTGTGTGAATATGATTTTTTGATAATTTATGTTTTGGGTATTTTTTTAAGTTATGAATACATGAATTAATTATAACCTGATAAAAAATATTTATACTGATTTATTGATATAATCATATTGATATCACAACAAATAAATTTTTCTCCTTTGTAGGTTTAAGTGGAAATGTTACACGTCATATGTGGAACGAAAATGATATTTTTTGGTCTCATTTAAAAACACTCTATAATGATGGATTAGAGCGTGGTTAAAAACTTATCCTTAAACTTACATCGGAACATTTTAACTTGACGCCATATTCAGTAATGAATGTTCGATAGGCTGCCCAAGTATTAAGTGAAACAGTGTCAAAAGTAATTGAAAGTTATTACCCTACTTATATGCATAAAACTGCAGAACTGTGCAAGTTTGCTGATAAGTTTTTTGATTGCATGAATGTAAGAAACCATTCAGAAAGTTTAACAAAACGCAAGCCTTTTTTGGGACCATATAAAAACGTTAATGATGAGCGATTTAACGGTTGAAAGAAAGTTTTCTAAACTTTTTAAAACTTAAGAAAAAAAATGTATCTAAACGTGTTGGTGACTTTACAAACGATGAACGAGAGAAAATGTTTGTCTTTCCAAACTTACGAGGTACTTAGAGTTACATCCTATTCTCTTATTGAAGTAACAAAATACTTATGAAATGCTGGAATGCCTATGTTCTTAGTGAGCGCTTTAGTCAAGATGTTTTAAAGGAACATTTTGAAAGACATCGTAGTTTAGGAAGAAGAAATGATAACCCTAACATACACCAGTTTGGTTATCAATCAAATACGTTGTGAATGCAGCGCTCTGTTGTACCTGTATCTGGTAACACAAAAGGTACTCATAAAACAAAACGTTTACCAACTTGGACCATATTGTAGATGAAACTCAGCTTAAGAAACGTTAGGATAAGAATTTTGCTTTGAAAAATACTTAAGGTCATTACGATGACACAACTTTTTATTGTAAGACTTCTAAAGCAGTGTTTGGAAATTAAGTAAAGTGTTGTATTTTTATCAATAAAAATGTATTTTACTTTTTTGTTTTTTTGTTATAAAAATAGTTTTTCTTTGCATTAAATAATATTTATTTTTGTATACAAAGTTTCTGAGATGCTTTTTTGATAGTTTAGCGTAAAGATTTTTCTTTTTTCTTTTCTTTGTGCAACTGAACAATATCTTTAGTTAATGAAAATGAGCGTACGCGAAGATAAAGTTGAAGCATATTTTCTAAAATGTTATAAGCTAGATCACTATCAAAAGCAACTAAGTTTTCAGTTTCAAATGTTTCGATAATATTGCTGTACAAACTTATAATTTCTGTATCTTCCATCAAGGAGTTAACCATTTTAGCAATTTTTTAAGTTACTTTTGCTAGTTTCTCTGCGAAACTAACTCCCGTTACAATAAAAATACATTGACACTCTTTTGTTACAGCAGTTTAAGCCCCCTCTGTTTTGAGAACAAATTAATTTTTGATCAACGAACATATCTGCTGTAAATTTTTTTTTAGTATTGCCATTGTGTCCTGATTTATTTTTGAATAAAAATTTTTATTGTTTCTTGTTTGTTTTATAAATTCGTGTATAACATAACCAGCTAAATACTGCAATCCATCTAGCTCTTGTGCACTTATTGGTTTTTGTTGCATTCTTCATGAAGAGAGTTTAGTAGTTTTTTATAAAAACTCAAAATATGATTTCCAATATGAAGGGCGAATAAAGCACATAAACGCTTATCCAGATTAAAGATAAAATAATGGGCGTATAGAACAATGCTTGAATAAAACTTTGATAAAAAATATGTCAGCATTCCTTGATGATATGAACTCAGTTAATAACTTGCTCACTTCGTTGTACAGGATATCATTGTATTCAAACTCTTTAATTGTCTGCCTTGCTTCTTCAGGATAACAATTGTCACAGAATAAAACATTTTGCACTTCTTTTACAATATTTGAAAATATGTTAACTGTAAAACAATCTAATTTTGATACATTGCTAACCAACGCATGTGCTGAATTTGCGTGTCTTTTTAACCTCCGTTTGACTTGCAAATTTTTCCACAAGTAATACAATCAGATTATAAAGATGAGATTTTATTTTCTTATATAATAAACTTATGTAAGAAAATAAAATCGCACACCTACTCAAATGCTTAATTGATATACTCTTCAAATATTTCGTCAAAGAGATCTTCGTCGAAAGTATCAAAGTTTTCTTTCATATTAAAATCATATTATTTTGAACCGCCTCAAAAATCGCCATTTAAATGTTTCTTGCATCTACATAGATCACGTGACTAATTTTTTAATTTTTTTAAGTTCCGAGAAATAACATTCGCGTAGAACAGCAGATTTCCAGACCAGGGTTTATTTCTATAGACTATGCTTAAACGGGCATAACTTTTTCTGTAATTATTCGTTTTTCGTAAAATTGTTACTATTTTAATATAAATCAAAGCTCTTTCGAACCATATGTAATACAAATATAAATAAATGATTAGAAATTTTTACACACCTACTGTATATGATTGTGTTAATAATGAAATAAAACACATATTAAAATTTCTTTTTTTTATTCATCACTTTTGAAGGCCCCTGTAGATTCGTAGGCTCTAGGCACAGTGCCTTTAGTGCCTAATGGATAAGATGGCCCTGGCGTTAAGCAGACATTTGCTTCTATTAATGACATTAAACTAAAATCTTTAATACGATATTTAAGAATCATGGCTTTCGGATTGTTCATGTTTTATGATGGCATCATGATTTTTCCACCAAGAAACACAATACCATTGTTAGATGAAGAAACATTAAATACTGAAACTAACTTAAACCTACTAGAAATACTGGATCCATTAATGTAACAATTAGAATCAGTCTTGGTTGAAAAAGGTGAATTGGACAAAATCATCAGAATTGGTAGGTACGCGGAAATAGAGATTTACGGAACCGAATTTTGTGCGAAAATTCTGTGACTCGTTTTTTTGACTTTTTTTTTGGTAGTGTAAGGCAAACGTATTTTTGAGGAGTTTCTTTTTAGAAACATATATACACATAGTATATTTTTGGAAAGAAGAAGAGTTAAACTTGTTTTTTATAAGACATTTATGTATGGTTACTGCATTAAAAATGTTTTCTACATGCATTTTCTATGCACATGCCATATTTCATCGAAAAAGAAATAGGAGCAAATAGTTTAATTAGTGTTATTTTAAGTATAACACTTTTTTTAGTTAGACCTAGGCAAACGTTTTTTTGTGATAATTATTTTTAGAAACATATATAAACGTAAACTATTTTTTAAAAGAAGAAAAGTTAATCTTGATTTTTATATATTTGTTATGTATGGTTACAATACTTTTGAATGGACTATTTTGCTGACAATTTTGCATGAAAATTTGGTTGATGTTCTCACATTAATTTTTAGTCGAAGAAATGTTGAGCCCCCTTTTTTTATTATTAAAAATGTTTTCTACGTGCATTTCCTATGCACATGCCAAATTTTAACAAAAAATAAATAGGAGCAAATTGTTTAATTAGTGTAGCACTTTTGGTACCTAATTTCTGTTATTCTGTTGTTGTTTTTTTCGGCAAGCGAAGTACGGGGGCGGGTCGGGGGGCGAAGTATAAAAACAAAAATTATTGCATTAATGTATTAATTTGATTTTTATTATTAGATTTATAATAACATGGAAAATTTAAATAAAACATTTTTGGATTAATCTAACAGGTAAGTTTAATCTTTTTTTTCAAAATACTTTTATTAACAACTATTTCTACAACAAAAACAATATTGATAAATGTAAAACCTTAATCTTTTTTTAAATGATAATAACATAAAGATTAATGTTTAAGATTAAAAATTTTTCTTTTGAATTGATTGTTAACTAATATTATCAGTTGACAATTTTATTGAAACCCCAAATATAAGCATGCCTTATATTTACTTCTTGTTTAGATCCTTGCACATTATTTGTGGATTTTTTACGATTTCGTAAGTATATATCACATAATTTATGGGTTTATTCTTAAAAAAAATCATGTTCATCATTAATTACAAAGATAAAGTACTTTACAGTAAGTAGATGTTAATAGACTATTTAAAGTATATTAAAGTACTTTAAAAACCTTAAGTTCATGTTTTTTACTTTTTGTGTACTATTTATCTTTGTTTAATGTTTACATAGTTATATAAACATTCCTAGTGTTAGCTTGTTTTTTAAAAGTATTTCAAAGTGTTTTGTGTAATTGCACAATTTTTTTGTTATCTTTAGTCCAATCTACACAGCCTACCACTGGTAAGTTTGTATAGCATAACCTTTGGTAATGATAATAGATTTAATACTAATTTCAAATTGCAATATTTATTTTTAATAACAAATTTTTTACTTTAGCTGCATCTTCATCTGGAACAAGTGGTAAGTTTAACAATTATTACTTTTTAATATGTATTATTATATTATATATATATATGTATATGTATAATTGCAAATTAATTTTTAATCAAAACTTTTAAACCTTAGTTCCATATGCAGCTGCATTGAGTGGTAAGTTAAAAAATGTTTTTATTATATACTACAAAAAACTTGTTCATATATGTATTTCACATCAACTGCAATATTTATTTTTTATTACTCCTTTTTTAACCTTAGTTCCATCTACATCGGCTGCAACTGGTATGATGACAAACTATTTTTTTTAATATGTTTACGCATTTTTCAAAAATTGTAATATTTATTTCTAATAAAAACTTTGTTAACCTTTAGTTGTATCTGCAGCTGCTACAAGCAGTAAGTTTAAAACCTATTATTTTCTTATATGTGTATGCGTAATGTGTTTGTAAAACTATTATTTTAAATATGTGTATGTCTTTCTTATCAAATGCAAGTAAAATTAAATTTTTATTACAACTTTTTTTTTTACCTTTAGTTCCACCTTTACAACCTTCTTCACAACCTTCACAACCTTCTGCTGGTAAATTTCTGATTTAGAAATGTTTCCGAATGATTATTGAGTTCATAATATTTCTATTTATATACACTTTTTAATACATTTGTATTATGTTATCCGTAAAAGTGCCATAGAAGGAGAATCAATAACAGTATTTAATTTTTTACTGGCTTTACCATTTTTTAAATAAACATTGATTTATTAGTTGTTTATTTTTTAATTTCTAATATGTGTCTTTCTTATCAATTGCAAAAAAAATTAAATTTTAATACAACTTTTTTTACCTTTAGTTCCACAACCTTTACAAGTTGAACCTTCTGCTGGTAAATTTATGGTTTAGAAATGTTTCTGAATGATTATTGAATTCATAATATTTCTATTTATACACTATTTAATTTATTGGTATTATGTTATCCCTAAAAGTGACGTAGAAGGAGAATCAATAGCAGTATTTCATTTACACTTGTATTAACTGAATTAGCAGTATTTCATTTTCACTTGTATTAACTGAATTAGCAGTATAGCATTTTCACTCATATTAACTAACATTTGTGAAGCTATCGTTGTTTTATAAATTGTTTATTTTATTTATTCAGCCAATCACTTTTACAAGTAATTGGTTTATAAAAATTTTATATAACGCCTTCAGTACTAATCTTTGTAACTTTCATTTAGAGCTTACATATCAAGTCTATCGAAGATATAGGTCCCAGCATCCTGGACCCACCAGCAACCGTTCCTTTTTGCGGTGGGTTGAATTAGGAGGGCAGGATGATGAGTTGTTTAGATGGCCCTATCATCCTCCTAACAGGAATGCTGGGAGCAAAAGCAGAAGGGGCAACGGTAGAGGTCGTGGCAGCAGAGGAGGTCGAAGACAAAGGCGGAATGGTGGTGGTACGGTGGTGAATGGTGGCATTCACCACAATTATTAAAAAAAAGTATTTTGCCTAGGCGCCACCATTCCTTTGTATATACAAAATATATATTATCAGCAAGTTTGTTTTTCCTTTTGTCCCAATTTTTACAATTACTAACATGTTTATTTTTTATTTTTTAATTTTTTACCTAAAATAATTTAAAAATGATTTGTTATGCTAAAAATGAAATTAAAATTTGTGTTATAAAAAGTAGTAAAGTTGCAACTACAGATTGTTATAGACTATTAAATACAATTAGAATATTTGGAGGAATTTAAAGCCCATATTAAATGCAATGCTAGATTTATGTAATATTGTAAATGTTGATAAATGTGAAGTGTCATTTAAATACTTATTCATTATTCTTATTTTATTTAAACTGTTTGTTTGACTTTAGTAACAGTTTTTGATCTTAAACTAAAATAACTTATGTTTACAGTTCCTAAAAATTATATTACCAATATTGAGGTTGAAATACTGGTTTTATTTAACCATCGCTTTTTTGTCGAAGGTATGCATGACATTTTTTTAAGTCTATTTTATTTTCGAAATATTTTTACATGTTGTGTTATGTTATCAATTCTTAACAGATTATGCTATATATTGTTTGTTTACTTTTCACAAAATTTAAATTAAAATGTATTAACTCTTTATATATACTTTTTAAAGGAACTATGGGTCCAAAAAATAGTGGCTGTGTGTTTCAGGATGCAGTGAAACACTATTTGGCTGAAAACTTCACTTTGCATGGCGAAATACATACACACTGTAAAAATGGACATGTCATCTACTTATTCACTAATAATGGTGAGTCAATTGGTAATACTCTTAAACTAGTCAATGACTTATTTAACTTAAAAACTAGTAAGCATAAACTCTATAATGTTATTAATATTTCAAAAAAATGGACTACCAATTATGTAAGAGATTGTTCAAAATTTATTGAATTTTGTAATCAGCCCTTTGCATACCATGCACCAAGCGTGTCATTGAAACAGGCAATGCATCTTAATAAGAGTCATTCATTGGTTACAGTTTCAGAGACTTCTGTTCTTTTGCCCCAAGAACATATTGCTATTTTACCCCTAGTTAATGACGAACCAATCTTGCCTGTAAAATCTATAAAAAATGAAACAGGAAAGCATGCATCTAGAGAAGAACTAACCCCAAAGAAAGCCAAACTTATTACTAGGTTATCATTTTTATCTTCTCAGTTAGCTAGCTCAACCAGAGACCACAGACAAAAAATAGCAAAACTTAAATCAAAATATAATAGCATGCCATATAAGTTAAAAGTATTCAGGCAAAACATCAAAAGGAAAGAAGACATTATTAAAGCTTTGAGGGCGGAAGTTAGAGAACTAAAAAAAGAAATTAAAACATACAAATTAAAACATACAAGAGCTTAATTCACAAACCTAAAGCGAAAACAAAGGCATTAAAAGTAAAAGAAAAACAAAACTTAATGCAAATAAAAGTAAAAAATAATACTAATATTAGCGCAAATAAAATGTTTATTGCTCAATTAGAAAATGATATAAGTCAGATAAAAGAGGGGAAAATTCCAAATGTGAATATGTCAGATGGTGATAAGACTTACCCTTTACAAATGAGGATGATAATCTATGGCATGTTATTAGCTAATGTTCCATCTGGTAACATAGGATTCCTAATTTCAAAAATTGGGCAATATTTGGGTGTTAACTTTACAGATATTCCTCATCGTTGTACTATTGAGCAAATGGCTCGTGAGCTTGGCAGTATAGCAGAATTGCAAGCAGCAGAATGGGCTATGAGTAATTCTCATCTTACTCTTGGATTTGATGCAACAACTCAAGAAGGTGTTCATATTAACACTGTTCATCTTACATCTAAAAACAACTGTCAGGTCATTGCTCTGGACCAGTTACCAGGTGGAACAGCTGTTGATTATGAAAGCCATATATGTGGTGCAATTGATCATTTAGCTTTTATATATTCAGATTTTCACTTGCTTCCCTTTAATGAATGTCGTAGTTCAATCATATCAAATATATCCAACACAATGTCTGACAGAGTATCAGTTAACCATCTTACTATTTCCAAAATTTGTAATACCTGGGGAAAGAATTTGAATGAGTTAAACTGTCATTTGCACCCTCTAGACACAATTGCCATTTCATGTTGCGAAGTCTTAAAATCTCTAGAAATTGAACGTTGTGAATTGTTTGGGTATGATTGTATGGCAGTCAAAATTGTGTTAGCAATGAACAAGATGAGATTTAAAGATGGCAAAGGTGATCCACAAGGTTTTGTAAATTTTTTAGACAATAACAAACTCCCGCGAGGTATTATTCCACGGTATCGTGGAAACCGTTTGCACATTCTTTTCCATACTTGTTTCATTTTTATGAAACACTATACTAATTTTCTACATTATCTTACCACTGGAACTGTAAAATGTTTCAGTTTACAACCAATTCTGCGAGAAGCCTTTTGTAACGCAACTGCTATAAAACAAATGGGAGTGCTTGCGCTGTTAAGTAAACTTCTCAGTGGGCCATGAATGACTAAGTTTTATGTATCTGCAAATAATGCAAGTTTTGATCATGTCACTGGTATCCAGGTAGTAAAAAATGTTTTGAAAGAAATTACTAATTGCAAATCTAATTCAGCTGCACTATTTTGCAGCAAGATGGATTTTTTCGGAACCATGCTTGAACCAAGTATTTTAAAATCTATTACAAATTTATGCCCTATCGATGACCAACTTGTTGAAATGACTTCTGCTTGTCTTAATGCAGTTGAAGAAGTCTTGACTCGTCAATATAAGAGATATTTCTCCCTTTCCATTACAGCGGCACTCAAGACGGAGACAGCTAGTGCAAGGCTTCACAATATAGATAGCGAAGAGTTAATTGGTATGTTTAGTGATGCCAAAGGACGATGTCCTAATGCAACAATTTGTTATATATCTAGCAAATTAAGATCCAAAAAGAATAGGACTATAGATTATCTCGATAATCTTGACGTTGTTTCCAGAGTAAAGGTAGTTAAGTGGTCTATTTACATGGCACGTAAAAAAAGAATGAGAACTCGACTACTACATAATGAAATTCGAGTAGAGATTACTGGTAGACAGGTGTTTAAACGCCAAAAAATGGACGAAAAACAAAAAAAAAAGTTAGAGCGTGAGCTATGTAAATTAACTACCAGCGAAATTATGAATTTATATAAAAACTTATCTGTCAAGCAACTTGATGATTTAGATGATGTTATGTGTGAAAGAATAGTTGGAAGAAAACTCTGTCATGAATGGTATGTTGCCAACTATTCAAAGACAGTTATTTATGATGGGAGAGTAGAAAAAGTAAATAAGAGGCAACAGGATAGAGTTTACACTATTTCTTACTGGAAACAAGATGAAACTGATATCGAAGCTGTTGAATATAAGATGAAAAAAATACAGCTTGCTGCTGATGTTATAACAGGAGAACTAATATTTTCTTAATTTGAATATGAAAATAATATACATGCATTACAAAAAGAGTTCCGCAAGTTTTGTAGCTTGCAAATATGGTACAGCAAGTTTTTTTCTTGCAAAAAGAGTACCGCAAGTTTTGTAGCTTGCAAATATGGTACAGCAAGTTTTTTTCTTGCAAAAAGAGTACCGCAAGTTTTGTAGCTTGCAAATATGGTACAGCAAGTTTTTTTCTTGCAAAAAGAGTACCGCAAGTTTTTTAGCTTGCAAATATGGGACAGCAAGTTTTTTTCTTGCAAAAAGAGTACCGCAAGTTTTGTAGCTTGCAAATATGGTACAGCAAGTTTTTTTCTTGCAAAAAGAGTACCGCAAGTTTTGTAGCTTGCAAATATGGTACAGCAAGTTTTTTTCTTGCAAAAAGAGTACCGCAAGTTTTTTAGCTTGCAAATATGGTACAGCAAGTTTTTTTCTTGCAAAAAGAGTACCGCAAGTTTTGTAGCTTGCAAATATGGTACAGCAAGTTTTTTTCTTGCAAAAAGAGTACCGCAAGTTTTGTAGCTTGCAAATATGGTACAGCAAGTTTTTTTCTTGCAAAAAGAGTACCGCAAGTTTTGTAGCTTGCAAATATGGTACAGCAAGTTTTTTTCATGCAAAAAGAGTACCGCAAGTTTTTTAGCTTGCAAATATGGTACAGCAAGTTTTTTTCTTGCAAAAAGAGTACCGCAAGTTTTGTAGCTTGCAAATATGGTACAGCAAGTTTTTTTCTTGCATAAAGAGTACCGCAAGTTTTTTAGCTTGCAAATATGGTACAGCAAGTTTTTTTCTTGCAAAAAGAGTACCGCAAGTTTTGTAGCTTGCAAATATGGTACAGCAAGTTTTTTTCTTGCAAAAAGAGTACCGCAAGTTTTGTAGCTTGCAAATATGGTACAGCATGTTTTTTTCTTGCAAAAAGAGTACTGCAAGTTTTTTAGCTTGCGAATTTTTTTGATAGACAGCTCTGGCTTACCTTCACGTGGTGTCTATTGTTGAAAATGATTCAATTTTTTTCATAAATGGAATTTTAAAATTAAATCATTCACTAAAAGCCAAGACAAAAAATCATTAAATTTTATATTTCAAAAGACTTGTTGTTTTTCTGTTGTTTTTTTTAGGTTGGAGTGGGTAATTAGTCCTTTTGCATGACAAAATTGATACTCAAACACATCTTGTAGTTTGGTAAAATAGTTTTTTATACTAATTTCTCTGTTTAAAGGCAGTTCAACATTTTTTGTGAAATTCTCATTTGAAAAAAAATTTAAGGGGCTGACGGGGGAGGGAAAGTCTCATACGCCCTCTTCCATAAAAGCAATTTATACACCACTAGTTACTATTTTTTAAAGTGTTGAAATATATTTTTTATTTTTTATAATAGATTTAATCGTTTTAGAAAAAATTGGTAATATTTAAAAGAATGAAATTTTGAAGGTGTGTGTTAAACCTTCACCACAACCCAACACCCAACTTTAAGATAGACAAAATGGATACTCAGACGCATCTTGTAATGCGGCAAAATAGTTTTTTATACTTACTAATTTCTCTCTGTTTAAAAAAGCATTTTAACAATTTATGTGAAATTTTCATGAAAAATTTTTTTTTTTAGGGGCGGAAGGGGGGGCGGCATACGCCCTCTTCCATAAAGCAATTTATACACTACTATTTACTATTTTTTAAAGTGTTGAAATATATTTTTTATTTTTATAATAGATTTAATCATTTTAGTAAAGATTGTAGTATTTAAAAGAATGAAATTTTGATAGGGTGTGTTAAACCTTCACCACAACCCAACACCCAACTTTGAGATAGACCTGTAATATTTGCAAGTGATGTGGAATAAACTAAAAACAGTTTGTTGTATGTAAATATTATGAATTTCTTAAAAAAAAAAACACTATTATGAAAAAATAGTGTATTTTTGTGAGGTGTAGGTGGTGGATTAGCACCCCCTCCGGATCCCTCGATGCGCCTTTTACCTATAAACTAGTTTCAAATTATAGCCCATTTTTACATCTATCTTTTGAAACCAAGTTATAGATAAGTGAATAAGAATTGGCAAAGTTATAATAATTTATATGAAAAAAAAAATTTTTTTGACCACAGTTTTATCAAGAAATCCATATATCGAAAATTTGCTACTAAAAACGCTATAACTTTTTATAGAATAGTCTGATTTTCATAATTTTTTCATCTTTAAAATACTGTATTTGAGGGCTTTCTAATGATATATAACATTCTAGCATTTGATCAATTTAAAATAACCAGTCCACGTACCTAGAATTGGATGAAAAAGGTGCAATTTATAAAACTATTTCATAGACAATAATAGCCGAAATTAAATTTAGTGCACTCAGCGGCGGACTTAATACTAGAAAAAATGCTAACAAAGCTGATGATAAGAATACTGCAAGTAGAAAGACTATCTTTTTCCGATGACAATGGTGTCAGTTGTTTAATAACTCTTAAAGAACTTAACTATCTATAAAATTAGAATTTTGATCATTTAAAACAAATTTTATAACAATATTCAACTGCTTAAAATATGTAGGCTGTATTATTGCTTCATAGATTTAAATTAAATATTGTTACATATATAAGTAAGTATGGGCTTACACAATCAATATGTATATGAATATAAGTGATATGTATATTAAAATTTGTCTACGTTATTTAAATTTTTGGTGTAAGTGATATACAATATATTTTATGTAATAATAAAGTATAAGTAATGACACGAATCGGGTTGAGTATAGTAACTTTTTTAAAGTCATTATATATTTTATTTTAAGACGTAACCCGACTTTTTAGAAAAAAAACTCAACCCGATAATTGTTAAATATGGTGTTAAGAAGTGTTTAAAAGAAAAATTATCGTAACCGTGTCAGAAGTTAAGGTAAAAAAAGAACACTAACGATATGTTAACAAAATATCTTTAGCATCTTATTATCTTAATACTTCTATTCGGAAGAATAAACTTATCAAATCTGTGAGATTATTATTCATTATTATTTAAACTCAATTACAGTTGAACAACTATGCTTTTGTAAATGCAATCACCTTATAATTTATATATATTCAGTTAAATTTTTTTTTATTTTTGTTCTTTTATTTACGATTTCTCTTCCACTGCTTGAGTAGTATATGCCGATGGCATAACGCGATAGATATATTAAAAGACCACTCCGTAAAGAATTTTATTTACTCCGTTAAATATATTATTTACTCCGTTAAATATATAACTTCGTTAAATATTTTAGGCCCCTATAGTATCGAAGCTTTTACTTCCTTGTCGGTTTGCCAATTTTTTAACTATAAAGTTTAGGTCACCGTTGAATTTACCCGAGCAGCCTGTATCATTGGGCCAACGTTGTTTTGTGTTAGTTGGCGCAACTTAGTTGGATTTGCTGATGGACCATCGTTGTTCTGCGTTTGTTGGCGCAACTACGTAAGATTTGCTGTTGGACCAACGTTGTTTTGCGTTAGTTGGCATCATTTTGCATCATCCAGGAAAAATTTAAACCTACCTGGAGTGGATATAAACGTGCAGAAGGCCATGCTCAACATGGAGAACAACTGTTATCCTCTGTTATCCTCTACATATATATAAATATATATATATATGTATATATATATATATATATATATATATATATATATATATAACGCTAGATCGGCTTAAGGTGGCCTTTTGTCGTAAACTTTACTGAAAGTGGCATTTTACAAAACTTTCAAAAATTTTTAATATAAATGCTTTTATCAAATGAAATCATTTTGAAAAGTAATCTGAAATGAATATTAAGCAAACGAGAGTATTGTATGTCAAAAAAAATGAAAAAAAAAAAAAAAAGTCCACTTAGCGTTTTTTCATCAATTAAGGTTCCACTTAACGAAAATAATAACGTTAGATCGACTTAAAGTGGACTATTTCACATTTACCATATATTTGATATAATACGACAATAATCAAATTAGTAATAAATTTTCGAACGTGAAATACATCAAATTTTTTAAAATATATTAACATAGGAGTTTTAATGATTGTATGAAAAGGAGATTAAGTGCGAAAATTCGTTTATGGTAATTTTTATTGAGAACATGTTTGAAACTTCACCTAAAGTGGATTTTCACATATTTGAAACTTCGTTCTAAAAGGATTCCTTAAAAACACATTTGAAAATTTGAATAAAATAAATTTATCGAAAACATAATTGAAACTTCCACTAAAGTGGATTTATTAATAACATGTTTGAAACTCGCTAAAAGTAAACTTTTTTTAAATATTCATGAAATTTAGCCTTAAAGTGGATTTATTTTAAAAACGTTTGAAACTTCGCCTAAAGTGGATTTATTGAAGAATTGTTTGAAATTTTGTCTAAAGTGTATTTATTGAAAACAAGTTTGAAACTCGTCTAAAGTATATTTTTTAAAAAACATGTATGAGACTTAATATAAAGCAGATTTGCTTAATAGATATTTGAAACTTTGCCTAAAGTGGATTTATTTAAAAGTGATCAAAACTTTGCTTAAAGTGGATTTATATAAAACATGTTTAAAACATCGTCTAAATTAGATTTCTTGAAAACATATTTGAAAACTCGTTTAAATTAGATTTATTGAAAACAAATTTAAAACTTCGACTAAAGTTAGACTTACCATAATTTTGAAGTTGTAAACTGGGACACGCAGGGGTTGCGGCGGCGGAGGGGGTTGTTTAAAAAGAGTTATCGGTGTATGTGTGTGTTTGTGTGTGTGGGGGGGGGGGAGGGGGAGAATTGCAAAATGCTGAAATAAATGACCAGATAGGATAAGGAGAAATAGACCAGATAGGAGGGGAGAAATAGTGTTTCTTTGTGCTTTAAGAAACATGGCACCCTGTAATTAGGTTTCATAAAAAAAAAATTCTTTCATCACATTTTTTTTTAAATTTTGCATGTTGAAATTCGTTTAAAGTGGATTTATTTAAATTATTCTAGGAATTTGCTTAAGCTTGATTTCTTTAAAAAATGATTAAAACTTAGCTTAAAGTGGATATATTTTAAGAGATGTTTGAAACTTCGCCTAAAGTGGATTCATTAAAACGTGATAAAAAACTTCTCTTAAAGTGGATTTATTGAATTGATGTTTGAACATTTGTTTCAAGTAGAGTTATTAAATTACATATTTAAAACTTTGTCTAAAATTTATATTTATTTAAAACAACATTAAAAATTATTTAAAACAAAATTTAAAAAATATTTAAACCTTTAATTTAGAAATGTTTGAAACTTCTCTTAAAGAGGATTTATCTAAATATATATATATATATATATATATATATATATATATATATATATATATATATATATATATATATATATATATATATATATATATATATATGAAAACTTCACTTAAAGTGGATTTATTGAAATCATGCTTACAAACTTCGCTTTAAGTGAATTTATTTTAAACATGTTTCAAGGTAAACTTAAAGTGAATTTACCTAAAACTTGTTTAAAAATTCGCCTAAAAAGGATTATTTTAAAACATGTTAAACAAATTTGCTAAAATTGGATAAAGAAAATGAGCGTAAAAAAAAGTTTTTGGTTTGCTTTAAAAATAAGCTAAAAAGTCTTTTTAATAACTCTTTACACGAAAATATTTTTTAAATAAAAAGTTTATTTTTCTAGCTTTTAATAATCGAATTATTAATAAGTATTCTACTATTATATATGTTAAATGTTAAATAAGTTTTTCTAAAAAGTAAGCATCCAACGTTCCATTTTTTCTTCTTTACGAATAAAGCAAATATAGTACAAACTTCTACATTAATCTTTAAGGTAAATCGAATTTTCTAAAGCTTAATAAATAGAACATTTTATGCGTTTAAAATCTAATCGCATAAAAAATTATATTTTTATCAAAGTTGTGTTTTTCTTTTATTAATAAATAAACTACAAACTTTTATGTCGAAACGAGTTTTATTATCTGAGCTTTAAATAATAAAATTCGTTTAAATGTAAAAGTTTGTACTTTATTTTTAATTAAAGGAAATTCAAGTTTTTTTAAATTTATTTCCTCACTATATACTTTACATACATTTAACTTTAATACATTTATAAATACAAGTAAATACAAGTATAAATACAAGTATATGTATTTATTTATAAATAAGATAAGAATTTTTAAAGCTGACAGATAATACTATGAAATTTAAAATTTATCGATAAATTAGAATAGTAGAAAAAATATTTTATCAACTTATTGCTCGTTACGTTTAGGGTGAAGATAAATAGAAAGGTTTTTTGTTCCCAGCCTCCAATCATCGCATGTTTTTGTAAAGCATCATTATTTGACTTAAGTGAAAGTATATGAATGTTTGGAGTTTGCTCCATGTCTGGAAATTATCTCAAACACTAAAAAATGCTGAATTCGTTATTGCCTTTCATTCTCTGTAGGGGAGGTTGGTGGAATGGTGGCCCCTTAAGGCTTTTACTATTTTTAGGGTTGTATTATAATGCTCCGAGCTGTAACTATGGTAGAAGAATTAATACAATGTATATTATAAAGTACTTTATTGGCAAATACGTACAAAAAATAATTAACTTGTTATTAAAAGAAAAAATTTAGACAAAATAGCCAATTTTACCCCATAACTTTGAGGCACTTGTTGCAGCCTGGTCAACATTACACTAATTCTTTTGTCGAATACGAATAATAAAAACAAGAATAATAATTATCAAAAATAAGTTTTATGAGAGTTTAAGAGAATAAGTTTATGAGTTTAAGAATTAATAAAATAAGTAGTACAATATTACTATTAAATACAATAGTCACAAATGTAAATATCGTTTTTATGGAGGAGATCTGTCCAGTCTTTGTGGGCCCAACAATAGTCATTTTTCTTTTTAATACGTAAATGACAGTTAACAACATAAGACAACTAGCGCCGCTTATGTAGGAAGAACCAAGAACTAGGACCAACTATTAGTTCTTCTAGTAGAAAGTAGGTACCAGTACAGATACAAAATCTCACTTAAATTACACAAATATAGAAATATCATATGTCCAGAATTGCCCCAGAGGCCACCATTTCCCCGACCCCCCCCCCCCCCCCCAAGTACGTTATTATAAAAAGTTTTTTTTATAATAAGTTAAGCAACCCCTTTTGTTACCTCATATTTTATAATAATAATTTTAACACTTTTCAAACGAAGTTAATAAAGACTTAATGCCTGTTTAAAAGCTATTAAGTTAGGTATTAGGTCTAAGTTATTTTAAGAAATTTAAAAAAATTGGTTTTGATAAGAAAAATATTTACGCTATATAATATCCAGTGTTCGCCATGCGATCTAGTCTTTGCCACTTGGTCACTTAAAAACATGCAGAGCTAAAACTAATTGCTGGAAAATGTCGAAATTGTATCTAAAAAAAAATTTTGGTAATCTTTTTATACCTGATAAAAATTTGAGCTTAAAGTTTTCATCAGGTATAAAGAGATTATCAGAGTTAGTAGCTTTAAAAATAAAGGTACAGGATCTATTGCAAATAAAACTTTGCCCAAAAATCCTTAATGCTTAATGACAAATTTTAGATAAGCTTTAAGATAATCACTCAAAAAACATATAATTTATAATTTTTTTGCTTTTTTTTTTGTCAGATTGTAATTACCCAGTAAGCACAAGACGCATTTTAGACACTTATAGACGTCTAAAACTAGTCTAGGTAAAGACGCACTTTTATAGACGTTTTAAAGACATCTTTTAGACGTTTTTTATGAATGCGTTTTTAAAATGACCTTTAAAAGGCGTCTTTTTTAAAGATAAAATGACGTCTAGAAGACGTCAATTTTTAAGACATCTCCTAGACGTCTTTTGTTAAGGCGTTTTTAAAATGACGTTTAAAAGGCGTCTATTTAGGCGTTAAAAAAACGTCTAGAAGATATCTTTTTTTAAGACATCTTCTAGACGTCTTTAATAAATGCAATTTTAACATGACGTTTAAAATGCGTTTTTTTAAAGTTTAAAAATACGTTTAAAAGACGCGTAATAAATAGTCTAAAATACGCATTAAAAGACGTCTAGATCAAAGCTAAAAGACGTCTTTTCTGAGACCTGTTTATAAATATGTCATTATGACTTCTTTTTGACGGCTTTGTCATTACGCGTTAAGTAGATGTCGTATATTCAAAGTAAAAACATAGTTTTTATTATTTTCAATAATTTGTTCAAGTTTTAAGTGTAAATTACTTTAAATTAAATTTACACAATTACTAAAATTGTTGTCACAATTGCTAAAATTGTTGTCACTTTTTTACACAATTGCTAAAATTGTTGTCACAGGAATCACTAAAATAATTGCTATAATAATAATATATCTTTTTAATAAGTCAAGTATTCGGTCAAAAATTAGCTAGCAATACGCATTTTGAATATTATTATAACTAAAGGTAAGTTTAAAATGTTTTAAATAATGTTTTTATATATATTTGTTATTGTTATTTATTATTTTCATCTTTGATGTATCAACCGTTGGTGGTGATTACAGCAATATTATTTTGATTGCTGGTTCCTATGTATACTTTGTATAAACGAACTTATAACAATATATGATGTTATAAATACAACGAATATATACCACATACTAAGCGAAAATGTTACGTCATGTACTTAAATTTATTTTGAAAAAAATGTCTAACATACGTCTAAAACGCGTTTTTATAAAGACGTCTTCATTTAGACGTCTTTTAGCCTTATGATCTAGACATCTACAAGTGCGCCTTTTAGACCTCCTTAAAGACATCTTTAAAACGTCTTTTAAACGTCTTTGTGCTTACTGGGTAGGATGCAGAAATATATTGTTAACAAATAATTAGTGGATGAATTTGAAAGGGTTAGCGTAGGGTGGTGTTGGGGAAATCTGGAAGCAAAATAAACCTCTAGCTACTGAAAGCAAAATAACCCCCGACACCAAAAAAAAAAATTAAAAAGAATTTAATTTTTTTTTTCTTTATTGTAAAATGTGAACACTTGTACACTTGTCAATATGGGTATGGTTTAATTTTATTTAAAAATAATAATAATGTGTTATAAGCAGTTTTAGAGGCGTAGACAGACGTTTTTGTTGTTCGAAATAGGTAACTTCCAGACATGGAGCAAACTCCAAACATTTATATTTTTATACTTACGTCAAATAATGAGGCTTTGCAAAAAATTGCGATGATTGGAGGCTGGGAACAAAAAGCCCCTAAATTTTCGCCCCCCTGCCCCAAACGTGAAAACAACAAGTTGATAAAATATTTTTTGTAGTATTCTTAACTAGGCATATATTCATCGATAAATTTTAAGTTTCATAAGGTAATTTTTCAGCTTTCATAAATTATGACTGTTTAAATTTTGTAACCCCCTCAAATTAACAAATGTAAACTAAAATATTTAAAAAAAATAAATAAAAAATAAAAAATTGAGGGGGGCTCAAACTATGTAAACTCATAACTATTAAACGCTGAGAGATTTTACTATGAAACTTAAAATTTATAAATGAATATAAGTCTAGATAAGAATAGCACAAAATTATAAAAAATTATAGCGACTTGTTGCTCTCACGTGATAGGCAGGGGGCAAGAATTTTGGGGCAAGAATTAATTTGCAAAGCCTCATTATTTGACGTAAGTATAAAAATATAAATGCTTGGAGTTTGCTCCATGTCTGGAAGTTACCTATCTCGAACAACAAAAACGTCTGTCTACGCCTCTGAAACTGCTTATTACACATTATTATTATTTTTAAATAAAATTAAAAAACATTTCTTCCAATAGTTCTTCTTGTTCTTTTGACCACTGAGTATATATTCTTTCTAAACAAAAAATGCAAAAGCTAATTAAAAATCTCAGAAATTTAAAAAGCTTTAATTTTTAGTATTATGTGTTATTTTATTATTGACTAAATTTTCTATACCAAAACTGACTAATGCAAAAAAGAATTATAGTTCTATTTACAAATCAGTATAATTATAGATCAAACTGTGTTAATTAATAAATAATTGTATTTTTTGATAGTTTAGACGGCTGTCTGATGAGGGGTGAAGAAAGTAGGAAGAAGGGACGGTAAAACTATTAAAGATTTTTATTAAGTAAAATAAAAACAAGTTTTTATACAGCTTTGTTGTGGCAAATTAAAACACTTATCAGGTTTGGGGTCGTCCATAAATTACGCCACGCTTTAGGAAGAGACAAGAGGTTAGTGGTTTTGTGATGGCTCATACGGAACTTGCTACTAAAGAGTTACAATGTTGTGAAGAGGGGTAGAGGAGGGATAAAAAAAACGGTCAGGAATTGCGCAACGTAATTTTTGGAAAACTCCTTTGCAAAAAAGTACAAAATTACCTTCAAATTTTTGAGCAGGAGAGTGATTCAGTTCCACATTTGGATTTTGAATTTCTTTTGACAGATGACTATTTAAAGGTTTTTCTAGAAGTAAAGACCTTTAAATTTTAGTTATAATCATTTTAAGTTTTATAATCAAATAATAACAAATATAAGATTTAATAACGTTACGAAAAAAAGTGTATTTCTCTGAAATTAACACTAATTCATAAAGAAAAATCAAAAATTACCATGTAAAAGATCAGTTGTCTTACTTTCAAGTTTGCCTCCATTTTCAGGTTCACATCCATTAGGATCTACTATTAACAGTTAAGATGCAGTTTATTCATTTAAAGTAATAGAAATTCAAGATTTTAAAATTAATACAAATTCCCACCTGTTTGAATCAAACTTGAACTGGTTTTCATACGTTTGTGCTCCTTGGGTCCGCTTCCTGCATCAATATAAAAATAAATTTTTGAAAATAATTTTAGAATACCAATAAGTAAATATTATTTAATGCAAAAGAAATTATCATTGAAAAATAATTTCAGTCTAATTCAATAAATGAACTTACAAGTTGTTCAACAAATTCACTCTAAATCAACAAGACTGCAAAGTCTTCTTAATTTAGAGTCGCATGAAAGATTTTTAAACATTTATTCTTAAAATTTTTAATTTAGATTGTTATAATTTGTGCGCAAGTGATCAATTTTTTAATGTAAAAACCTAACTTACTTTTAAAGTATCGTATATTAAATTTTATTATAAAGTATATAAATATCTTAAAAACTATATCTTATTTTTGTTTAGTTGTACTCTAGTGATACACAAACTACTTTATACCTGCATCGATAGCCAACAAGTGTTTTCCTGTAGACAAAATTTGTTGGTGGGCAGCTGGTGCTTGATAAATATTTTCATTTATATTTTTGCTATGACCAAAATGTTTAAAAACTAAACTTTTTTCTAAATCACTAAGATTTATTGCAGCCATAAGCGTGCTTAATCTATGTCTATTTGTTGTACCAGTTAATCTAGACTTGTTTATTATAGGCAATTTATCACAAACGTTAGTTAAACTATGCCAGCCTGAACAATGCTTTTCTGAACTTTGACAACTAGGAAATACGTAAACATTTGATTCCAGAACTCCAACATTACTTCTAACAACTGGATCGGATAAAATTTCCATAGCACGGACAGTATCTTCGGGAATTAAAACAGGGACAAGATGATTTGAACCTTTGGTAAGTTATTTTCATGTTTGTTTCATTTATCTCTGTTAAATCTTCAGCACGTTGTTCATCTAGCCATGCATCCTTTGCTGCTTCAAACCACTCGCGTAAAAAAAGACGGGCAGGCTCGCCGCCTCGTCTACCATTAAATAGAACAAGCCTTGTACATGCAGCATCACGCAGTTCAACGTAGGCGTGAAGATCCCATAGGACAAAGTTATCCTCTTTGTACTTTTTCATGACAGAAATGGAGTAATCACGTATCATTTGAATATCTGATTCAATTGGTAATTTTGATGGTTTCTTTAAACTAATGTTTCTGCGTTCATTCAAATCATATGTTGCATCTCCAAATATCTCTTCTTTACGAAGTTGCAGAAGAACTAAAAAATCAGAGATTGATTTAGCTGAATCGTCATTATCTTGAGCCAAAAAGCTTCCGACACATTTTTTTGCACTGCTAGAAATTAAATAATATAAGGCAGCTTTTAACCCTGATTTTTGATTTTCAGAATACGTATCTGTATATACTTCAATTGCAAGCTTCAAAGAACTAAAATTTTGTCGAAGAAACATATCGGCTGCATTGCAATAAATTGGTTTTACTTCATAGTTTTTAAAATGTGAGTATAGATGGCCTAATCGTCTCATATCATTTCGAACAGAATTTTGAACTTCACTTTTTTTGCTAAGTTTTCTTCTCACTTTCTCGTAAAGTAGTGACCCAATCATCAAAATTGTTCGATCACTCTTCACAGTAATGCCAATAGGATCGTCTCTAATCACTTGCAAAATTTCAGTTTTGAAATTTTGACTTAATCCTTCTTGTGATTTATCAGTAAGGATTTCAACCGGTACTGCACATTTTGAATGAGAAGAGTCTTTTCCACATGCATTCATATGACGAGAGTAATAAGATTTCGAATAAAAACCATGACACAACGAACACATAACTAGACTTTCACACTTTCGTTGACTCCGCTCTCTTTCGAAGCGAGGAACTTTTAAATCAATTTGTTTCAAATTAAAATTGCGAATACCATCTTTTTTAAAAGATTAAAACAGCCTGTTACGCTCTATTTTGGGTTTTTGCAAAGCAGTTTTTACTTTTTCGTTAGTTTTGTGTTTTTTTGCAATATGTCTTAAAAGTCTTCGAAATGATTTACCGCAGATAAAACATAATCTTTTAAGTATTTTAATTGGACCCTAAAAAAATACATAAAGTTTGATATCAGATAGTATTCATTTGTAAAACCATAATCAGTTCGCTAGCATTATTAAACTTACTTTTTTTACTTTATGAGTATTTGTATTTACTTTCTCTTCGCTAATTAGTTCGTCTTTTTCATTTAGGTTGGTGAAACATAAACTTTCGTCATTCAGTGTTGAAGACAAAAAGATTTCAGAATTGTTTATTGAGTTCTATAGAAAAATTAGTAAAAGAGTTTTATCAAGTAGAAAAAACATGTTTACAAATATGTTTAAAAGTCAAATTAATATACCAAAAAAAATTTATTTAAATCTTTCAACAATAAAAATTTATTTTATCTTTTTCCTGAGATTCCAATACACAATTACCGGTTCTGCTTATGTGACTTGACCCGGAATTTGTTAAAGTGTTGATGAAGCTCTAAATTAAAACAAAAATTTTTCAAGTTGATATGGTTAGAGAACGAGAAAACTTAAGATAAAGTTTGGCTTTAAACTAACAGTCAATTCCATTTTCTACCTGAGCTTCTTCCAAAACACCATCAATGATACTATTCACTTCACATAATTCAGGGTATGAAGAACTATTAACCGTATTCTAAAATAACAAAAAAACTATTTTTTTAGTAAGCTGAGAAACTCTTTGAATAATGCTTGAAAAAGAAGTCAATTTAATTTCGAACCTGAGACTCTTTCAATTCATCATTTATGACACTATTTACTTCAATTAATACTTGACTCATTGAATTATTAATAACATTTTAAAGTAATGTAATTTTTTTTAAAGTTTCAGAAACTTGTGAAAAAATAAAAACTTATAGTGATTCCGAAATAACATTAATTCCCTAAAATGCTAGTATAATTTTTAACCTGAGGTTCAGCCGATAAGTCATTAACAGTACTGCTAACAGTGGTTAATTCAATGTTTGCTGAATTATTGATAAAATCCTTAAATAAAAACAAAATTTAAATAGATCATTCTTTTAATTATTGAAACAATTTAACTAAAAACAGATTTTAAAATAAATGGTACTTATAAAAAATAATTAAACAAAAAATACCTGAACAAAAGTGCTGACAACAAAGTCAACTGCATCACTCATTTCCGTTAAAAACAAATTTGAATTATTTGCATTACTGTCCTGCAAAAAAAAAATTATGATAATAAATGAATAAATAAAAATGAATTTTTTTTTTCATTTAAAAAATTTTTAAGTGGATTTAGATAGCAGCTAGAAAAAAAAAAATTCGTGTAAATATATATTACTTACGGAATGTTAGAGGCTGGGTGTTAAGGTAATCATTTGTGTTATGATTATATACAAAAAAAGTAATAGTAATAATTTCAGATACCAACAGAATTTTTTATCCATTTAAAACATTACTTTAATACATTTTTAATAACTTAAAATATTAACTGAATAAATTTTTTTTAGATGATTTTTGCAATATTTTAATTAAACGTTGCCGGGGCTAGTGATTCCTCCTCCCTCCCTCCCCCCAATAAAAATCCTGTTTTTAGGGCCCAAAAATTTCGAAAAATTTTCCACTAGATATACTAAAGATTAAGATCCGAAAATTTACAAAAGAGCTTTCTAAAATTGCGCCCCCTTACCATAAGCGGTGTGAGGTAGCCTAGCTCGTGCTCTGCATTTAACGAAATTTAAAATTATAAAACTGATTATAGACAATAATTTAACTAAATCGTTGAAAAAATTACCTCTTTAAAAGAAAAACTGGATTTATTGTCTTCAACTAAATCAACTACTTGAACATTCGATCCTTGTTCTGTAATCAAATATGATTTAAGATTTTAAAAATGCTTAAAATTACTTCTATTTATATTTATACTAACTAAAAATTTCTAATTAAATAAGTAATAGTAACTAAAAACAAAGCTTGAAATAGCTATAAAAACTATATTCTAAAATTTGAAAATTTTTTTGAACACTTTGAATAAAAACTCAAATAAAATTTTTCAAATTATAAAAAACAAATTAGTTTTTTTTTTTTTTTTAATCTAAAGCTCTTGCGAACCCTCGATATTTATGCATGTTTTATATTAAGAACTTTAAGGATCATACAGAATGAAGATTTTGGCGTGGGAGTAAAGAGTATTTTTATTTATATCATATTATTTAAAACTTTTTATTTTAATAAAACTTTCTTCAAAAAATTCCTGAGTAAAGTTAGTTTAAAATAAATTTTTATTCGCTAGTCATTTGTAATATATATAAATATATTTTCAAATCTGAAAATATATTTCTGCAAAATACTTGGGTAAGTCGCATAAAGTTAATTTAAATGTATTTACTACTTTTTATCAAATTTTAATCTGGTTGAGATATTCATTTTTGTTTATATACGATACTAAAAATTTACATTGGCAGCCAAAATACATCATGATGAAAATTTCCTCATAATTTATTGTTTAAACTATAGTTAAGTTTTTTCAAATTTTTATTCGATTTAATCTTATTTAAGAGAATAAGAAATTTGAATTTTGTAGTTGTAAAAAAATAAAAATAAGTTTTCTTAAATGATACACATTCTAAAAACTAATTTTTCAAACTAACTTTTTCTTTTTTCTTCTCTAAACTTCTGGTACAATATCTTTTCCTTCATAAAATGTAAAAGTAAACTGTTATAAAATTTATTTCAACTTGACTATAAGTGTGCTATAAGAAAATAACGTAATTTCATAAATCAAATTTAAATCAAAGTATTTATATTAAATGTATTTTATCTAAAAAATAAACATTATATTATAGAATTTTAAAGAACAAATTTCAACTTATATAATACAAACATAAGCTAATACAAAAAAAAAAATAACTTACAGCTGCGTGCCAGTCAAGGTTATTTTCACCGTAACAATAGGTAATTTCTTCAAATTTTTCTATTTTTCTTATTGAGAAAAGACAAAGAAATGGGATATTCTTTATGGTTAACTTTTCCATTTTACAGTTAGGAAAGTATTTAGAATCATTAACTAGCCTACCAAAAGAACCATCATCTTTGGTTGCATCAATACTAAATATTTTAACAATAAAAAATAAATTTATTGAAATCGAGTTAGATTAGTTTTAATTTAGATTATTAAAAATATCTCCATATATTTGGACCAATGTCCGTTTATATTAAAAGTAAATAAATATCTTTAAGTTAAGTCAACAAACTAAAACCAAAATATTATTAGTTGTATTTGTTACTAAACAAATTTTACCAATATGCTTCATTGTTGTGTTTGAAACTAAATACATACGACCCAAAGCCTTCATTTTCATAAATTTTTTCAAGCTCTTTCATTTCATTCTTTTTTTTTAAGACTCCTTGGTAAACAGCAACAAATTCACCTTTGCTTATTTCTGTTGTTGTAAAAATTCCAAAGCCTAATTTTTTGGTAAAAATGCGTATTTTTAGAAATAATTTTAAAAAAAAATTTTATTGATGATAACTAATAGTAGTAAAAATATAAACCATATTCCAAAAAGTTATATTATTATTTCATAAATCAAATGTATAGCTCTCTTCACAATCTTACCTTTGTAATCATTTATAAATTTTTTTTCGAGATTTTCAGGGTCAGATTTACTCTGGTAATGTTTTTCTGCTTTTTCATTTTGGAAACAGCGGGTCTTTTTCTGTGATAACTTTAACAAACAAAAACACAACCTTTTAAAAATAAATAATATTTAATCTATATTATTAATTATCTCTAATTACCTCTTTGTTTTAGAGAATAGCATAATATTTTTATTTTGCTGTTTTTTAAAAGAGTAATCAAGTAACTTAAAGATATATAAGCATCAATTTTCTTTGATGAATGCAAATTTTTAGACTAGTTTCAAATAAATCTCAAATAGAATTTAAAAATGCCAAACACATATGAGTTAACTTTCTTTAAATAAAGAAAAATTGTTCCATACTATTAATACAAACGTAAAACTTTAGCTGGTTTTTGATGTTACCATGTAAAAGAAGTTTGTTTTTTATTTTAGCCTTGTTATTAAAAAAAATTGTTATGTAAATTATATTTGAATTTTTTTTTACTCAATGCAAACTTCCCAGTAGGCACGGGATTAATAAAAAGACGTTTTTTGAACGTTCAAAAGTTGTTCAAAACATTAAACAGACGTTCAAAAGATGTTTAAAAGAAATTTTTTTACGTCCCGTGCCCACTGGGTTATTACTTCTAGTTAAAAATAAAATAAAGTAGTCAAAGTTTTAATATTGCAAACATTTACAGTTCTATAATTTATGCCAATGTCATTTTATTTTGAAATAAAACTCCATTTTTTTTGTTTTGAATCAAGTTGGGCTACGAATTCCTGTTTAAAAAAATGATTTTTTTTTAGTTCCAGTTAAAAAGGAACACTTTTCTTTATTCCAGTTTCATTCCAAGAATGAAGTCTTATTTTTAAATAAATACCAAATTTTTATTAACATTACTTTAGTGAATTCAAGTTTAAGTATTTCCAAAAATAATGCGCATGAAAAAATATAATGGTTAAAATAGCTGTTTTAAAAATACTAATTTTTTTTCATACCTGCCTACGTTCGTTGAGTGGATAGATTTTTGCATCTTGTTTTGGTTTTATTGTTTGCTTGCTTCTATCTTTGTTTAGGGTTTTTAAAATCTGAAAAAAAAATTTATTTATTTTTATCGTTAAATGCTAAATCTATTGATATTTTGATATTATTTGATACTCGTCTCACCTTATCAATATCTTTTCTAACATCTGGATTTGTGTCCCACGCATTGCAAATCATTTTAAAAATCCAAGTTTCATCATAAAATGTGTAAAACTGGTTTAAGTCATTTATATTCGGTCGTTTATCTTGACTCAAAGCTTCTATTAGGAGAGAATCATTTAGTATAGGTATTATATTTACCCAAGGGCTTTCATATCCAGAAAGAACTTCGTAAGCTGACATTGACCAGGAATAAATGTCTGACTTGAAGGATGGAGATTTAACTTCCTGTTTGCAGATGTCAGGTGCTGTAAAAGCTAAAGTCATTCCAAACAAAAAGACTTTGTTTGTTAGGGTGGCATTAACAGTTTCTTGTATTAATGATAGGTCATCAAAATCAGTTAATTTGACGCATAATTTGCTTAAAGTTCCAGTGACCAAAAGATTAGATGGTTTAAAGTCTCTGTGTACAATTCCAAAATCATGTAAAGTTTTTAAACCTAAGGTAGCTTGTTTGATAATGTCTATTCTTTCGTTTAATACATAATGATCGTTTTCATTAAAAATTTTTATCATTTGGGATACATTGTTTACACATTCATCTCCAACATTTACTCCGCAGAAGTCAAATATAAATGCTGATGGTCGCAATGAGTATCCTCTAAACACTACGAGGTGAGGGCAGACTAGCTTGCGTAATTTATCTGCAACCTGCAGTGTTCTTTTCTTGGATAAAGAATGTTTAAAGATTTTTACAGCCACCGGATCACCTTTTAGCTCATATTTAAAAATAGATGCAGATGTCCCTTCACCTATTTTTGTACAAAAAATCAGTGGAATATCTATCGAAAAATCTTTTACTTTATTTTCTAGTATTGATAATGATTTTAAAGAGAATGTAGCCATTACCTATAATTGAAATAAAACTAATAAAATTTGCCATAATTTTTATCTCTTTAATTATATCCCTAATCCGATACTTACTTCCTAATTAAGACATATATTTGGCAACTTTTATAATTATTTTCTTCTGAAAATATAGTTGAGTTAAATGACAAATGAACTTTATTAGATGTTTAAACTTCGAATAAATAATAAGTTCGCTTCAATACTCTTGTTTGAAAGAAACATTATAAAAAGAAACATTAAATCTGCTCGAAAAGAATAATATAACATTAAATAAATGTCTCTACATTTATTTAATGTTACAAGATATTAAAAAAATATTTACGCAGTTCTACAGACAAAAAACGTTTGCATAACCTATTTATATTAGGAATCGAAGCAAAAACAGCCAATACTATGAGAATCAAAGTCGTGACAGGTTTTGCCAATTTAAAATCAAGGAGCAATTATTTACAATTTTAGATAAACTGTTATTTATTTATTTAATTTCAGTTGTGCAACAGTTTTTCAATAAAGAAATTTAGATAAAAATTATTATTTTCTTTTTGTGGTGGGCGTCTATATAGTATTTTGCGAGGGGCTCCAAAATTTGAAATTCCGCCACTGGTCAAAAACATGCTATCCGTTTGATTAATTTTGCGGTTTGTTTTACTCATTCCAAATCATTATTTATGGAGATAAACCTATTTAACATTTGCGAGCTCAATGTTTATAACGTGTTATGCTTCACTTACACGTGGAAAAACAATTTAATTTTACCTATCTTTAAAATGCTTTTTCTCTAAACCCAATCAGTAAACATATACTTAGAAATAAATTTTTTGTATATGAACTGATTGGCAGAACAAAAGTTACTTAGTTTTGCACTACATTTTGAGAACCATATCTTTTAAAACTAATTTTGATTTATCCAATACTTTTCCGATCTTAAAAATTTATTCAATCTATTAAAGACGTATTGAAATACTTTTTAATAACCACGTGTGCTTTTTTACTTTCACTTATGAGATGGAAAACATTTTAAATTTGAGCAAAAAAATCATGTTTTTTTTTTTTTAAGTTTAAGTTTTTTAAGTTTAAGTTTTTTTATAGTTAAAACACTTTGTAAAAGTTCTAGTTTTTCATATATTATTGCGTCTAAATTAAGGACGCTTTTTAATTTTATTTAAAAGAATTTGAACAAAATCCTAAAGAAGTTCAATAATACTAAATTCTGTATAAACAAATAAAAACTCGAAGAAATTTCAATTTAAAACCCAATAAGAAATAGAGTTGTATTTAATCTAGTTAAACAAAAATAAGTTTTTATTTATTTCATTTTATTTAAAAGTTAAGTTACTGATTGTCAAAAATAAGGTTTTTACAATTTAAGTTTTTTAATTCGACATAGGAATTGTCTTGCACTAGGGGAGTGGGGAAGGCGAAGGTTTTCAAAAAAATCAAAAGTTTTTCCTCCCAGAGATTTAAGTTAAATAAAAAATCAAAACAGCGTTTAATTGGTAAAAGAGCTTAAGTTCTCTTCTGTTTTTTTAACAAATTTAGCGAAGCGTAATTTATGAACGATTCCTTAGGGGTTGTCCATAAAGTATGTCACGCTATTTTTTTCAATTTTTAACCCCCTCCCCCCCCCTCCTGTCACAAACTGTCATATAATTCTGCACCCCCCTAAAAAAGTATGTCACAAAATCCCCCCCCCCCCCCCTCTAAAACAAACAAAAAAAAACATTACGGAATTTTCAACATAGTAATAGCTATTTAACAGAATAAAAAAGACTCAATTTAACTAATTTGGAATATCTTCTAAATTTATTGGGAAACATTATCATTATATGATACAATAAAAATAGTTCTTTTATTCGAACCTCAAGTTTTTAATGGAACTGGATCACATTTGCACTCATTTAGAGAAATTAAAAATATTGCATTTATGCCATAATATAAATTAGTACTACTTAGTTATACTGACCGCTAACTAGCTACTATCCTATTTACACTTTTATTTATTAATAATCTGTGTTTCCTATTGGCTATTTAAAGCATGAGCAAGTCTATTTAACTTAATTATCATATATTATATATTTATTATTTATCATATGTTATATATTCTTGCTTAAGTGTAAATGTAACTAAAACTCTAGTGTTTATATAATGTCATAAAAATATGTTCATCATATGCTTGATTTACTTATTTAAACCCTCCATTTAAAATTCCAAACTTAAATTATACGTTCTTAATTTAATGATTTTGCATCGCTGCGCTTCAATGTCTTCAGAAACATAAAGGCAGTTTTTGCAAACTTTTTAAACTATTTAAAACTATTGAAAATACAGCGATACGCATAACATGAGTAGTGTGAGTAAAAATCTGAAGCACTTAGGGTAAACTGGGGTAAAGTGAACTGTTTTTGATATTTAAAGGAAATATTTTCAAAATAAAAGCCAAAACATTTTGCAGTTTTCAAAATTTATACCATTTAAAGTATTAGGTACAATATAAAACAAAATACTAAGATTAAAAGCTACTTTTACAATATTAAATATATATTCAAAAAAAACATGTCCACTAGTTCACTTTACCCCCACATTGGGGTAAAGTGAACTACTTCATCTTTAACTCTTTTGTGTTTGTTATTTCTAATAAATTAGTTTTTTTATTTTGTATTTTGCCTTGCTGCTTGATCTTTCTTTTAAAGCATTCGTTTTCTTCATCATTTAATCTTTTAAATGCATCTTCTGATGTAAGACACTCACCTCCATAGTGTCTTTTTATTTTTTTTGTAGGTCGTTTGTTGTATGAACGACCATCACCCTTTGTGGCCATTAACTGTTCTTTCACTATTTCTCTAATGATTTTATTTCCAGTAGAACAATCTACATTTGATATTGATAGTTGATTTATTTTTTCATTGTTTAAGTCTTTTCCTACTGATATTATAGTTTTTTGTGAATTGTATTTATTTGTTGATTCAATAGAAAAATTTTCACAAGTATCGTTCTGATCATTGACATTGGTGTCTAAAACGATGTTTTGAGGGACGTTATTATTATAGTTATTTGTTTTCTGAGAAAAAGGGTGTTCATAGATTTCAGAAGGATTTAACTTGTCAGATGCTATAGCAGATGGATCAAAGGGAAAAATTCCAGTTTTGGCAAAGGATTGTACTAAATGAGCTGGCTTAAAGGAGGTATCATAAAGTTTTTTTAATAAAGATGGAAAAACAGATTTCCCAACCACCTTCAGCCTTGACTCGGTATACCAATTGGCCAGAATTTCACGCCATACATGTTTAACTTGGCGAAAGACTCCTACATCAAGTGGCTGAAGCAAATGCGAACAGTGTGCTGGCAAACACAAAATAGTTATATGATTTTCAACTGCTTTTTTAACAGTTTCTAAAGAAATATGACTAATGTGACCATCAAAGATAAGCAAAACAGGCTTGGGTGTGTCTTTCAACCATAAAACAAGATGGTTAAAGTATTCAGTGAAAACTTCTGTTTCCATCCAACCGTTTTTTGTCACCCCATATAAGGAACCATTTGGTCCACCAGTCATCCACTCTTTATACAAATTCTTCCCAGCAAATAAAATAAATGGAGGAAAATTTCTTCCTGCAGCTGATATTGTTGCTAGTACAGTAAACTGTTCTTTTCCTGATCCAGGAGCAATAGATACAGGGTTTTTAATACCTCTTTTGCAAATAATTTTTTTATTTATTGGGTTAGTGCAAAACCCACTTTCATCGCAGTTTAGTATTTGGGCAGGTCTATTCATAATGTCACATTTTTCCAATGTTGCTTTAAGTAATAAAAACCAAGCATCAATTACAGTTTTATTACAAGCTAAGGCTCTTGTTAATGTCAAAAGCTCTGGAGTTCTTATTGATATTTCTTTCTGCCAACGATTTAAAAAATTACAAAACCACTGATCACCAGCAACACCATTAACAAATTTTTTCTGAAATCCGTTTAATTCAATATACGTTTGAACAAGTTTCATAAATTGTTTTTTATCTAATCCAAATCCAAAATCAGAAAATGCAGATAAAAGTGAAACAAGATCTTTTTCAGCATCAGCAGATAATCGGTTTGGTCGCCCTTCACCAACTTTTGAGCATTTTATGCCTAGAAGATGTCTTGCAATTGTACTTCTTGGAACACCATATTCTTTTGATGCAGCATACGAAGTCATTTCTTTATTTTTAACTTTCGAAATGGCATTTTGCAACAAATTAGGTGCATATGTTTTTCTTCGAGATTCTTTTTTCTTAATGTAGTTTCTTGGCATTATTTCAATATATTATATTTCTGAAAATAATTTTAAGAATATTTAAAAAAAAAAAAACTTATTTTAAGAGTAAACAATTTAGTTAAGTAATTACAATTTATATATTCAGTTCTACTAAAAATATTTGATGAAAAAACATAAGAAAAAGACTAGTTCACTTTACCCCCAATAGGCAGAAAAATAAGGGGTAAAGTGAACTAAATTGATTTACAAACTAAAAGCTTAGCTTTTTTATATTATGATAAAAACTACAATTTTTTTTTAACAGCATTATATTATCTTTAAAATGTATATAAATTATATAACTGATGTTCGCATTAATAACAACAAATCATGAATTTACTAAAACCCATAGCAAAGTTTGAGATCGTAATTTTAAAACTTCCGCCAAACTCGCTTTTTAAAATGGCTATTACATCAAAACAAAGGCTATATTTTATTAATTTTTTTATTTAAAAAATTTCAAAATGTTGTATTAAGCAAAAATAATGCTAAATTACTTAACAAAAAGTTTTTTAAACATGATAACTTTTTAGTTTAAAAAAATAGTTCACTTTACCCCTAGTTCACTTTACCCCAGTTTACCCTATATAATTGAATGAGTAAATATGTAGAAAATAAACTGTCATGATAAATAATACTTGTGACATCATATTTATCAAACCCCCCTCCCCTTGTCACAAATTGTCACAAAATTATGCCTCCCCTTCTCCCCCCCCCCTTCCCCTCTCTTTCTAGTTGCGTGATGTACTTTATGGATAACCCGTTAACTGAAGTTTTACCGTTTCCTTACGTCATTTTTATGTCATTCTGTAAAATAGATTTTTTCTAAACAGTGCGCAATATATCTTTTGTCCTTTTTTCTCAAATTTACGATAGAGATCAGACGTATCTAATTTAAGTTAATAGACGTATCTAATTTAATCTTTTGAATCGTTTGCATACTGTTTGTTTTAGTTTTGCTTTTAGAAAAGGTTTGTATCTGTTGTTATTTTTAAACTATATGTTAATCAGTTACTTGTTAAACTATTTTAATATTTTTTTAATCGCTAAGTTGTCGAGAAGTAAATTGCAATACTTATTTGCAGTTTTTACTTCTTGCAATGTGTTTTTATAAATTTGTAAGAGTTATTATATATTAGGATTATTAACTTAATAGGATTATCTATTAACTTAATAGGATTATCTATTAAGATTATTATTATTATTAACTTAATAGGATTATCTATTAAGATTGTAAAAGGATTAATAACTTAAAACCAAGTAATTATACATTGTTATAGCTACATTGTTATAGTATACATTCGTTTGCTTTTCTTTTAAATTTATTATATTAATTAAAACAGATGTAACAGGTCAATTGAATTTTAGTGAGCAACGCCTTTATACCTTTTTTAAGTAGATAATAAATTTTTTTTAAATCATAGCTTTTCGGATTGAATATATATTTACACATAAATAATTACTAGTTAAATTTCAAGCCTAATTTTTTAGTACAAAATAAATAATGTAAATACCAATTCAGGCATCATTATTATTCAGTTAGTCTATAGTAACTTTAATAATAAATAAAATTTAAAAAAAAAAATATTTTTTGATTTTTAACTTTTTCTACATACCAAATTTAGTTTTAAGACCTCATAATGCTTTATTTAGTTTAAATTTAGTTTAATTTAGTTTTATTGCTCTTGCTTTTCCACAAAGCACATCCACGACAAAACTTTAAAAATCAACGACTTTACGGTTAGCTTTAGCAACAGCAGTGCATACACCATTTAGTGATGAATGACCACGTTTTTGCCAAGTGCCATCAATCCCAATTTGTATTTCTATAATATCATTTTCAGCTGCAGTTGGACAAACAATTTTTCTATCCTCTTTCACAGCATCTTTCACGCTATCACAAGAAGCAGCTTCATAAAATGGTAGGATGTTAGAGTTTATTTCATTATATGTCTTAAAAGTCATTGGTGGGGGCATATTTAAATTGAAGCAAATGTTTTCATTGCCTCATGACCTTGCCCAATTTCTGTAAATGCCATAACAGTTCTGATGTTAATTTCTTGAAATTTGACTCCTCTGGAGTCTCTATTAGACATACTAAATGCTTGTGATGAATTAAACAAGTAAGTCCAATCACAAAATGCACATTTGATACAAAATTGTACTGAAAATCCTTTTGTTTTTTTATCAAGGTATTCAAGTTTAATATCTTTTGATTTACAACAACCGCATAATCCAATGTTATAAATTTTAACATTGGGAAATAAAAAAAAAAAAGAAGAAAAAGTCATCACGTTTAGCTAAGGGTTGATTGGCTTTATTTGAGGAAATGTTTAATTTTAATGAAATGGCACATGGCAATATATCTATTCCATCATTGTTTGTTTTTTCTGCAGGCTGTTCCAAAACAACATCACCTAGCTTCTTAATATATCTGTTTCCTTGAAACACTCGTTTGATTTTTCTTTTTTTAAACTTGTATGCTTTGCCATAATAATACTTTTTGAAAAATAAATTCACCCTTGACTTCCTTCTCTCCTTTTAACTAACAACAATATTAGATATACAACGTTTTTTAAGTAGTTTAGTAATTATACAGACCTAAAAATTGAAACAACTATTTAAAATTTAGATCTTAGATTAAAATATCAATGACAAATTTGGTTGTAACTTAGTAAATTTCTTAACTCATAATCAATAAAATCAATTTTTTAACAATTTTTGTTTTTAAAATCATATCATGTTATATATGGTTGAAAACCAGTTAAATTTTATACAAAGTTGGCTAATTAACTGAAAATTGATTTTTTTTTAACGATAATTGCTAAATTTTTACCATATAACAACCTTTAAGTAATTTTTTTTATTCTTGGTTATTTAAATTCAAGTGTTTTTATTATTACTAGCAGTAAACAACCCGTAATACAGGTTGTTAGTAAATAAAATTAAAAAAAAAACGCGTATAGAAAATCCTAGAAACTACTTTAAAATGATGTGAGTAACTGCTATTAAATTACAGTATTGATATTATCAGATTAAGGTAGTTTTTAGATAATCAGTTTAAGCAGGATGTCTGCTTTGTTAGGGAATTCAAATAAAAAAAATTTCAAAAAAATCACAAAAAAATGCTCTAAACAAAGTGATTTATTCAAATTTTCTATTCTATTAGGATTAAAAACCATAAATGTAATTTAAAATTTATTTGGCTGACTTTTGCAATCCTTTTGATATAGTGTTTTTGCCAGATCGTTTAAAAGTCAAATATTTGTAAAAAAAAAATCAAGGAATGAAACGTTAAATTTTTAAAAAAATAAGAAAGGTTGCACTTCATTGAATTTCCATAACTTAACTAAGTTGTATGTCACACGCATAATGTAGATATATTTAGCACATCATTTTATGAACTTCTCTTGACTTACATTTGACTACAGAGGTTGCAATTGAAAAACATTTTTCTAAAGGAATTTAAATATAATTTTTCTGAAGTTGGGTTTAATAAAAAGCTGGGTTTAAAAAAAAGTTAATAAACTTCAAACTAATTAGGGAAATTAGGTGGTGGATCAGGTAAATACACCTTAAAATATTGGCAATATTTTGAGGTGTACTTACACATCTTCCTAAAGCTTTTACACTTTGAGTATCAACACATCCTGTTGATACCTAAAATGTAATAGTAAGTTTTAATAACTCTAATCAGGGAGATCTTGTAAAAAAATAATAAAAATTCCATCTTAAATATCAGCCAAGAGAGTTCGTCTTTTTTTTATATGAAACGTTTAAACAGATTTAACATTTTAGTACTGTAAATGAAATTAATAGTGCTTTAGTATTTTAGTTACCAAAATTTTTAGACTTATTAGGGCTGATGGCGAATGAGTATTCCAGGCCCCCTTTAGTAATTTTCAAAAGAAGTCTTTAATGAAACAAATGTTGTTGAAACCCTGCCCCTTAGGGTTAGGCTCGGGGTTTAGTTAGAGTATGGCTTTCAATAAAAAGAACTTTCGTTGGGTTCAGGCTCAGTAAGAATTTCAAAGTTTTGCATGAAACTTTATTTTTATATACTGTAGTCTAACTTATGGTTTTGGTTTGGTATTTTGTTTATCTTAATTATAAAAAATAATTTTTATAGAAGTTTCTTTTGCAAATGATTTTTTTTTTTAAAGTTGCTTGCAACTTTTAAATAAAATCTTATTTGTAAAATTTCTTTTTTTTTTTTTAATTCATCTTGTAGTATTGGCAAAAACCAGACTTAGTTTTAGTCCTAAGTGATTATATTAACTAATTTTTTTGTTCTTTTAATGTTCATTGTAAGTGTAAATAAAAATTTATTTTTGGTTTCAAATTTTTTTTTTTTAACATTGCATATTCATTTCTTTTTAAATAGATAGTATAATAATTAAGTTATCAAATCTTGCCATAACAATATTGATGTATATTTGTTGTCAATATAATACAATAATACAGTATAAGCTATAACTATTCATATTTTTGCACTAGTTTTTTAATGAGTGTCTTTTTTTGTGTGTATTGTGTTAATACCTAAATTTGTGTCTGCCTTATATTACACATTAAGACACTAAAAGAGTGTCCCACTATTAAATAAATTTAAGAACTTTTTCTGCGTAATTTAAATAGACTTTATAAACATTAAAAATTTATATGCAATACATAGAGTTTATTTGGTAACTTAAATAAATAAGTAAAATCATTAAATAAAATGTAAATAATACTTAATGATATTAGTTATAATGATAATATTAGTAAAAATAATAATATTAGTAATGTTTAAAAGTATTAGTAATAATTAATAAAGTGTTTATATATATTAAAGATATCTAACAATGTAAGGAATACTTTGTAATTATTACTAAAATAATTAGATTATTTTAAGGCTTTAATAAGTAATAGCTTGTTATGATGTGAAATTAAAATTTAAAAATAAATTAAAGTTTTTATTTTTTTAGGTTTGGCTGTTTTTGGGCGTATTTTGTCATGGTGTCTGCTGCTATAACTTTTTTTTTAATGAGTTATAACATATTCTAACGTTATTACCTACATATAAAGGCACAAATAAAATTACATTAGCTTCTTTTGTATTATATATTTCACACTTTATTTGTTATTAATAAATTATTATTTGAATCAGCCTACTACAGTCTATTTATGTTGTTAATGTTCGAACAGACTGACAAGCAAAATTAAAAACATTTTATCTCTTAGTTTTTTTTTAATTATTAATATTTATAAGAAGTGAAATTAATTGTTGAAGTCAAACTAATTTTTTTTTTTTGAATTAATTTTTTTTGAATTTAATTGCGTCTTGAACCTATTTACACAAACCCTTTTTTGCTAAAACCGCATTCTGTTTAGCCTAAATTATTTCTTGCTTGACTAATTGATAAATTAACTTAATTATTTCGCTTGTAAGAGCGAAATAATTAACTTAATTATTTATAAATAACATAAATTAACTTAATTATTTCGCTTGTAAGAGCGTAAATTTCTGTCATGAATCCAAGGTCGAAAATTTATATAGAACTGCTGTTCACCATGTAGCTCGAACAGTGTATAATGGCAGCATGAGTTTAGTAAATTTCTCGAAGATAAAGGTTTTACGTAGTTAGTCTCTTAAGCGCAAGTCTTAGCGTATTGTGGAGTTTCAGGGTTAAAGTGAATTTCTAAAGATATTTTTCTATTTGTACAAAAATATTCCGTATTATTACTTATATCTGACAAACAATTATACCTTGAGATGAAGAGTGATGCACTTTTCTTTAAATGAATGAACTTTTAATTCTCGACTTTCAATGAATGAAATTGCCGATTTATCTAGAACGGCGTAAAATCTTCGAAGTTCGAATTTTTTTTTGAAATATTATCTAGAAGTTTCCTTTATACATTTATGATGTAATCTTCGCTACATTCTTTGTAAAAGAAGCATCTAGAAATTTCCTTTTTAAATTCATGATGTCATCTTCGCTACTTTCTTCTTAAAAGGAATATCTAGAAGTTTCTATTTTAAATTTATGTCAGTAAAACTAAGAAGCTTATTATTTCAGCTTAACAACTAATTGGTTTTATTTGTGGTTAGTGGTACCCTTAAGCATCTTGAAAAGTTTCTTTAGTTACTAATTATATGATTTATGTTATATCTTGGCTACATTAAAAATGCGGCTTTACTGCTATAATGAAATATAAAATAATATACTAATCAAAAGTAAATAAAAGTAAACAGAATCTTTACGACGACTAATTTTCATTGTTACAAGTCTAGCATTAAAAATTTTTTTTTGAAAAAGTCTAGGAATTTCTTTAAACTATGATGTCATTTTCTATGTCCATCTTTTTTTTCAAATTTTATTCTTATATGATGCAACAATCGCAATGTATAGAATCTGAACATTTTGAACTTCAAATATGTACTTATGATTATTTTGTCATAATGAGTGTTTTTAATTTTGTCATTTCAAAACACGTAACATAAAAGAATAAACTTCCGATTAAATAACACTTTTGAGTAGTTAATAATTTTTTTTGTTTTAATTGTTGTAGAAAATTGTTATATGGAGGACTAAACGCGGTTTTTACTGTGTAGTGTTTGGCAAAGAGTTCACATATTAAAATAAAAACAAAAGTCTTCATTATCGGCGGGTTTTAAACTCACTCTTTAATTATTCTAACAAACGACTACACTAACTTTATAATTTTTCAAAACTTCACTTTAAGGTTTTCAAATCAAAAAATGTTTTACTTAAAGACTTTTCTGGCGTCGATTTTTAACAAAAATTTAGTTAATACTTTTTTGAAAACGAGACTTTTAAAGCAAATTAAAGACTGACAGACTGAGTTCTTAATTTTTCAAAATTAAATTTTTTTTAAGGTATTGATGCAGGTTTCTAATCTGCAATAATAATAAGTTGTAACATAATATATTTCATTTTGGGACTGTTTAAAAAAATGTTTATATATATTTTCCAGAATTAGTTTCAAAAAGAGATTAGGATTTATATCTTCTTTTTATATGAAGACATACAATTGTTTTGCAAGTTATTAAATCTTTATTATAGAGCAACGTAAATAAAAATGTGAAAAATCTTCTTTGAGTGTCATTATTTATATTCGTATGAAGCCTGTAACTTAAATATATCATAAACTTAAAATTGTACCAGAGCATTTCACTTTTACTGGTTTTTTTTATAAACAATAAATTAGTAAATAATGCAAAAACAGATAAAAAGATATCACTATTTAAGAAATGGAAGTTTTTAGGTTTTTACAGTTTTACAACATTTATTAAAAGGCAATAATTTAAATTTACACATTTGGAGCAGTTTTGCAAAGTCACATTACTTCTTTGCTCATTCAAAAACTACAATTTCAAACACCTTTATTGTCTTTTCTTAATCTTAAACAAAACCAATTTAAAAAAATTCTGAGAACAATTTTGTTCTAACTTATTGACATATTTTTCACTTAAAATTTACCTTAAAACTAACAAAAGTGCTAGATTTGATAAAATTAACGTTAATGTTGTAAAATCAGTATATAATATAATAGAACCCTTGTTATTTTACATATTTAATCTTTCATTTAAAACAGATATTGTCCCTGAAAAATTAAAAATTGCAGGAGTCGCGCCGATATTTAAGTTAAACACGCCTTAAAAAGCATGATGGTTAACCATTATTTATATCTACAAAAAATGTTTTTCTATTGATATAAATATTTCCATGGCTTTTCTGTGAAATCATATGACTTTAGATGTATCGCAAAATACTATTTAGACAAAATCATAACTTGTTGAATTTTTACCAACGATTTTTATACTTTTTATGTAAGTTTTGTCACAAAATCTTAAAACCTTTTCGTAAATTTTTGAATTTACTAAATTTTTAAAAATGTACAAAATTTTGAAAATTTGTTTTTTTTTACCTTAACATTGCTATTATTATAGATTCAATGCAATATTTAATTCCTTTTTACTGGGTTTTGGCAAAGTCACTTTTACGCGCGGGCTGAGTTTTGCCCACCATTTAAACCCCCTAAAAAATACTAAAAGTGATTAATTTTCAGTTAAGAGAAAGATAGTTTTAATTATTATACCAATGCACTTCTAACAGTGCTTGGTGTTGGTGTTTAGGGAAATAATTTTTGTGGTTTTCATGCACTAGACTTTAAAGTGTAAAATGGGCCAAAGCCACCCTAGTTTACGTTAACTTATCAATTTACAAAAAAAGGTTTAAAAAAAATAAAAATGCTCGTTAATTTAGTAAAAAAAAATCTGAAAGTTAAATACCAAAGATTACATAATCTTCATCTGCTGCTGTGAATTTTGTTACATTTATTTGGAACTATGGAGCAGTTTCGCTTATTTTTTCTTCCTCAATTCATGCTAGGATGTTTTGACTTCTGTCACTGTCAAGCGCATAATCAAAACATAATAGACTGCAATGGGGGACAAAAAAATTACTCAAAAATCCTAAAGGCCAAGGAGAAATCAACTTATGAAAAAAAACCAGATGTACTAGGTCAAATGCTGAGGTAAGTTGATTGTATTGCAATTATTTATAGTTTTTGGGTTTTTTCGGATCGTTGAAGTCAGGATGACTCCCGCAACCCGAGAAAACGCAATCAGAAAACAGATGTACTAGGTCAAATGCTTGGGTACAATGGTTGTATTCCAATCATTTTAGTTTTTGCGTTTTCTCGGGTTGCGAAAGTTAGAATCGGTTCTTCAGGAAATAAATGATACACACACCTACCTCAAACAAAAGAATTGATGCGATATCAAACTAGATGCTCTAAAACTATTTTTAACAGAGAATAGGTATCAGTTAATAAAGCAGTTGTGCAAAAGATTCGTTTTACTTGTTAAAAATAAAATCTTCAAGACAATCGGCTCATAAAGCACACATGTCAAAACTTATCTAAAATTTATCGATTATTAAATATATTTAACTGAACTTGTTTAAATATATTTAACTGAACTGAGATTATTAAATATATTTAACTGAGTAACTTAAAGAGCATGTGCTTATTTAACTGATATTATAATGGGTAGTATAACAGTGAATGAACAAAATTTGTTCATTCACTGTTACACTCCCCATTATAATATCAGTTAAATAAGCACATGCTCTTTAGCACTAAAAAAATATAAAAAATATAAAACCAAGCGTGTGGTATAGTATAAATAAAGCACACATGTCAAAACTTATCTAAAATTTATCGATTATATAATCGATAAATTTTAGATAAGTTTTGACATGTGTGCTTTATTTATACAATACCACACGCTTGGTTTTATATTTTGTATATTTTTTTAGTCCCAAAGAGCATGTGCTTATTTAACTGATATTATAATGGGTAGTGTAACAGTGAATGAACAAATTTTGTTCATTCACTGTTATACTACCCATTATAATATCAGTTAAATAAGCACATGCTCTTTAGCACTAAAGAATATACATAATATTAAAGCAATCGTGTGGTATAGTATACAATTTTGATAAATACGCCACACCGTTATTCATGCAAGTTAAAGTGTTTGATGCTCACGTATTAAATCATTTTCAAAACTTACAATTAAAGGCTATTCTCCATTCAGCTTTTCTTGAAACTTTTTGCACGGAAAACTACTTACGCATGCGCACACTGTATAAGTTAAAATAATTTTCCGAATTAAAACAGTGTGCGCATGCGTAAAGCAGCTTTCCGCGCGAAAAGTTTCATGAAAAGCTGAATAAAGAACAGCCTTAAGGCTGTTTCACTCAATATAAAAGCGAGCCTGACGTCACGAGTTTATCAAAAAAAAAAGTATTTCCGCATAAAAAGTATAAAAATTCATTAACTTTAAAATAATAGTATTTTTTTTCTATAAATGCTTTCATTATCAAATAAAAAAATATATAATAGATCTATCTTTCCTTGTTAAATAAGCATTTACATTAAACGGAATAAAAATGAAAGCTGTAAAAATATTGTTAATAATTTGGCATCACTTTTCTGATTTTTGCGATTTTTACGCAAAACCTGTCTTAGGCCAACTAAGATTTGATAACATAGCTACATGGTCGATGGTTGAAATTTAGAACAGTTATTAATGAATGTCTGTTCTATCTAGATTTCCACAGACTTTGCAAGTTTTTATATAGAAAGTTAGTTTTTAATGCATTTATATTTTTGTTTTTATTCGTTTTGAATAGCAACTGGTATGTTTGTTGGATATGATTTTGTATGTTTATGTAGTTAATTCAAAAAACGTTTTATCCTTTGTTATGTAATATGTAACATTTTTTATATATATTAGATCTCCGTTCAATTTTTATCATCAAAAGTTAGTTCTACCTTCGCAGGACCTCTGCTCTACATACCTCCTCTCTGGTTAAAGAATGGAATATAAGTCTCATTTATCAAGTTGGTGTAAAAATTTAGCTTGATAAATTAAGAAGTTGTAAACTTTATTATCACAATTTCCAAGTTGACCAAATGTTCTTCTGGTTTTAAATGAATTATGTATGAGTCTAGTATCATCTGGGTGTTCAAAGATAGTTTACTGCTTGAAGAACTTATCAATGGACCAACTAATTATAAAACAGTTTTTAATGAAAATAAAAACGAATTATCAAAAGATTTAAATCAGCTATTTGTGTATATTTAAACACTTTATTTTTTGTGAGAAGAGATTATTGATACAAGTACCGTAAAATAATTCTACTACCAAAAGCTAGGTTAATTCAAAACCTTTAACTCAATTTTGGTCATGAATTATTTTATTAGAATTGATGAGTTTTTATTTATTAACTACCTAACACCATATTATTAGAACTTTATTTTGTAATGTAATGATTTTATCAGCGTTCCAAAATAATTTTCTAAATCAAGAACTTCTATATTAAAAAAAGTACTCATTTAACAACTAATCCCCCCTTATAACGACGTTTTTCATAATTTTGCGAAAAATGTGGTTTGCTTTCACAATTCGATTAAGGCTGTTTTAGTTAACCTTAAATAATTAAGTAAGGTTTTTTTGTTTTCATTATTGTCAAACAATAAGTGTATTTGATAATAACTGTTAGGAATATATTTTTCTAATTTTTTTTTGATAAAAAGTAACATCAAATTACAAAAATTTAGCCAAATTCAATATATGTCATATTTATTCTAAATTAAAAGAAGTTTTTCTACTAATGCATTAAATGTCATAAGGTAAAACATTTTATTGATGTCTTAATTGTTTTTACAAAACAAAATTACCTCTTATATTTCAAAAGTTATAAAAGTTTTAGTAACACCCCTTTAGTCAATATTTTCAAAAATTAACAAGAAGCCGTTAAGCTCGGTTTGAAACATCCGCGCCTTAATGCTTGACTATTTAAAAATAACAAAATAGCACGCTCCTAAAATATTTTGAAAAGCAATTTTTTGGTAATTGGTTACAAATTCAACTAAATGCTCAAAATTTTAAAATTTAGATAATATAATTTTAAAAAAATGACTTTTCTATCTTATACCGAGAAGCGCGTATATGAAATTTAATTTCTAAGAGAAAAATAAAACATATGACATCAAAACATAAAACCGTTACTAACGATGAAGTGATTTAAAACTTTCTGTAAAGCAACAGTACCACCGTTGTACAGGATTATCTCGAATTTATTTTAACTTTAAATTAATTGATTTACGCTCTCATTTGAGTCAATAGTATTATTAATCCAAATAAAAATAACTGATTCCCTTTTTAAACCATAATTAACAAAAATAATTTAACTAATAAATATAAAAGCTTCATTCAATACGTTTTACGATCACGTTTACAAGATGATCATTTCGATAGTAAAGTGAATGTGAGATTGTAATGTAAATGTGAAAATAAATTAATTATATGCCCATATTTTTTTATTATATTTATATAGTTTTTCTGAACTCCTTGTTTTTATTATGCCCCTTTTTTTTTTAGTTTTATTTTATTATTTTTATTTTATCAATATAATTTTTCTGAACTCCCTTGTTTTTTATTATGTGACTTATTTTTAGTTTTTTTTTACTTTAATTCAGGTAATCGCGTTTTATTAGCGAATCGCAAATTTTCAAAGACACTAGTCATTTGCAACAATCTGTGTTTTGAAATGTTCATCTTTTTAACTATACTAAATACATACTTTTCTGAACGAAAAACATAAAATTTTCAATATAACGGTTTCTTTTCTACTTAAAAATGATTGTTATATACTTAGGCATCTTTATTCTATGGCATAGCTTTAAAACTTTGGCGATTCAGTAGAAATGTAACTGTAAATGTAACTAAGGGATGTTGTTTATAAAAATGCGAAAAACAATAATTGTAATCAACTTAGAATTCTTTATATAAATATAAGAAACCTAAACCGTAATTTTGAAAATCTTCTTAATTTGTTAGAAAAAACTTATAATTTTTTTTAATATCATTTGTTTAACTCGATAACTGAAAAAGATTTAAATAATAATTCGAATTATATTCTTACTTACTTTGATTTAATTTCTCAAAAGATCAATAAACGCGGGAGTTCTAATTTATGTAAAGAAAAGCATTGCGCGTTAAGAATGATTTAAGTATTTCTGACGTCGTCAAATAAATTTCAACAATTAAAATTCTAAACAATCAATCGCATAACATTTTTTTTTCACATTTGTTGGTTGTTGTAAGCTTTATGTAACAGGGCCGACGACATGGGTTTCGAATTGAGGGGAGGGGGGTACAACCGTCAATTTTTAAAAAAGTCAGGTCTTAAAAATTCAATATTTCATATTTCAATTCCCATTTGTTTAGCAAAATCATATGCTAGGCGACGTATATCTATTGTTGTCAAGCTAAATAATGCTCTTTCCATAATCTGAACTTGTGTTACAATGTTTAATTCAAAATTTTAACTGAATACAGGAGATTTTCCACCCAGAGATAAACCACCAACTACCTTTCCATATCGATGACATTGTAATGTTTTTTTGTTAATACTAAATTCTGATGTAACATTTTTCAGACTGCAGCCCATCTCCATAGCTTCTAACGCTGACTTTATCCTATCATTAGTTGCACCTCTCTGTGTTTTTCGCACATAATTTCTCCCCATTATTTAAATTGTTTAAATATGTTTCTAAATAAAAATTTTAAAATTAAATTATATAAACATATAAACACATGCAAAGTATTATTTAATTATTTAATATACTATTGTTTGAAACATTACCTTACATTCATAAATTAACTCTTTTTAAGTTAAATAAGAACTTACTTAAATTTTATGCATACAATTTTTGCACAAAGTTACCCAAGAATTATTAATAACAATGGTATTATTATTTTTTTTAATTTATTATTGTTATTATTATTATTTACATTTAATTGTTGATCATTAATTTAATATAATACAACTTTATTTCCCCAAATGCAATGCAAATTTTAAAAATGTATTTGTAATACATTTATATATACATTTATAAATAATTTATAAATGTTTTACAAGTATGGATTGAATTGCAGTAACTGCATGTAATACAACTTCACACTTCACTTTATTTAGCATACATATTATAACATTTTAAAAATATATAAAATTATTTTAAAAAATCATTTATATATATGTATAATAGTTATCAACACATAAACCAACATGTAAAGAAAGTCAATAACTAAATTAGTAAACGTTATTATGTTCTAAACACACTTTTAAAATGGTAGTAATTCCGTAAAACCACGAGACTAGAAGCCCTCCGTGGGCATCTTACCCCACGTAAATAAGGACATCTTGCCTCATATGTAGTGAGTGCAAGTTTAATACAAATAAAACTAATTTTGTTGTTGCTTAATTAAAAACTTTTTTTTCTATATATTATTGTGGGACAAATTCTGTATAAAAAAAACTATTTTCTTACCTTCATCGCATAAGTATTGCCAGTCCAATAAACATTTTAAGTTAGAAGCAACTTACTAACAAAATACTCAAAAAAGTTAAAAATCTATTTAAACTATAACTAATAACGATATTTAAACTATTTTTTGTTCCGTGATATTGTTTTAACTATATTAATATTATAATAGAGGAATAAAACATTACTATTCTATGATACCCTCACAAAAGCAAAAAGACTTCTTGCCCCACTGGTCGTCTTGCCCCACCCTACCCTAAGAGTTGCAAAATAAACGTGTTTTTTTGTGGGGCCAGGGGCCCACCACCTTTTTTCTAAAGGACCTTTTTTTTTTTTTAGAAAACTCTAGACAAAGAGAACTTTTTAACAAATTGTCAATTCCCCCCCCCCCCCCCTCTACTTTGAAACCCGTGTCGTCGGCCTTGTTTGTTTAAACTTATTTTTAAATAATAGTTTTGTATTGAATTTGACATTAAATTATATTAATATCTAGCTTTATTAAGAGTTAAACGAAATGGAATTAATAAAACATATTTTTTTGATTACAATCAAAAATTTTATTACTATTTTTTATTCATTTTATCAATTAATTGGTAAAATGACTAAAAAATAGTTACAAAAAGTTGAAGAAGATTAATATTGTTTAATTTTTAATATGATTCAACGTTTAATTTTAAGCATCAATAATATTTCATCTAATAATTTCTATATTTTTAAAATTTTTTTAATAGACTCTGCCAGATTGTTTTTTATCAATTTATTTTCTCTTTTTCTTTCTAAAAATACCATTGTTAAAATACCTGTTTTTTATTTAATTTTTTTAATATAAAATTTGGTCAGTTAGAAGCTTTCCTACAAAACGTATTAAAATTATGTTTTTTAAACAAAAATTATAAACATATCTAGATAAACAATTTGTTAAATAAAATAAGCATATGATAAGTGAGCCTTATTACATGCTTATTTTTATTCCATTTTTTGCAAGTTTTTGTTTGAGAAAAAAAAGCCTTTGCATTAGAAAGTCATTCTGTTAGAAAGTGATTGCATTGCAAAGCAAAAATTTTTACTTACAGTAAAATTTCGATTTTTTAAATGCAATATATTTTACCATAAAATTTATAATAATTTAAATAGGGGAAAGGCGCCTATGATGGCATACATAACTTTTTTTTTTCTTTTTTCTTTTTTTTTTTTTTAATTTTTTGCCGTAGAAAGTTACAATTTATAAAATAACATAAATAATAAAACAAATGGCTGGAGCAAGAAGAAGACATCAGTTTGTCTTATCACCGAGCCCCATAGTGACTTCATTACAGGTCGTTTTTTACAACAAAATATATAAAATCGTGATAAATTGTTTGTGATAAAATATGTAAAAATGTGAAAAACTACGTTTTACAATTGATATAACTGTTTATATATAAATTCGTTTAGTAAAATAAATTTAGAACAAGTAAAAGTTAAAACAAATAAAAGAAATAAATTGTGCCAGTTTATTTTTTACTAAAAAAGAAAAAGAAAATTTAAGTCCGTAGATAATAAAAAACGCTTTGATTCAGATTTGAACTGTTCAAGTGTATTTCTTTTGATAGAAACAATCTGGGGAAAAACTTTCCACAAATAAGGTCCGCGGTGTTGGATTGAGTATGAATTTAACTTTAATGTAAATTTTGGGATGACAAAATTGTTATATTAAAATCTAGTAGGGTATTTATGACTTATTTCGCTAAAATAGGGTTGAAATATTGGCGGAGATAGTCCATTTTTTATTTTATACATAGCTTTTGTACATAGCTTTTTATTTTGTACATATTTTGTACAAAGCTTTGAAGCTTCATTATTCAGTATCCTGAAGACCAATAATTAAAGTTTTGATATAAATGCATTCCTTGATACAAGAAGAACAATGATAAGCCTCGGATTTTTCATTAGTTTTGTTTTTTTTATAAGTTATTCCTAATTTAAAAAAAAGCACAAGTATCCCATCATAGGCAACTACTCCTATGATGACATAAGAGAGGATAGGGTGGTTAGGATCAAGGGTAACTTGATGATTTCATTTAACCTTAAAGTCTTTCCTCAGAAAAGCAAGAAATTACTCGGAACCATCCTAATTTACCATTTCATGCTACACAGCAGCATTGTAAAATTTTGCGCATGCAAAAACAATATTTGTGCACAAGAGACGTATTTTCACTAAAACTAAAGTTAGTATAGTCATTATAATAAAGTCAGTATAGTTATGTAGATTTAATCCCTTTTTCACCAAAACCAATTTTTATGAAAGTATGAACGGTATGCCACAATAGGCGCTATGCCATAATAGGCGCATTTCCCCTATAACTTTACAGTGAATATAAGCTTGTTCTTTACACGCGTACAATACTTTCGTATAATACGCGTATTTATAAATACGCGTGTATTTGTGGCCATTTTTCTATTTTTAAACCATGCAAAAATGCAGATTTACAAAAGGCAGAAAAAGTGCAACTGTTTTGCACTTATGATTGTGATTGTTATGATTTCGCACAATTACGCTAATTTGCACTTATGCCAATGTTTAGAAATTCTTTAACCGTACTCATGTCATTTGCACTTTTAAAAGTGCAAATTTTAATCAAGAACCTTAAAAAAAGGTTTGAAAAACAAATTTATTAAACACACATAAACGTTTAGATGTCTCTAATACAAAAAAAAATATAAAGTGTAGTTGTTAACTTTATCTTAATTTGAACTCCTGCAATTCGAAATTCAATAATTCAAAAGATCATTTAAATCATACAAATTCTTTGGTCTCTTCAAGGTTTAATATTTAGGATTGAACTAGTATGGTTCAAAAACTCTTGTATATCTAGCACATTTTAAGATCCTTTGTGAATTCAAATTATAAGGAAATGACATGGCAAGATGGCAAACATTTTGAAAGTCCTAAGTTATAGTAAATCTATCAGTCATGAAGCAGTAATACTTTGTCATCATGTTCATGTTATTATTATGATTGATTACCTGCAGTTTGTAAGTAAAAAAATTTGAAATAAAAATTAAAAAAAAAGTTCATAAATATGTCATTTGTTCACGTTACTGGGGCAAGATGACACGCAATTTTTGATTTAATTTTATAAAAATTTAAAAACTTTTAACTAATCTAACTAAAGAAACACAAAATAAACAGGCGTCAAAAAATCTATTCTAAAAAAATTACACCCGAAGATTTCATTCGACACCATTTATTATGAATAACCGAAAGCAACGTATTTTTTTTAAAGTGGATCCATGGTTAAAAAAATGCAAAAAAATGATTTTTTTTTTAATTGTATTTATTAGATAAACTACCTGCCTTTCAGAGGAAGGTGGTTTTTATACATTGTTTACATTAAAACACTGTTTAAAGTAATAAATTTGTCATCTTATCTTAATTGCTGTTCATAGCAACGCGCATAGCAACCAAAACAGTTTGTCAATTTTTATCTTTTATCTTCTACAAAATCAAAGTAATTAAAGTTTGTGCTACTTAAAATATATATACTATGCTTTTAACTGTTCTGTTGTTTGTATTTCAATTGTTTTATTTGTAAATTACTTAAACTATTTAATCTTGTGTGAGTGAGTTGTTAGAGTTATTGAGTTTTTTCAAAACTATTAAATTAACATATTTAAAAACCCGACTGAAAATATTTTGTTAGTTGAACAGTATAAATGGCTTACAAAAAAATAAGAAAATTAATCGAATGAAATATCGGAATATATGCCCATCGCACAACAAAATTTAATCAAGTTCAAAAAATTTTAACAAAATTAAAAAAAAAAATGATTTCGAAAAATTTGGTACATAATATTTTAATGCATATATGGTGCATAGCTCAATTAAATTCAAATAAATTTTCTTCGTGTTCTAGACCAGTGTGCAAAAATTATTGTCAAGTTAAACTCTTTTATCATGTTTTCTAAACAGTTTACATTCAGTTTTTACACTTTGCCCAATCTGTGATTTTCAGCCTTTTTTCCCAATTTTATAAATTCTTTTTTCTGTTTTTATAGAGCAAATACTCTTGAATAAGAAAAGATAAATAAAATATTTTTTCTTTTTATTGCCTGTTTTTTTATCTTAATTATTTAGTGACATCAAAATGATTGTTTAGATTTATGTTGGGTGCTGAAAAAATTATTAAATTGGAATGATTAAAAAAATAAAATATATAAAGTCTTAAGTCATAAATTTTATACATAAGTATATTTCTTTAAAAAATTTGGTCGAAATTAGATTTTTTTTTCCAACTCAAATTGTTACAACTTTATTAAAACATGTAAAAATATAACTTGGTATTAAAATACTACTTAGTAATAAAAGATGGATGTATAAGATTGCCTTAAGTTTGTTTTGGCCTCTAGCCATCGGGATTGTCCAGAGGCCATATTAGAGTTTTTTTATTTAATATGTAACTTTTTTATACGAAAATTGTTATAATTTGTTCACCGTTAATATAAAAGATTTATATTTGAGTTAAAAGTATATGTGCGTCTAACGCATACTATTATTAAAAATATTTCACTTATAAATATATTTGTCATTAATAAAATGAGTAAATCTTGCAAAAAATTAAACTTTATGTTTTACTACTTTCAATATACACTGGTGGTGTATAAATTGACCAAAAAACTTCTATTTTAAAAAACCTATTGCAAAACCATGGTATAAAAGTTAGACTTAAATAATTCTTTTAAATTTTGCAATGCAGTGTTAATTTATTCGAAAAAAAATCTGTTTTCATTATGCTAATTTTCATTCATTTCATAAAATTTAACATTTGTTAGTATTTTAAAAAAATGTGTGAAAAATTTAAAAGTAGACTATATTTGTTTTATTTTATTGTGAGATTTTATCTTAAAACATTATATAACATCCGAAAATGTTAAATTACTTGGAATAAAACTCAACAACAAATTTTCTTTCGAAGAGCATGTGAACACTTTATGCAAATATGCCATCAGAAAACGCACTTTTAAAAATCGCATTATATACGTCTTTCAAACAACATAAACTTATACTTTCTACATTTATAACTTCAAATTTCTCATACTGCCCACTTATATGGATGTTTCACAGTAAGATACTAAATAAGCGCATAAATCGAATCCATAAGAGATCTTTAATAGTTATCTACAGAGACTATGAATCTCCATATGAAACTCTAAACAGAGCCGTCCCGAAGGAGGGGTGGAGGCGAATTTTTTCGATCGGCTAATTGGAACTGGAGTCAGCAAAATTGGATCTACCCAGCGGGCATTTGTTTTTAAAAGTTACGTTCTAAATGTATTTTAAATGTCTTTTAAACGCCTTCTAAACATTCTTACGTTTAGAACGTTTAAAAGCGTTTAAAAAACGTTTAAAAAACATTAAGAACGTAACTTTTTAAAACAAATGCCCGTAGAGTACAGTTGACAGTCAGCAAATATCGAAAAACGAGAACCTATTTTTTTTTGTTTTGCTTAAGATAAGTTAGCGATCAAAAAAAGTTTTTTTGGCTTTAGTCGGCAAAAAACAGACGCATCACCCCCCCCCCCTCCTTTAAAATCTCTTTTCGGGACGGCCCTAACTCGAGTCGCTTTATTTATCGACCTATATGTTTTACCTTGCTTGAACAAGTCAATAACTAAAACAAAGATACATTTAAACTATGCAACTTTTTAGCATTAAATAAGTATACGAACAAAATTTTAAAGATTAAGGCTTAAAAACTAACGCTTCTTCAAGTAATTATTTTTATGACTTTTTAATATCGTGTTGGACCGCCTTTAACTTTTATGACTTCTGCAAGTCGACATAACATCGATTCAGCTAATTTCTTTGTCGTATCTGAATCGATATCAGCCCAAGCTTCTTGGAACATGATCTCTAGCTCTTCTTTTCTTTTTAAACATCGTGCACCACATTTTTTATCCAGAATAGCCCAGAGATGTTTAATTGGATTGAAATCTGGACTTTGCGCTGGCCATTCAAGTAACTCAATTTGCTTTTGGATAAAAAACTCTTTTGCTTCTTTGATGTATGTTTAGAGTCATTGTTTTGTTGGAAGATAAAATGTTTTCCTAATCGCAGTTTTTTAGCCAGAAGATTTTTAATGAGACTGTTAACATAAAACTCTGAGTCCATAATTCTATCATTAAACTCCAGTTTTTCTGTTCCGTTTCAAGCTATCGATCCCATACCATAAGGGGTCGACCATTAAGTACGTACGCCTTTTTTTTGCCACCCCCTCCTCCTTTGCGCAATTTGCAATACGCATTTTAAGCAGCCGTGGCGCTGTGGTAGCGCGCTTGCCTCAGGAACGTAAGATCCGCGGTTCAAACCCACCTCTGGGCAAGTTTTGCGACATCGGTTAGGAAGGAGGCGTGAACTTCCTATTAAATGCTCTTCCGCGGTGCTCTGTGATAAGACCGTAAGGACTTCTTGGGGCACCTAAATCAACATAAAAAAAAAAAAAAAAAAAAAAAAAAAAAAAAATTTTTGAGTACCCTCTACCTCCCTAAAAGTACCTACGCTTTTAACTTACTAACCCAATATTTTATGATATTTTTTTTAATTTTGTGTCTCCATACTTTTAACATTGATCTGCTGCCCCCTTATCTCAAATACGCCATTTGCAGACCCCCTATTCCTCTCCGAGCATACTTACTCTTTGGACGATCCCTAACATTACCTCCACTAAACTGTTTACTGTGTCTGGATTTCACCGGAGTGTGAATGCTTCACCTTTTTTTCTCCATACTTTTTGAGTTCCATCGGAATTTACAAGATTAAATTTTGACTCGTCTGTCCACAAAACTTTCCTCCAGAATGATACCGGCATAATTACATATTTTTTAGCAAATGCAAGTCTTCTTTTTTGATAGATTTTTGATAGGAATGGTTTCTGGCGTGGAACTCTTGCTTTGAATCCACTATCTTGACAATTTGTCGATCTATTCTTGATGTTCTTTTACGCCTAGCTCCGGATCTCGGCTGATTTTGCACATATCCAAATATATTATACTTTTTAATCAGATCGCTGATGGTTCCTAATGCCATTCGAGTCGCTTTATTTATCGACCTATATGTTTTACCATGCTTGAACAAGTCAATAACTAAATTGCGCTGAGCTTGGGGCTATTCCTTGATTTTAACTCCCATACTTAATGATATCAATGGTAAATCCAATGATTTAACAAAAAAAAATAAAGTCAATTATATAAAAAATTACTCGTAAAACAAAAATATTTCTAAAACTATTGATTTAAAAACTTTTTTCAATAATCAATTTCAAAACGCCGTTTACAAAACAACATGTTTTTTCGTTGAGGTTTTAACACTCCTACGGGAATCGTTAAATGTTAGCAACGCAAGTTAACGCAAGTTACCCTTGGCTAATTTTTTGTTATATAAAATCCTAATTAAATTTTTAGAATAATTATAAAAGTATTTATCAAAAACATGTTTTTTTAGACTTATTTAAAAAATAAAAATAAAATGAAATGCACACGCAATTCATATTGCACTTATCAGTGGCGTAGCGAGGGTCATTACAACTTTCAGAAAAATATGATATTTTACAATTAAAATATGCCTTTTTGCTATATTGGTTTCTTAAAAAAAAAAGTTTTTATTAAAAAAAACGAGTTTTTTTTGCTCCTTCTTTTGATGATTATTTATTGTTTGCGCCCTTGGTAAAAGTTCTTTTGACCCCCGTCTCACTACGCAACTGTTATCAATTACCTACTTTAATTGATGCCGTTTATCTCCTTCGTACATTTTCTGTTAATTAAAATGCGACAACTTAAATTTAATAAAATATTATTTATATAGTTAATTTTAGTTGTTTTTTCTATTTTTTTATGTTTTTTTTTTAATACAATTTATTAATTTGATGTTGTTTTATACATACTTTGCCAATTATTGTTCATTACTAGATACTATTTGCAGTAACGTTTGTTTTTAAATTTTCTCACTCAAATCTCGCTGGTTAAGATTCAATAACACTAACACCTGTACGAATGGGTACTTTCATTTATTTATTTAGAAAAAGCCTTAAAATTCGTTATTGTCTGTGGTAGAAGTTTTTTAATCTTAGTACTAGATAAAACGTCAATGATACCTTTGCAATGTTCGTTGATTTTGTTCAAATTCAAATATTCAAGTGCAGAATTCGAGTTTAGAAATTAGTTGTTTTAATAACATTTCTCGTTGAACTAAATTTTCAATAGCGTATTGGTAAAATTTTAAACAATTTTTTTTTTGTATACTTTTACAAAAAAAATCTTTGCATTATGTGATTATAGCTTTTTTAAGGCTGTTAAAAAAGCTACAATCAAAAAGCAGATTTCTTAAACATGTTTAAAACTTCGCTTTAATTAGATTTTAATTGAAAAAATACGCTTAAAGTGAATTTATATATTAAATGTTTGAAATTTTGCTTGAAACATGGTTAAAAACAAACTTTTAGTGAATTTATTTTAAAATCGTTTGAAAGTTCGCCTAAAGTGGATTTATTTGAAACATGCAAAAAAGAAATTTTACTTAAAGTGGATTTATTTAAAATATGTTTGAAACTTCGCTTAAAGTGGATATATATTAAAAAATGTTTGAAACTTCGCTTAAAGTGGATTTATATAAAACATGTTTGAAACTTCGCTTAAAGTGGATTTATACATAACATGTTGAAAAACTTGCTTTAAATGGACTTTAAAATAAGTGTAAAAAAACATGTAAGGATTGCTTTAAGTTTAAGTTTCCAAATTATATTATTACTTTCTTACAGCAAAATAACTTTTACATTACCGTGATAAACATTTTTTTTGATTTAAAACTTACAATTAACTTTTTTTTTTTTTGAACAAAATCTATGCATTAGCGACCTCATTAATTGCATTTTTTATGTTATATCATTAGAAAGAAAGATTTAACATTTCCTTAAAGTTTTATAAGTATCAGGTGTATAATGTCGATTGGAACAAAAAAACTTGATTAAATATTGTAAAGATTTATACACAAAACATAATCTCAAAATGTAGATCCACTTTAAGTGCTGTTTCGTACAGTGATGAAATATACATGGTCAAAATAACAAACACTTAAACTTAAAATTATGTTTTTAAATCAAAACTTTCTATCGGAAAACCTTTATAGAAGCAATAGTCTCATTACAAAAACTAGCTATTAACTTCTTAACAGTTATAACTTAGTCAAAAAACTAATAGAAAACGTAAAGTGGACTCAAAAAAGTCCACTTTAAGTAAAAGTCCACTTTAGGTTAAGTTTTTACCAATGAAAAGGCCACTAATAGTCGATCTAACAAAATATATATATATATATATTTATATATGTATATATATATATATATATATATATATATATATATATATATATATATATATATATATATATATATATATATATATATATATATATATATATATTCAAATCAAATTCAAATTCACTTAAAATGAAACAAATTGAATTCAAATTCGTTGAAAATAGAATGAATTCAATCCAAATTCATTAACACTAATTTCCATTCAATTCAAATTCAAAAATTTTTTATTAATTTATTACATTAACATTTATTTGTGACATGACAGTCAGGAAAATAGAACATAGTCCTGTCGACTTAATAATGCATCGTTCTTACTTTTTAGTTCTTACTAGTAATAATATCCATTTGATTTTAACAACAACAGTATCTCAAATGTAAGGTCATTTAGTCTATTACGCCGACTACTTGCGATGAGTCCTGCACAACTGAACAGGCGCTCGACAGCTGCTGATGAAAGCAACGATGTATTATATCTCACAAACGCGTCCTGTATAGCTGGATACGTCTGGAGGGATGATAGCGTCACAGTGATGTCGGACAGATAAGTCATTGCTGTGAGCCTCAGGCTGTTTGTGGTGTCAGAGTTTGCTGATGAAGAAAGCGTTAGGTTATCTTCAACGTAGCCATAGTCGTTTTCATCTGAAGGTTCAGTTAGTGACTTGTATGCCTGTACCGTAGTTGAGTTGTTCGGCGTGTTCATTCTGTTCAAAACATAATAAAACAAGTACAGTATAATACAAATAATAAATACAACAATAAATAAATAATATAATATATTATTATATTTTTATCATGTTATATAAATAACATGATAAAAATAATATAAAATAAATTAAACAATGCAAATAAAGCAGAGTAATGCAAGTCATCAAAATACAAGTACTTTACAAATCATAATACAAGTGCTGTTGATGTGTTCATAGTAAATTAGGAAAATGACAAATATCAAAAACACTTTACGTATATGCAGAGAAATATGAGTGTACTGGCACTAACCTGCTAATGCCATCGACAAAGTACTGACTTAATTCATCTCGTCTCTCTGGCGGCACCCACTTGAGTTTGTAAAGCAGGCGAGAGATTGCGTCCAGTACTGCTTCTTTCACCAAAGAATCACAGGTGTTCTGCAAAAATAGTGCCAATAAGTCCTTGAATCTCTTCTTGATCCCTCTCAGCTGAGCATTAGCCAGTGGACTGCAAAACTGTAGACTGTCAGTAAGAATCCGCTTCAAACGGTTTCTTACATGAATTAATTTTGGCAGCAGCATACCTAAGAAGCTGTTGAGATCTCCTTGCAGGCTATCTAATGTTCACGCTAGCGGCTCCATCGTCTGGGAGTATTCCATCAAAACTTCAATGTCGCATTTGTTTAACTTTGATAGATTTAGTTCATCAAAAATCTGTCAGTTTGTTTGAAAGTTTCACAAGCCTCTGAACTGCTCTGTACATTGAATTCCATCTTGTTGGACACGGAATGAGGATAGTCACACCAGCTGTTATTTGCGATACAGTGTCTGATCCCTTTGAGCTGTGACGTACCAAATTCCACAGAGTCTGACACTTCCCCATGGTCACGTGATAAATTCAACTGTACTGCTGGCTTCCAATATTACCTGCTTAAACATCTGTTGTTGCCACCAGGTTCACGTTGTGACAAGTACAGCATAAGTGCTTTGGCAAATGAATAATGATATCATTACTGTCATTCTCCTTGCTTAAAATTTCAACAACATCCACTACTGTCGTCAGCTTATCACTCTCTATGTCATCATCTTTCTCATCATCACTGTCTTTACAAATCTGGAATGTGTCAAAGGCCTTCTTGAAGTTGCTAGCATTATCAGTTACTGTACACACTACCTTTATTGCATCAAGCTCAAACTGCTCATGAATCGCACAAATCAGTTGAGTTACATTGTCAAAAGTGTGATTTCCAGTAATGCGGCGTAATGCTAATGCTCCGGACTGTCGCACTTTTCCTTTTGAAATCCAGTAGATTGTCATTCCCAAGAAACTTTGTCTATTTGATGACCAAATATCTGCAGTTGTGCACACAAACTGCCCACCATCAAGATCCTGCATCAGCTTTCCCACCATTTCAGAATATGCATTTGCAATTCGTGTTCTTAAGTTGTTGTTGCCATTACAGTTCTGCTTGGTGCTAACCCTTGAACTAAGTTTGTAAAGGAGTCCACCTCAACTGTGTGCAAAGAACTCAGACTGTCAACAACATATTCAAAACCAACTCATCTACTTTTCGTTGTGAAACTGTGTGAACCGAACCACTTGCTGAACCAAACTTCAATTTCTTTTGCACTGGCTGTGCTTAGGACAATTCATCATCACCTTTTCGTTGGCCCTTCACAACAACACTTTCTTTGTACTTTAAATATGCTTCTCAACTGCTGGATGATTAGTCTAAAGCAATGAAAATTATGAAATGTACTCAAATGCAAAATGGTCATCATAATGACTTAATAATTCATTACAGCCTTCATTCTTGTGAACATGCACATGTAGGTCTAGATGAAAGGTTTTATAAAGCAAAATAACTTAGGCTTACAGAATGCATAAATAATAATTAAAAAAAAAACATTATAAAATGCATTCTTTCATTTAATCAGAGACTTTAAATAAAAATACTCAAAAGAAAAATAATTTTTTTGTTCATTTATCCGTATTTATTAACACAATACCAGTGTGGTAGTGACTAAAATGATGCAATGTTACTATTATTAACTCCCTACTGGTAAATGGCAATGTACCCGTGTAAATTTGTAATATTTTGTATGTCATATACAGGTGTATTAAAGTTCCAATACAGTAAATACTTTATATAAGTTGAGATAATCTTTAAATGCCGCAAAAAATTTGAAGATGCCTTAGTCGATCCTGATAACTCTTTGTTCAGACAACTAGGACATCTAGCTGTTACATTGCTGCCTTGTCGTTTAAGAATTTTGAAAAACTTTCCACCATTAGTGGCAAATTTTCACTGTCTTCCTCCATTATCCACCAACTCGAAATTCCCACAATGCCCTTTGACTTTGTTAACAACGGTTACGTGACAGAACACGAAACAAGTGGAGCAGATTTTATTTATCTTATTTTTTCTTTGTACAATGTCTGATTTTAATTTTAATTTTTAACAAACCCTGGCGAATTTGAATTTTAATTAATTTTATTTACAAATTCAAACGGGAAATGAATTGAATTAAAATTCAAATTCATCAACAGAAAATTGAATTCAATTCAAATTTGCAATTCAAAGAAATGAATTGAATTCGTGAATTGAATTCATTCGAATTGAATTCACTCCAACACTGCATATATACATATATTGTATATATTATATGTATATATAGATAGTATATATTTGAATAAATATATTATATATACATTACATATATGAATACATATATTTATGTATGTATATATATATATATATATATATATATATATTTATATATATATATATATGAATACATATATATATATATATGTATTCATGTATTATGTATGTATATATATATATATATATATATATATATATATATATATATATATATATATATATATATATATATATATATATATATATATATATATATATACATACATAAATATATGTATTCATATATGTAATGTATATATAATATATTTATTCAAATATATACTATATATATACATATATTATATACAATATATATATATATATATATATATATATATATATATATATACATACATAAATATATGTATTCATATATGTTATGTATATATAATATATTTATTCAAATATATACTATAGATATACATATATTATATACAATATATGTATATATGCAATGTTTGAGTGAATTCAATTCGCATGAATTCAATTCACGAATTCAATTCATTTCTTTGAATTGCAAATTTGAATTGAATTCAATTTTCTGTTGATGAATTTGAATTCAATTCATTTCCCGTTTAAATTTGTAAATAAAATTAATTAAAATTCAAATTCGCCATACTATACATAAATACTGTGATTTTTATTAAAAGTATATAATGTATACTTTTAATAAAAATCACAATATTTTTTATTCTTGACATTTTTCGTAGTCTTACTACATTTTCAAAAGATTTAATTTACAATTAAAACTCTGGTAAATAAGTTTAAAAACTGAAGACAATATAGAAAAAAAGTTAATGGACAAATTATTTAGGTCAGTGTGGCGCAAGTTTAGCATTAAAAAAATCTGCTCAAAAAAACCCGCCTTAAAAAACTTAATAAAACCCGGGTAAATCTGAGTATTATTGAGTTTTTTAAAAGTATTTAATAAGTTTATGAACTGTTATAACCAACTTTAACATTATAACTATAATATTAATAACTTACATAATTAATAACTATTATTATTAACTAAATTATTATTAACTAATATTGTTAATTATTATAACCAACAATAACAGCTACCAGACTAATACTTGAATCATTACTTTGAAATACATTATAACAATTTTTATTCAAATATTTTTATCAGTTGCGATTTTTTAGTCTTTTATGTTATTTACCTCTCAAGGTGATTTTAAATGAGTGTTAGTGGCCAGAAAAAGCCACTACAGTCGAGGAGGCTACCTTGTTGTGGTTACAATCCTCTTTATAAACAAGGCTATTGCGCGGAGAAACAAGTTCGTTCATTTAAATTTGAAGTTTAAATTTTAATTGAAACTTTAGCTACCTCCTATTCTATAGCCTTCTTTTTCCCAATTCTCATTGACATTTTTAATTACATTGAAGAATACTTTTCAATTTAAATTAAACCAATACATATAGATTTAACGCAAAATATTTTTTTTCTATTATAGTTTTAATTTGCATTTAAAAATCTTTTTCAAATTAATTTGAAAAGTTCTTATGAATTATTAAATTACAATATATAAATATATCTTAAATAAAATTGAAGTAGAAAATTTCATTTAGTTTTTTTTTTTTTTTTTTTAATATCATTGAAAAAAAAAACATTTTTACACAGACGAAATAAAAATAAAATCCAAGTTTACCCAATAAAACCCTATATTACCCACACAAAAAAAACCACTGGGTTGGTTTTTTTTAAAAAAAAATCCGGGTGTTTGCCAACCCTGGTGTGGCTTAAAAACTAAAACTGGATTAATTAAATATGTTATTAAGCTGTTAATGTCAAACAACATAGCAGTAGTTAATAATTAAGAGGGAAAATATGCTTTGGCAATAGCAAGCTTTGTCAAATTTTAAACAGTGCGTAATTTTTATTGATTTGAAATGTCATTAATCTTACTATTGATGTTTTTTTTTTAATATATTTAAAAAAAATTTTTACTTATAATTTTCATTGGTTTATATAAATGAAAGTAAATGAGTTTATAGTTAATACTTATAAGTGTGTATGCATAATACATATTTATTTTGTTTTGATGCTGTTCGGCGTAATTCTACAACATGTCGTGGTACGGATGCAAGGTTGCTTGTGCCATTAAAGCATGGCTTCGATTCGCGAAATTCGTGTGGAGGGAGGAGAAGAAACATATTATTTTAACGATTTTAGTTATATAGTTTTATATATAGGTTATGATTTTTTTGTATATGTGTAATAGTTTAAATTATTTTGTAACGAATAAACATTTAACCAGAAACCAAAAAATTTATTAACTTTTATGTAACTTTGAATATTTTTACATTTTAAACTTTCATAATAACGTTGGTTCAATAAGTCAATGAATCAAATCATCCCAGTCGTCACACAACGCGTTGCTAACATTGTTGGAAACAATGCTTGAAGCCTTAGTCCAACGTTGATAAAATGCACAAATGCGAATACAATATACAGCTAACAGTATGCCAACGTAATGCCAACAACATTGAGTATACATAATAGGCCCGATGGGCGGCCGATTATATGCAAAGGCGATTCCAACCTTTAAACATTATTTCGCCAACATAGCCCCTACAAGCCCATACCAACGGTGCACCAATGTAAAGTCAACATTATACAAAATTCGTTATGCCAACGTGTCGCCAACTGTTTTACTTAGTTCGGCCAACGTTGCGCCAACAATATTGAGTGTTAGTTACGTCAACGTAGGCACGATGGGCAGTCAACCATATGCCAACACAACGCCAACTTACGGCCTACCAAAACGCCTCGTCGGCCCAACAATCAGAAATACGTTGGGCCTACTAAGTTGTGCTGCTCGGGTAAACATTTTAGCCATCGATAGATGACATGTTCCCGACAACGCCGACTTGACTACTCTAGGTATATCCCATGAAATTTTTAAATTCATAAAATTCTAGGTTGTTATAAATCATTAATAAGAGTTTAATATCAATATTTCAAAAGTGTAAAAATTGAACTACCCTTCAAAAAGTTATGACGTTTAAAGTACCAATTTTTTGATATCAGGATTTGTTGAAGAAACTGGTCAAAATAAAGTTTTTATTAACTAAAACTATTATAACTTTTTTCAATTCTTACTCAAAAGTATATAACTTGGTTTCCAAAAATAGATGCAAGAGTTTCTAGATTACGGGCGCCTCCGTGAGGCAAGAGGGGCGAGAAAACCACCAGCCTTACCGTTATTAAAGACTCATTTTATTTACAAAAAAGTCTTTTTTTTTAATGAAAATGTAAATTTTTACATGCAAGATGTTTTTGTAATTAGCTATCAGACCACAGTCAAATATAGAGTTTTATCATTGTCTTTGGGTAGATGTAAGGTTATTAGTTTCCAACACCCTATTACGAAAAATGACTTTTTTATTTATAAATATTTATCTTTACAATTCAAAAGGAATCTAATATTTAAATCAAAAATAATATTGTACTATAGTTTTAATCATCACTACAGCGCCTACTTTGTTTCAAGTGGTGTAGGTGAGGTAGGGGGATGTTGTTGCCCCCCCCCCCCCCCTCTTTCTATAACCAAAAAAAAATTTAATTAGTATTGTCGTCAGTTTGGTGTTAGTTTGTATCGGAAATTCTGTAAGCTTATTTAAAAAGACTCCTAAAACTTTTGATTTAACATTTCAACAATTTTGCTTCTATCATTAATCAAATTTCCATCATTGTCCAAGAGAGTTTTGATACCAACTTTGATGCTTCGTTTTTTGTTAATGTAAGAATAAATCAATTTTGGGTTTGATTTCGCGTTTGCGGCTAATTTTTTGTTTGAACTCAAATACTACTCGTTACTCCCTTGCTATTTTCTTTTTTGTTTCTAGGTATTTAAGTTTCATATCATGTTTGAAACCACTTACTTTTATTTTGAACCAGAGACTTTTTTTATTTTTGGTTAGCTCTATTATGTTTGTTGAACCAATATGGTTGTTTTTGCATTAAATTTAAATTTTGTTTTTCTTTTTTAACTTCACATCAATCGTCGTATAGTTCAACGAAGTTTTTGTAGTTGTTTCAATATCAAGATCATTGTTGAGTTATTTTTTTAAACCAAAGTATAGTTCATACAGTTTATCACATGTGGTGTCAATCTTCGTCTGCATCTCTTTAAAGTCATTTCGCCACAAATTTAGCAAAAGCTGTCGGCTTGATTTTTACAAGTTCTGGGCATTTCTTGTTTCAATATACACTGTATTATATCTATATATTACTTGGCTACTGTAGTTTATCTAAAATAAAACAGACTTACATTTAGTCTAATACAAGGTTAAACAAATGCAAATAGTTATATGATAAAAAAATGCTAATAAATAAATCATAAACAACTGCTATTAAATATAATAAAAATCACATTGACAACTTTCATTGTGAAAATCGAAAATTTGAAAATGTGAATTTCCGTCAAAATTGGTGGGTCTTTCAACAAAACAGACATTATTTTCGTAATCTCCAAATCAAAATACATAAGGTAGTGTCAATGGCATTTCCGTTTTTTTTTCGTTGTTGTACAGTGTTATTAGTATTATTTTGTTTTATTATTGTTTGTTAAATACAAGTTAAATGTTAACGATAGATGTGCTTTATTGATATGACCTAAAGGTTCTCCAGTTTACAACTCGTTGACTCTCTCATATACTTCCGTGAAAATGTAATTTAGTATATTTGTTGTTTCACAATCGCTTGTTTGAAAGGTTGGTGCATACACGTTTTGAAACAGAAATGCGCTTCGGATAGCACTTACAAAACATTCGAATTGTTCATCTTCCTGTAGCAAAGAGGGAACACCATTTAGTTCCTAGGCTAAATTGGTAAAGTTAAATCACCTGTTATTATTCTACCGGTAGTTTTTCTACAATCATTTAGTTTTCGCGTTTCTTTATTTGAGTTAAAGGTCCACTGGTGTTATTTGTAACTCGGCGATCTGTAAATTCACCCTATTAGGATTCTTTTAGTTCCATATGTGAGTTCATACCATATTTGTATAGGAATCTTTCAGTTCCATATGTGAGTTCACACCATATTTGTTCTCCGTTTTTGGATTTGATTACTTTGTTTTTTCACAAATATTGAATTCATTTTTAAGCATTATATGTATAAAATTTGTTATAAATCTTGCATTTGTTAAAAATCTTTTACTTGATTTTTCTTTTTTTAACGACGCTATGGTAATTTGCTTAAATATCACGTACTTATGAAAACAAACTGTTGGTTATGAAAGTTAGTGATAAAGTATTAATATACTTTAATATACTAATATAGTTTGCATCACGAGAAAAAGTGGTTTAATATCATTTAAACAGTTTGTATCACGCGAAAAAGTGGTTTTACGAGAAACGTTTGTATCACGCGAAGAAGTGAACGAAAGATTTATTTTACTTAAAATAGTCAAGACAAACAAATCGTATGATTCCTAACTTTATGGGATAATTTGCTCCTAAATATTAGGCCGATGTTCTCAGATTAATCTGTGGTTGCAGAAATGTAGAGTCCACTTTGTATATATTTATATTTATATATATGTGTATATATATATATATATATATATATATATATATATATATATATATATATATATATATATATATATATATATATATATATATATATATATATATATATATATATATATATATATATTCATATATATAATATATTTTTTTATATATATATATAGTCGTGTGCAGTAAAATAGTAGTGCGTATTTTATTTTTCTTTCAACAAACTTTGAACATCAAAATATATTTTTCTATTGTTTGTTTTTTATTGTTATTGTTCATAAACTAAATGTTGTGATTATAATAGTATAAAAAAAAAATTTAAAAAAGATAATTTCAACACTGTATGGTTTAAAATTTCAATATTATCGATTGAAGGTCATTAGTATTTTATTTTTTTTCAGACTGCAATAAAATAGTAGTGAAAATCATTTATTATAAAAAGGCCAAAAACTAATTAAATTTTAATACAAAAATAATTATTTTTTGAAGCTTTGCATTAGTATTTTGTGGCATAACCTTTATTTGTAATAACCGCCAAACATCTTCGTTGCATGGAATTAATAAGATTCTGACATCGTTCGACAGATATATTTTGCCATGCTGGCTGTACTACGTCCCTCAATTAATTACAACCTCTTGGATTTTTTTCAGAAACTGTTTGTTTAACATCAATTCACAAGTTTTCAATCGGATTGAAGTCGGGGAATTGTGCTGGCCACTCCATCACATCGATTTTGTTCTCAGTAAACCACGATTTGGCTTACTTGCTTGTATGTTTGGTATCATTATCCTTCTGGAACAAAAAATTAACGGTATTTCTTCTTCAGCCTAAGACAGCACGATCTCTCCAAGTATTTTTACATATACAAACCGATCCATGATACCTTCTATGCGATGTGTTAGCCCAAGACCATAGTAAAAAAAACAACCCCATATCATTATTTTTGAACCTCCATGTTTGACGGTCTTTAATGTAAATTGTGACTTATATGCTGCATCCGTTAGTCTTCTAACATAGGGGAGACCGGGGCTAGTTGGCCGCAGGGGTAAGTTGACGAATTGCGTTTATCTTTAAAGCCTTTCATCAGAAAGTGATAAAAATTACACAGAATCTTCCTAATTGACTGTTTCATCATTCAATGTAGTATTGTCAGGATTCGCGCATGCGCATGGGAGATATTAAGATTTAAGTGTTTTTTGGACAAAAACGTAACTTTTGAAACATCGCTTCCTTTTTACTTTACAAAGAAAATAGTTAGTCAAATGGAAAAAAAATTATTGTAAAAGTTCTAGCCACAATTGGTTTACTATATTCAGTTTGACTTTTTTTAAAAGTTGCCGTTTTTCAGGATCTATAGACTGTTTATTGAAAAAAAAGCCTTCGGGGTAAGTTGACAAAATTTTTACGGGGTAAGTTGGCTCATAGCATTTACTATGGAGAAAAATATTTATTTTTATAAAAATAATTTTTTTAATTTTTTTAATTTTTAACAATATTGAAAAAACTTATTCTTACAAAAAAATTATAAAAATTTTTTTTTTAGGTTTTTTGTAACAGGTAAAAAGAGGGCTGCTGTTTTGGCTGTTATACGTACTAATATTTAGCACAAGCTAAAAATAATATCAAATTATTAGCTTAAATTGTTGCCAAAATTAATAGGTAAAAAATTTTTATTAATTTTGCACTTAATAGTACATTAATAATCACGTTTATAGTTTGCGTCAACTTACCCCGTGGTGGGGTAAGTTGGCGCAATTTTTTTTTTTTTTTTGAGGGCCCCGTAAGGCCCCAAGAATTTTTTTTTGTAAATCCATGAAACTTTTATAAGTTACCCAAGTTCATACGCTTTGAGACTACACTTTAATATTTTCAAAAAAGTGTGCTATTAGGGCTACAGAGCTCATAGAGTAAAAACCGAGCCAACTAGCCCCGGTCTCCCCTACTGTTTACGAACATAGGAACCAAAAATTTCAACTTTGCTTTCATAAGTCCACAAAACATTTCGCCATTTTTTCTTTATGCCAAGTAGTATGCATACGTACAAATTTTAAACGATTTTCGAAATGTCTTTTACTCAAAAGTGACACTTTTCTAAATTTTCTTGCATTTAAATCGGCATGTGTTAATCGTCTTTGAATAGTCAAAGTATTAACATTTAATTCTAGCCTTTTTTTAATTTTTCTAGAAGTAATAAATGACTCCTTTTTCGCTAACGATACAATTCGACGATCCTCTATAACGGTAGTTGATCTTTTATTTTAACGTTTTTCTGGTTTGGGTATTCATTTTAAAGCATTACAAATCATTGTTAGTAAGCATCCAACCTGTTCATATAATTGTTTGTAGGCTTTACCATGATTTTTAAGATTTATAATTAAATTATGAACTTCTTCAGTATAATGCTTAGAGCGCCCCATGTTTTTCTAAATTTTCAAAATTTTAGTAAGTGTATAAATTTATCTAATATCAAAATTAATTACTTACTTATTGCTTATTATTAAGAACTAATAATAATTAGAATATAATAAGTACAGCAAATATTACACAAAAATTAATTTTTCACTACTATTTTATTGCACAGTCTGAAAAAAATACGAATGACCTTCAATCGATAATATTGAAATTTAAAATCATACAGTGCTGCAATTATCTTTCTTAAATTTTTTTTATACTATTATAATCACAACATTTAGTTAATGAACAATAACGATAAAAAACAAACAATAGAAAAATATATTTTGATGTTCAAAGTTTGTTGATAAAAAATAAAATGCGCACTACTGTTTTACTGCACACGACTGTATATATATATATATATATATATATATATATATATATATATATATATATATATATATATATATATATATATATATATATATATATAATATATATATATATATATATATATTTAATATTTATAAAATTGGTAAACGTTGTTCAAAGCAAATTTGTTTATTTAGGTTAGTTATCTTGGTGTCGCTCACATCAAAGATGTGACCAGGAGAGTATTTACAGCGTCGATAACTAATGTTTTAGCTAGTATATTAAATTTTATGGGACATAGGAAAAAACTTTCGAATCCTTGTTGTAAGAAAAATTTAAACGTTAATTATGAAACTTACATTTTTTATGCAATTTAAAGAAATTCCTAATGCATAATGTTTAGCACAATAAGCCTTTTTAAGTATTTTTTAATTTTAACGTTTTAAGCGTTTCTAATCTAACACGAAAATTTGAGGTACATAATAAATTGATGTGGATGAAGGATGCTCTGATTTTGATCCCCTTAAACAAAACAAGATATTTATATTTTCTGATTATGCTTATAGAAAACGAGGATAAATTTTAATATTAAACATATGTTTATATTTTATATGACAACCAATTTTTTCTGTACTAACTCGAAACTCGTTTAAAACACACAGTTTAATGTTTCTTACTTAATAAGATCATCTTACTATGTCTACTGAATAGTTTTCCTAAGTTTACAAAATGTGTGGACACAGAAACTGTAAATTACTGTAAAATGATGGGTTTAAATATAAATGAATTGCTGGCAGTATTTTTAAATCCATTACCAGACAAATAAATAGAAAACTGAACTAAATAGAGAATTATCAGTTAATTCTGATCTGTAAATAAAAAAAGTTAAGGTTACAAATACACACTAAAAAAAACCCAGGACCGAGCTTAGTGTAGACAAAAAAAAAATTCAATTATTTATACAAGTATTTATACTGTTATTTTTATTATTATCAGAAAAATTATCGTAAGATAGTTATCCTAATAATAATATTATCATTATTAATAATAATAATAGTAATAATAATATAAAATGATAACAAGTTAGATATAAGCAATATATAAACTAATAACGAGTATAGTGCTTTATAACCTTTCAAAGCCATCTGCTCGCAAAGTATTACGTAATAAATAAATTTCAAGTATATTTTTTAAACAAAAAATAACTAAAAAATAATCAAGGTTTATATTTATTTAGAACATAAAATCAGTCTATTTTTTCTTTTAAAATAAACAAGTACAAGCACTTTACTTTTTCTAATTAAAGTTATTAAAAATGACTGTAGAAAAGCGAATTCTGTTTCTTGTAGGTGATCTAGCAAAGATTAGAAATTCTGCTATATGTTGAGTTATATTTGTTTTTTAAGAGTGTTTTATAATCATTATTTATTACTATCCCATAGGTATAATAAAGATAAAATTTTGTTATGTTGTCGTAATGACTGAAATTTAAAGTAATGTTTTTCTGAAAGGCAAATGAGTATATTTACATAATTTATACAGATTGACACCATACCAGTTATAAAATCTAAGCAGTGTTGGTCTATAATAAAAAAAGTTATTAAGAAACATTTTACATTGCACTTTTTTCAATAAAGATATTTTTTTTTTTAGAAAAAAACAGGCAGAAACATGTAGGTAATCAAACTAAATTTTTTAACATCCCATAGGCATATTTAAATTAAACAAATAAAAAATATATTAATAACAGTTTTATTTTATGCACATTTGAAAAATTTGTAGTCCTAGTTTTCGCAAAATTATGAGTAAATATTTAAGGAAACCAACAAAGTACCTTGTTGCTTTGAAAATATATTGATACTAAGTATATGAAAATACATTTCTGTAAAGTGCTTGTGTTTTACCTTAATTAAATGTAGCTTTATTGCATGTTTTTAAGCACTTTTTACATATAATTATAAATAATTAATGTCTATAAAACAAGGCTGATAAGAATCATAAATAACAATTTAGATTTCAAATCATAAGCTTAAATTAACTTTCCAAGGTTAGAAAAATAGAACAAAAATATATATGCAATTATGATAAATCAGTTATTTATTGTTATGATCATTGTTTTTACTATTTTTGAGCTCATTAATGTTTTTAAATTGGGATTGTGTCAATAGGCTTCCTCAGGAAGTCGAAATGTATTATTTTAAACCGAAAATCAGAAATGCAATGTAACTTTTAGTTTTTGAGATTATAGTAGAGTAAAATGTAAAGGTATGTTTAAAAACGCCCAAAAGCGTACCTTTTTTATTTATTTTTTTCGTTTAATATTATATTTACAATGTACACATACAATAAAAAAGAGTTCATAAATAAATACTGAAATTAAATAATAATTAAAATAATGTTAAATGTTGATTGTGCTTAGAGTATATAATTCAGAAAGCGTGCTTTTGTAGCCTTTAGAGTTTTGATATGTTTTCATAATTTATGAAACAATCATTGTTGGTATTAAGGTATGAGCGAACTCGATACATAAAGCCAATCGTTTTGGTAATTTTAGACTGGATATAATTTATTTGGTAAAGCCAGGGCAAATTTTCATCGGCAATAATTACTAAGAATTTTATGCTTACTTGTTTTTTAATTGTTTTATCATTCTAGAAGAGTTCGGGAAGCTCAAGTAAAATGATAAACTCCTGTGTGTTTTTTTAATGAAATAAAGTATAATTTGTTTTTCTCAACATTATGTGAAAGTTTTTTTGCCCGAAACCAAATAATTAACTCTTTATTTATATCAGTATATAAACGTTTTATATCATTATTGGTGAGAAATTTATTGGTATCGTCTTCAAACATTAATAAGTTCAGCTTTAATGATGCATTACAAATATTGTTAATACAAATTAAGAATAGGAGCTGGCCTAGAAATGGACCCTGTTGTACTCCGCATTCAAGGCCTAAAGGTGAGTTTCCATTTATCCGTTTTTTCACGGGAACGGGAAAGGGAAGGAAAAAATAATCACGTGGGAATGCGTATTATAAGTTTTAATTTGTCCGCAATAAAACTGCGCATTCTCAAGTGATTATTTTTCCCTTTCCTTTCCCGTTCCCGTAAAAAACGGATGAGTGAAAACTCACCTTAATATTGCGAATTGTATTTTATAAAAATATTGCTTTCTATCAGTAAGATAGCTAAATAGATATGTTAAATTAATTGTAACATAATGCCTAATTATTTCTAAGAGATTGGAATGGTCAACTGTGTCGAATGCTTTAGATCTTTAGATACTCCTAAAGTATATTTGCTTTTGTCAAAACCTTCAGTTATTTGATTGACTCGTGACATTTCGATATTTGCATGCTCAGTTGAGTGATTTTTATGAAATCCAAAATGTTTTTGGTAGAATAATTTATTTATAATGAAGTATTCGAATACTTTATTATAAATTATGCGTTCGAACAATTTGGAGAATACTGACAGAATTGTCATAGGTCTATATTTTATAATGTCCGAATATTCATTAATTTGTAAATTGGGATTATTTTAGCTGTTTTAAGAGCTTCAGGAAAAATACCAAACTTCAGAAAAAGCCTCATTATATTAAATAGTGGTTTGATAAAGCTAGTTTTGTTAGAAATAACTATATTATTAGTTATTTCATTGAGTCCTGGGGATTTTTTATATTAAAGAAGAATAATCTGTTTCTTTATAGCTTAAAGGTAGATTTTAAATAATTCTGATGTTGGTCGTGTTTTATTGGTAGGTTTTAGACCGGCATTTGGGTAATATTTTAATAAACTCTTTAGAGATTAAGTTTTGACAGAATATATCAGTGTTTTTGATTTATATCTCTGAGGTAAGGAAGATACAATACTTTTGTTTTTTCCGACTATGTCATTAATAAGGGGCCATGTTTTTTTACTATTAGATTGTTTTGTTGTAATTAGCGTACTGTAAAAACCTTTTTTTGCATTTTTAACTATATTTATGTTTTATATATTTTTATTCATTTTCTTTGAAGAAATTAAACTAGATTTAAGAATGAGTCGTCTTAAATGTTTGTTTGTTTTTCTATTTAGATGATGACAATATTGAAGCAAGTAAGTTAAAAAGCATTTTTAAATTTTAAAAAAAAAATAAAAATACTTTTCAATATATATCTGTTTTCTTTGAGTTAGATTTAAAGTTTCAGGTTTTTAAAATCATAAATATTTTAAAATTATATATATAACTCATATATCTTTGTTTTTCTATTTAGACGTTGGTAATAATATGAAACAAGTAAGTTATAAAGCATTTTTAAATTTTTAAAAAGAAATAAAAATACTTTTTATTATATATCTGTTTTTTTCGAGGTAGATTTAAAATTTCAGGTTTTTTAAATCATATATATTATAAGATTTAAGAATGAGTCGACTTAAATGTTTGTTTGTTTTTCTATTTAGACGTTGGTGATAATATCGAAACAAGTAAGTTATAAAGCATTTTTAAATTTTTAAAAAGAAATAAAAATACTTTTCAATATATATCTGTTTTCTTCGAGGTAGATTTAAAATTTTAGGTTTTTAAAATCATATATATTATAATATTGAATTCTTTTTTACTTTAAAAATATCTATATTATAGATACACGGAGTCGTAGAAAAAAAATTAAAGTTTATTAATAAGGTAGTAGATTATTAAAGTAGATTAAATTGTTTGATCTATTAATCAACTTAATAACGTACTATTAATATGAAGATTTATTTTGGTTGTTTGTTTGTTAAAATTTAGTTAGAGTTTATTTAAAATTTAAATTCTTTAGTTAATCAAGAGAGATCTAATAAAGGTATTAATTACATTAGTTGAATGTGGCATTTAATATATATTTTAAAGATATTTTAACATCTAAACATTAAAGTGCTTTTATTGTTTCAATACAGAAGTGAAGAAGGAAATAAGTCAGTGTTTTTGCTATTAGATATTTGTTAATAGGAATTTGTTTATTTGTACTGCCACTGGAATTTTTAAAAATCAAGTTCTTTAGCTTTATTTTATACTTTCTTTTTTTGGAAGTTGGAACAAAAACTAAGTATAAATTATGATTAGTTTAATAAATAAAGCATTAATATTTAGAAGATTTAAAGTTTACTTTAGTTTATAGTTTTAGTTTAGTTTATAGTTTTGTTTTTAGCTTTAGTTATTTTTTTCTTAGACAACTTTATGGATGAAATGAGGGGGATGGGTAAAACAATTATTTAGATATGTATATATTTATATGTTAACATTATTTTATCGATTATTTTATATTTATTTAAGTATATATTTGTCTTTAGTGTCTGGTGGAAGTATAGCTGGTAGGGCTGTGTTTTATATTTTATATGTTTTGTATGGAGAAATATGTGCAATAGGTGGAAAAATTAATTAATAAATATGACACTTTTGAACTGGTTGCATTATTGCCCTATATATTTATTAAAATACAAAATGTTGCATATTTAACCTTTTTTAATTTGCTCTCTCTTTTTTTTTTTTAGCATCTTTTGTTTTAAATGAAAATGGTGAGTTTATGTTTTTTTTTTTTTTTAAATAATTGCAAATGTATAATTTTTATTATATTCTTCTATTTGTAACTTTAGATTCCTTTTCATTTGAAGAATACAAAAATTACCACTCCCAACACCCGGGACCTCTCTCAGAGAGGTCCTTCAAAAAATGGAAAGATCATGGCGGAATGGATAAGCCCTCCTTTAAATGGAGGGCTCATCCATACGGGGGTGTTGGGAGACACCGAAGAAAAAACAGCAACCAAAAGGTTGTAAATGTCTTCTATCAGTAGAGATATTTATGACTTTTTAGTTGCTGCTTTTTCTTCGGGTTTTTTTTTTTAATTCGGTGTTTTTTTTTTTAATTTTGTAATTTATTTTTTTAATATATATTACGTTGTATATTTGATTTGTTTTGATCTTTTTTAATGAAAATTTTAATTGTTTTCTAACCAATTAAACCTGACTTCAAATTTAAAGCCCTCTTAAATACCCCTCCCTAAAAAAAAGATATTGGTTTTAAAACTGAACACCATTGGCAAAATGCTTACAAAATTAGCTAGTTTTTAAAAATCTGTTTTCTATTCAATACACTTTTTTTTAAATATACTTTTTTAATATACTTTTCTATAACAATCCTACTAATATGGAATCACGTAGCTTTTTAAATATGTTTAATTGTCGTCCCTATCGGTAATAAATATTTTAAATTATTTGATATGGTTTTCTTTTCAATAGGCTATGCTTGGCTCCTCGGTGCTGTAAATGGTGGCTTCAACTTTGTTTTTTTAAGAAAAATGTGTTTTATATACGCTTCTGTTTTAAAATATTTTTGTTAAATATTTAACTATATATCATGTAAATAAATTTCTTTTAAAGATATGTAAACTTGATACTTGCTTTTTTACGGATTTTCAAAAAGTGAACAAAGGTTTAAATATATTTTTTAACTGTCTTTTATGATTTTATCAATTTTATTAAAGCTGAATAATTACTTCAACAATATTGAGTAAAATTTAATTGCTTTAATTATTAACCTGATCTATACAAAAATTAATGAAATAAAACTAATAATTTAACGCCAAGTTAAGGCAAAATGTATTCCGGACATTTTATAAAATTAGTATAAATATGGATTGGATGTAAGCCGAAATAAATATGTTGATACACATTAGCTATTAAAGTAAATCCATATATTCCTTTATTATTTTTTTATAAACAAGTTTCTGCTGGATTACTAATTAAAAAAAAGGTTGGTTTAATAATAATCTTTATCATAACAATATAGGATCTGAATGCAGGGCTAAGCCCTTTTCGGAATTGCAATATATTTTTCAACTTATAGTTTTTCCAGATATCCAACTTCTATGCCTACAAGTTTGGGTGTAATATTTTAGATGTTTTAAAAATATTTAAAAAGTATATTAATAATATTGAAAAGTTTAGGTGCGATTGTGACATATTTTTAAGCTCTTCACTCAGTAAAATGAAAAGTTTCTAAAAAATAGAAACGACTAAGCTTAAAGCAAAATTGAGAGTAGAATATATTCCCAATATTTACCTAAACAATTTTACGGAATTTGAAAATTTGACATCGATGTTCTGTGCACATAATTCAAGTCATTTTTAAATACTACATGGTTGTGATTTGAGCATTCAATGTCTAAACATTGCAAAAGAAATGGTTAACTTTATCTTTAATGAAGCTAAAAGTTCTCTTTAACTAAGAAGCCAAGAAAAATAAAAGTGAGCTCAACTAAAAAAATGTATAAATAAATTTATATTTCATTAGAGAAAGTAAATAAAGATTAAATTGTTAGTAATTTTTTATTTACTACTAACCCGTATTACGGGTTGCTTACTTTATAAATAAATTTATATTTTATTAGAGAAAGTAAATAAATATCAAATTGTTAGTAATGATTTATCTACTACTAACCCGTATTACGGGTTGCCTACTGCTAGTAAGTAATATTAATATTACTTTAAAGTCTATAAATAGCTTGTCATTTTTTTTTTTTTTTTTTTTTCTTTAATTTTTTTTTTTAACATTTAAGACTATATACTTATAGTAATGGAAAAAAAAATTCAATTTTTTTTATTTTTTTTAACGAGATTTGTTTTATATATATATATATATATATATATATATATATATATATATATATATATATATATATATATATATATATATATATATATATATATATATATATATATATATATATATATATATATATATATGTATATATATATACATATATATATATATATATATATATATATATATATATATATATATATATATATATATATACATATATATATGTATATATATATATATAACTGCTATTGCTTCAGTGAGAATCTTCCATCATCATGGCTTACATTTAAAAATTCGTACAAAAATTTGAAGTTTTTCAAAGTTGAAATCGGGATTTTTTTTCAGAACTTGTGATAAATGATTTGAATTAATATTAATATGCAATAATTTATCGTTTTGTTTTTTGAAACGCTTATATGAATTTTCAGAGAGGTTAAACGTAACAGAAAGTTAAATTTATGTTTATTTCGATTTGAAAGCCAATATTAAAAAAAAAATTAATAATATCTTTTCGAGTCTTATCGAGCTGTGGACCAGATTTTTTACGCATTACTATTAAACCATCGTCGCATTAAGGCCTAAATCATTTATAATGATTATTTTACTTAATAAATCTAAAATGTATAGTCCAACAAACTCACAAATTTCTGCTCCGTCATAACTGCCCATTGTCACATCAAAGCAATCATGCATGTTTTTCAAAATTTTCTTAATCAGGTATAAAAGGTGGGGTATTTTTTGTTTTAAATTCAAAATTATCATTATCTTGGTTATTATTAAATACCTCAACTGTGTTTATATTTGGTTTTAAAAAAAAATGGGCTTTCCAACGAATTCTTTTAATAAAATGCTCAACTTTTTCAATCAAAGAAACAGTATAACTTTTTTTATCTAGTATAGGTATATTTTTCAACGAGTAAGTAAAATTATTAGTTTCCATATTTACACGGCATGTAAAAATACAATTAAGAGTGCTCAACAAATGTTAATTAGGAGCCTAATCGAAATCCTAAATGAAAGAACTACAGAAAATTGTAATTGTAATCTTTTAAAAATAAAAAGTATTCAAAAGACACCATGCTGTCATAATCTATTTGGGAACTAAAAGATAAAAATATGGATAATTTTAAACTGAATTAGACCATCCTTAAAACAGCGCTTTCATACAACAATATTTCCGAAAAATGCATACTACGTCTACGAGAAAAACTTCAAATCATCACACATGCAAACCAAAAATGTTTGTTAAACAAAAAATCGGAATTAGTTTCTTAATGCAGGCACGAAAATAAGTTTTTTTTTAAAAAACTATAAAAATAAGTGAGCTCAAATAATAGTTACATTATATCCCCCTTTTTTTAAAAATATTTTGTATAATAAAAAGCATAAGTATTAATTTCTAAAGAATTCTTTTTGCAATAGTGTCAGAAAATTCCACAAATGTGTGAAAATTTACAGTAGTTAAAACATTTGCGACTTCCTGTAATTTAATTTTTTGGTATAAATTGAAGTTTTATTAATTTGATCATTCATTTCTGAAGAGTCTTTGTTGATGAAACACAGTGTTAAATGAAGAAAATATTTTTGTTAAGTGATTTTCTACTAATTTATAATTACTCTGTTATTTTAAGAACATTGAGCACTCTTTTTTGTAAAATACATTTTTAAACTGTTATAATATATACATGTATTTATTTATATATTTACATATATATATATATATATATATATATATATATATATATATATATATATATATATATATATATATATATATATATATATATATATTATACTTAATATATAAAGCTTATATATAATTATATATATATATATATATATATATATATATATTTATATATATATATATATAATTATATATATATATATATATATATATATATATATTTATATATATATATATATATATATGTATATTTATAATTATATATATATATATATATATATATATATATATATATATATATATATATATATATATATATATATATATATATATGTTTTTAAATCGGCTTTGAATTTCAATCTTCCTTGCTTTTATTATTGCTTCGTTTTCTTTTCCATGCACTTGCCATTGATTTTCAGGCAAAACTAATTTATAAAAAATGTGTAACATTGCTTCGACGTATATGCATGTGAAGAATACTCAAACCATATTGTAGAGCTACTGGGTTAACATTAAATACTCCTTTTGTAAAATTTACTAGTTTATTCATATCTTTCGAAGAACAACCACACACAGTACATTGTTGAAACGAAGATGTCTTTGTAATAAATGCTTAAATCTTTCGATCTATTAACGTCAAACGCAGACTGCATTCAACCAATAATTTCTTTCCAATAGTTTAAAATAATCACAACTTCTTCGAGTTCACCAATTTCTTTATCATATATCTCCTTTAATCGAATTACGTATTCTTTACTTTCCTTTGCAAATTCGATTCTCTGTGGACGGCAAAATCTAGCAGACTGAGAAGTTTATTAGTCCATAAAAATTTTTCACAGCTTGTTTGCAATCTTAAAGGAATCATAGATGTCACAAATAATGAACTATCGCTAAAATTTTCACTTAGATCTTGATTGAACCTTGCTTGTTGCGTGCTACCGTCAAAGCCATAAGAAACTATAAATTTGCATTGAACAACATTAATTTCTGGAATTACTTTTTCAATAATTTCATGCTGCAATTTACTAATTCTTTCTAGAGTATCTTTTAATAAATGCTTTCATTCTACTTCAATGCAATTTTCTGTTTGCAATATTTCACTTGGACAACATTGAGATTTTTCAGCAGATACCAACTTATAAGGAGGGAAAATATCACCACCATGAGTTTTAGCTGCAAATCTTACTTGATTATACTGATCTTTGGACGAATTCGTGTCAAAAAGAAACGATAACGCTTGTTCCGGTGGCATTCTCACAACTTCAGAATTAATCTTATTCAATACAGCAGCCAAATTTTGACTTTGAATAACTTGTTTGATTAAATGAAATAAGTCTTTTTTATCATTTTGTGCAGCGACGGTTGCAGCAACTCTGAGGTACATTTCAGTTTCGGGTTCGTTATTAGATACAACATTAGCAATAACTCGGCGTCTGAATCTAGCAGACATCTTTAAAAACGGCATAGTTGGTCTTCCTCTTTTCGTTTTTTCAAAACTGGACGGCTGAGGGTCACATTTAAGCTCTATTGGAAGCTCGTATTCAGTTTGAAGCCAACTTCCGTGGTATTTCATGAATCTTGCAGAAGAACAACCTTGCTTTCTCTAAAGTTCGTGTTATCGCTTTTTTATATTTTTTATTTTCTGTGTTATAACTGTTTTTCTTCTTCCTTTAGGTCTCTTTTAAGTTTTTCTTCACAACACAACAAGCATTTTTCAACCGCTAGATAATTGTTTATCATTTTGTTTTATAATTGCAACAATTTCACTATACTTAATAACCATTTATAAATGTATTTACACATTTCACGGTTTTATTTATCTTTGAACAATGCTTTTGGATTGTGTAAGGATTATGTGTTACTGCAGTAACCAATAATCCTTACAAAGTAATTATTGGTTATATAATATTATATAATTATTGCAGTAACCAATAAAGTAATAATTGGTTACTGCAGATGGCATTTCTATCAGAATACTGATAGAAATGCCATCTGTCTTTATTTTTAGATTTATTTGAAAAAAAAGACAAAAAAAAAGTTTTTTAAACGGAAAAACAATGAATCAAACATTACTAAGTTTTTATCAAACTTGATTGAACTAAGTTTCAAGTATTTATTGCAAGGTAGACTTCCACCGGCCATCAACAGCAAAATTATATCTCTAGCTTTTAAGTTATTACCAAACTAAAAGAGCTATAAATATATATATTTTTATTGGAAATAAACTAAATTAAATTAATTTTATTGCATATAATGATAGACTTAATCATTATCTTTACATAGATATATAATTTAATATTCTCAAAACAGCAGTCACAAAGTAAATGTTATAAACTCAAAATAGGAATTTTAACACAAATTTCGGTCAGTTTGAGTTTGAGTCTAATAGTTACTCAACATCTAACTTTTTTTAAGTACAAACTAATCTGTTTCAGATGCAGCTACAAGTAAGATTTAAAAATTCGCATATAAATTTTTAAAAAATTTAAAACTTGATTTTTACATTTCTGGCTATTTTTTCCTTTGTTAAGCCCCATTGTGCATTGGGCAAACGTATATAAAACCATCGCGAACGTCGGCTCATTTTTTAAATGCAAAACCAACGTTGATCCAATGTCATTTGGTTAATGATAATAGCATTACTGACGGAATTAAAAACATCTGACAAATATACATTGGTCCAATGTACTTAAAAACATCGCAAAAAGTTGATTGTTTTTATGATCTAAACCCAACGTTGATCCAATTTATATATCTCAACATTGCTTCAATGTAAATAAGTCAACGTTTTTCCAATGTATGTAAAAACATTGGATTGTTTTTACGAACTAAACCCAACGTTGATCCAATGTATGTTATTATGTATATTAGTTATTCTTACCAATTTCAAATATATACCAACAATAATAATATTTATAATTTTAATAATAATAACAATAATAACAATAATAATGAGAATAATAATAACAATAAAAAGTCAACACATGTATTTAACATAAATATACATTTTTAACCTAAACAAAACAAAAATATTAAATAAAATCTATTGATGTTATAAGTAACGGAAAATGTCCAAGATTTACCCATTTAGGTTGAAGACCATCACCTAAAAAAAAAATGATTATTCAAAAACAATTTAGTATAACTGCATTTAAAGGTAGAGATTTAAACGAGGTTTATCAATATCGTTTCTTAAATATGGTAACGAATAATTAATAATAATTAATAATGGCATAACTACTTATTTCTATCAATTTTAGTCATCTCAAGTACCTTCATTTGCCTCAATCACTGACAATCAATAACTGTGATCACATTCAGAAGTTAACTGACTAATAATGTTCAGGTTTCACCTTCAGTATAGCTTTCTAAAATAAAAAAAACATGTATATTTTTATTGTTGATATATGAATAACTATAGTTATTACAGCTATTTTAAAAAAACGCGTTTAAACAAATTTGTACTTGTCTGCTTTATTAAATCAAAGGCTTTACATTAACAACTTGTACTCAAAACAACAACATATAATTTATCTCAAACAACTAATCACATGGGATTGCTTCATATTCAATAAAAGGCTTTTTTTTTCATATTTCTACAAGATTTCTAAATCCTTAAAACAAACAAAGTAGAACAAGTTAATTCAATAATTAACACAAAACAAACGTTGTCAAAAATTTTGCAAATTTAGACATTTCATTTTACTAAATGAGTTTACGTTTACGATGGCCACGGAATTAAAATGTCCCTAAATGATCATTATTATTTATCTAAAGATTTGCTTAATATATCTAATAAAAACCATGAGAATATACAAATAAGTTTTTAAATTGATATAAAATAAATACCAAAAAGGTATTTAAAATAATACTAAATTATATAATTATACAAATAAGTTTATCTATTATAAATTATATAATTATACAAATAAGTTTTTAAATTGATATAAAATAAATACCAAAAAGGTATTTAAAATAATACTAAATTATATAATTATACAAATAAGTTTATTTATTATAAATTATATAATTATGCAAATAAGTTTTTAAATTTATATAAAATAAATACCAAAAAGGTATTTAAAATAATACTAAATTATATAATTATACAAATAAGTTTATTTATTATAAATTATATAATTATGCAAATAAGTTTTTAAATTTATATAAAATAAATACCAAAAAGGTATTTAAAATAATACTAAATTATAGTTTTTTATTTCATTAGTGACAGAAAAAAAGAATATTATAATGTTTTATTTTGATTTTCGATTTCTTTTTCTCTGTGCGTATATTCAACACGCCAGCTTGTCGAAGCCATTCTCCCATAAAACTGTGGAGTTGTATATCTTTGTCATCCGCATACTAACCCCTAACTGCCTCTAAATAAATAAAACTGTACTTTAAAATTTAAATACCTTTTCATATAATACGACTTACAAAGTTTCTTAAAATATACTATAAACAAATATTTCTTTGTATATACCTATGATAGCTGAATATTAATAATATTTTTGAATTCAGAACAAAAATTGCTCTTCTGTAAAGTTCCTGTAATATTATAGTTTGATGCAACATCTTTTGTGAAAAGTTTGTTCATCACCTTGTATATACTTTTTTTTGGGCTGTTAAAACGAGAATGAACTAAAACTATCACCTGTAATAATAATTATTCACAATAATTAACATTAAAATAGTCATAGTATCCAGTAGCACGGCTGTTTAAAACCGAGCTTAACGGCTTCTTGTTAATTTTTGAAAATATTGACTAAAGGGGTGTTACTAAAACTTTTATAACTTTTGAAATATAAGAGGTAATTTTGTTTTGTTAAAACAATTAAGACATCAATAAAATGTTTTACCTTATGACATTTAATGCATTAGTAGAAAAACTTCTTTTAGTTTAGAATAAATATGACATATATTGAATTTGGCTAAATTTTTGTAATTTGATGTTACTTTTTATCAAAAAAAAATTAGAAAAATATATTCCTAATAGTTATTATCAAATAAACTTATTGTTTGACAATAATGAAAACAAAAAAACCTTACTTAATTATTTAAGGTTAACTAAAACAGCCTTAATCGAATTGTGAAAGCAAACCACATTTTTCGCAAAATTATGAAAAACGTCGTTATAAGGGGGGATTAGTTGTTAAATGAGTACTTTTTTTAATATAGAAGTTCTTGATTTAGAAAATTATTTTGGAACGCTGATAAAATCATTACATTACAAAATAAAGTTCTAATAATATGGTGTTAGGTAGTTAATAAATAAAAACTCATCAATTCTAATAAAATAATTCATGACCAAAATTGAGTTAAAGGTTTTGAATTAACCTAGCTTTTGGTAGTAGAATTATTTTATGGTACTTGTATCAATAATCTCTTCTCACAAAAAAAAAAGTGTTTAAATATACACAAATAGCTGATTTAAATCTTTTGATAATTCGTTTTTATTTTCATTAAAAACTGTTTTATAATTAGTTGGTCCATTGATAAGTTCTTCAAGCAGTAAACTATCTTTGAACACCCAGATGATACTAGACTCATACATAATTCATTTAAAACCAGAAGAACATTTGGTCAACTTGGCAATTGTGATAATAAAGTTTACAACTTCTTAATTTATCAAGCTAAATTTTTACACCAACTTGATAAATGAGACTTATATTCCATTCTTTAACCAGAGAGGAGGTATGTAGAGCAGAGGTCCTGCGAAGGTAGAACTAACTTTTGATGATAAAAATTGAACGGAGCTCTAATATATATAAAAAATGTTACATATTACATAACAAAGGATAAAACGTTTTTTGAATTAACTACATAAACATACAAAATCATATCCAACAAACATACCAGTTGCTCTGATCACAAATTAAAATAGTTAGCTATACATTTGATGCTAGACTTTTATTCCATTCTTTAACCTGAGCAAAGGCATTGCATAGATATAATAAACTTTTGAAAGTAGGAACAGAATGGGCATCTACCTAATATATAAAATCATTGTAATAAAAAATTATTATTATTTTGAACAAACATTACAGGCATTAAAACAGATAGAATTCTCTTATTTGTAAATTAAGGATCTTATATAATTTATCTTAGATGTAAAAAGTTTAATTTTTTTTTTAACTTTTCAAACATTTAAACTAAATTTGATGACCACAAACAAGACAAAGACCTTGTCTATAAAATGAATTTTCGCCACGCTCTGAACACACAACACACTTTCTCACCTTAGAGGCTTGAAGCTTCCAATCAGCTTTGCTGTGCAATTCAAAGCGTTTTAAAACAAGATGCAGCTTTTGCTCCTGATTTCTAACTGAATGCAACTGCCTTAATTCCTTATTTAGGCTATTATGCAAACACTCTCCCTCCTCTTCACTCAGCAACCCTATAGTTTTATGCAGTTTTACAAATAGTGACACATTGAAAATGAGTTCATGCATTTTTCGCGTGATACTTTCTTTTGGAAAGCAAGCATGAAACTCAATAGCAAATAAATTTATATATTGATGAAGCTCAGAAATTTCGGCATCAGAAAGAAATTTTCGCTTAAAAAGAATAGGTTGCAAGTTATTAAAAACACTAAACACACGTACAAATCTATTTTTAATTGCTTCATCATCAATAACACTACAAAGTTTATAGTGGTTTCTTAATACTATTTTACAATGATTACCAACAAATACATTACCATGGTAAGCTTGTCGCTCAACTTTCATATCTTCAAGGGCCTTATAAAGAGACCTCTCATGAGTCCCCATGCTACTTATAGATATTTTTTCTAGGTCTTCACACTCTATCTGCAATCGAATATACTCAACGTCTAAAACTTTGCGCTGTGCGCGTATAAAAGAAATTTTTTCAGAAATATAAAGGTCAAGACATTCTAAATCTTCACCCTGACATGCTAAACACTCATACTTCTCTATATCACACAATACATTCTTTTCCGAATCACCAATAATTTCACAAAATTGATGGAACAATTTTTGGCGCGTAACACACTGCACCCAATCAATGTTACAATCATATTTAGTAATTAAACACCTGATACTAGCACACTTTTCTTGCTGTTTACAGGTTTTTTTTTTATTGGAGGAGTTTAGAGATATGCATTCCAATTCAGAAATATTTTTATCAAAAGCTAACCAACGAGTCTGTAGATTTGCAACGTCTACAAATTGATTTCCTAATAAACGTAAAGAGTCTGCTGTTTTAGAACATTCAAAGCTTTTAGCAGCCCACAATTCATTGGTTCTCACATTTTCATTATGCGACAAAGACGAAACAGCTTGACAATCCAAAGTCTTACACTCCTTCAACAATAACTTATAAAGTTTTAACACAACTCCTAACATAATATGCAAAACAGGTGGCACTACATTATCTAAAGTTATTATGGGGAAAATCACAGGAGCAATAATTGAATTATGAAACTTACCTAGAGCTCTTAGGTTTCCACCTTGTCTATCTTCACACAAGTTCTCATTGTAAGCACTTTCCAGAGATTGTATTGTCTTCCTTAAGATGTTACAATTAGTAGGTGTGTAAGGCATAGAAGCATGGTTTCTTAGAGAATTCAACTTAACTAGGTCTGTAGAACTAGGAAAGCTAGCAGCTGAACCCTGGTGTCCCAGAACATCATCGATAAAATGAAAATCTCCACCTAAGAACAACCTGACTATTTTGCCTTTTAGCTTAAAATCTGACGACTGAATTCTTTTAATGTCGTTGGCATAATGCCCGAGAACTAAGGCAATATTCTCACGACAGTCTGAACCCTGATACATACAAAATAAATGAACATCATATACAGACCCTGATGATTTAGAATTGACAACTTCAAAATGGAATTCCATATACTTCCCACCCTTATCCCCAGCAAAAAGGAGCCATACCTCTTTGCAAAAACCGACATTAGAATTGAAGTAGTCACGAACGTGCAGACTATTGAAAACCTCTTCAATATAAGTTATCAAATTCTTGACCATCAATACAGGTACTAAACAAGGTGCTTCATTCGCAGATGGATAAAGCAACATGGACTTTACAGTAACATGTTCTTTACTAACATGCATTGTCCGCATTTCTTGTTCTTGTTTTATCTTGGGCTCAGATGGGAGAATCCTTGCACCAAGATTACACAGAATACGTCTTAGCCTACGGAATTCAGCCGTGGGCATCCTTAATTGGCTCTGCAGCTCTACAGCATCAGAAACACTTAACTGCCTAACTAAACCCAACTTATTTGCAACACAATGAAACATAGACTTTTCACAAGACACAGAATCACAAAACAACATAGACAAATCACTTTCCAAATCTGAACAAGCTAATAATCGAAGGAATATAAAAGCAAGTTTAGATCGTCTAGCTGCAGCATGCCTACCTAACTTAGAATAAGATTTACCATCTCCTAACTTAATGTAAGTATATTTCTTACCAACTATTGGCTTTTTAACTGATATAGTCTGTGGATTACTTAATTTAAACCCACAGAATAATTCGGAGGAACCAATGTTGTCATAGTCTAAATAAGAATCAACGACAACTAAATCCTTATCACTGCTAGCAAAATATTTGCAAATTTGGCAACTGTTCTTGTTTATATCACTGATTTTTGCATTTTTTTTTTTCAAATTTAAATTTTTTTAGCAATCTTACATTTTTGGCACGAGCAGATGCAAATTTACGGTGTGCTGTTTTTATTATTTTTTTTTTTTTAAAGTTGGAACTGCTCCTCCTGTTTTAGACTAATACTCATAGTCTCTAATTGAGAACTTAATGAGTTACAATGTGCGTTGAGAGCCTTGTTTTTAGAATTTAAATATATAACTTCAGTTTCCAACTTTGATACCTGTATTTTTAAATTATCTATTTGCTCCACATTATTTTTTTCTTTAGAAATTAATTGTTCAACTTGACTACTTAGTTCCTTATTCCTATTTAAAATATAAAAATTATCTGCATCTGCTAATTTTTTTTGTTTTTTTGTTTGTGGAGCTGGAGACAGTTGCATTTTAAAAAATGCTTCGTTTTTTGAAGCTTCAAAATACTTTTTAGAATCTTTTTTTCTTTGTTTTATTTTTCGGCACATTTTATTTAACACATCAATATTAGGCATATTAAACTCAATTGGCAAAAGAAAACTTAAAAAAGTAAACAACGCTTTTGGATGAAAAACTGTTAATAAAATTGAAATCACATTGTTAGTGATCTTACTAGTGTCAATTACTCGCTTTACAAAATTAAAGTTATACTCATTTTCCCAACCATCTTCCCAACCGATGTACAGTTTCAAAATTTCCCTCTCAGTTGCATACATCACATAAATAATGATAATGATATTATAATAATAATATAATAAAAGAAATTAAATAAAATAATATTTACAAATAAATACACTAAAAATAAAAGGATTAAGCAACTTATTTGAGATTAGTCGAATATCCACGAGGAAATAATCCACGAAACTTTGCTTTATAATCTTTATTGATATAGTAATAAAATTATAATACAAACAACTTAAATAGAATAATATTGACAAATAGATGCGCTAGATAAAATCGGATTAATCAACTTATCTGAAATTAGTCAAATATCTAAGAGAAATTAATCCGCGAAACTTTGTTATTTATTCTATAAAATGTGTCTCGTTTGTTTTGTTTGTTTTCTTAAAATGCATCCGATAATCGTTGGGGACGTAACGATCAGAGTTTGCGTCACCGCTTTAAAATGTAAACAAGAATTTATGCAAAAAAAAACTAAAAAAAATGTCGCTAAACATGCCAAGTTTGAAAACATATTTGATAACATAGCTAGAGGTACAGAAAATAATTTTTTGATTTTCTTCATATAAGGTTGAAGTATTACTAAATCCACAGACTTTTCAAAAATGTTATGTTTTTTATTCAAAACGAATAAAAACAAAAATATAAATGAATTAAAAACTAACTTTCTATATAAAAACTTGCAAAGTCTGTGGAAATCTAGATAGAACAGACATTCATTAATAACTGTTCTAAATATCAACCATCGACCATGTTGCTTTGTTATCAAATCTTAGTTGGCCTAAGACAGGTTTTGCGTAAAAATCGCAAAAATCAGAAAAGTGATGCCAAATTATTAACAATATTTTTACAGCTTTCATTTTTATTCCGTTTAATGTAAATGTTTATTTAACAAGGAAAGATAGATCTTTTATATTTTTTTTATTTGAAGATGAAAGCATTTATAGAAAAAAAATACTATTATTTTAAAGTTAATGAATTTTTATACTTTTTATGCGGAAATACTTTTTTTTTTGATAAACTCGTGACGTCAGGCTCGCTTTTATATTCAGTGAAACAGCCGTGGTAGATAACACACGCCAACAGCTATTTTGGTGCCGGGGTATTTGTAGCAAATTATTTATGAATTTGATGCCCTGAACTCAAATATACCGTTAGATTTTGCCAATCAGCTCGCATTTTTGAGATGGTATATTACACTCTATTATATATATATATGTATATATATATATATATATATATATATATATATATATATATATATATATATATATATATATATATATATATATATATATATATATATATATATATATATATATCGTTATTATATTTAAAGACAAGAAAAAATATTTATGAAACAAACTATAGTCGCTAAACAACCCAGAAACTTCTTTCCGTGACACTCTTGAATGTATTTCAAAACAATCTCTTTTTAAATTCCAGCAGTAATCCGCCATCATGTGCGTATCCCATCTTCCTTGGTACCGATCCTCCATAGTTTTAATATCTTAGTGAAATCTTTCACCTTGCTCCTCACTCATGTCTCCTAAGTTTTTAGGAAAACGATCTAAATGGCTGTGTAAATAGTGCACCTTAATCCTCATATTACATCCGAGGGATTTGAAACTGCTAAGCATGTTATCAACCAGTTTAACATAGTTTTCATCTTTGCGTTTGCCCAGAAAATATCTGACAACTGCAACAAATGAAGTCCAAGTCTTTCGCTCAGTTTCATTCATTGAATTCACGAAGGCAGAGTCATTAATAAATTGTCTTATTTGCGGACCATCAAATACTCTTGCTTTAATTTTTTCTGTGGCAACTCAACTGTGGCATCTTCTCCCCTATATATCCAAAACACGATCCGTTTTAATCAACAGCTTTTACAAACTGCTTCATAAGGCCCATCTTGATATGCAGTGGAGGAAAAATGATTTTACCTCGTTCAACTAAGGCGTTGTTAATTAAATTATTTTTCCCAACTTCCATGTTTTTTCTCTTAGGCCATTGTTCTTTAGTCCAGTGGTGTGTTTTGTCCCTGCTATCCCAGAGACACAAAAAGCAAGGATATTTAGTGTAACCAGCTTGCTGTCCCAGGAGAAAGTTAACCTTTTTTAGTTCCACTCAAATCACCCATTGATGTTGCTGATATTTTAGCTTTTCCAAGATTAAAGCAATTGTTTTATATTCTTCTTTCATTTTTGTTGAGTGAGCAATTGGTATTGAACCAAATTTGTTTCCATTGTGCAGAAGAACATATTTCAAACTTCGCTACCAATAAATAGACGCCAGTCATCTTGAAAATATTTAGGAAAACTTATCTTTTCTAGGAGTCCTCTAATTTCGTGACAAAATACAAGATCCTTTTCTTGAGAGAAGAAGGGTAGCAGATCCTTTTCTCGTGTACGGTAAAAAGTATTTTTGGTTCCTTGTTCCAGTAAATTTTTGTCCTTCGATCTGGAAGCAAGTAACTCAGAAGCTTCTTTTGATAGATTGAGATCTCTGGTAAGGTCATTCAACTCATCTTGGTTGAATTGTTGTGGAATAGATGCCTTTCCCTCATAATCACTGTCAATTCCATTAGTATCAAAAGAATTAGAAGCACAATATTCATCCTCGCAGAGCTCTGGTAGCTGGAGAAACGTTGGGATTGGAACTTCCTCTGAGTGAAAAACCGGTCGTCTTGCAAATAATAAATCAGGAAAGTCCACTTGCTACGGTTGTTTCGGTTGATACCAGTAATATTTAATATGCAGAAATAACAATCATTGAAATCGTTTCGTGGTTCTCTCCAAACCATTGACACACCGAATTTCATACTTTTTCGTTTCCTGGTAGTTCACTGTCGTAAATGTTCTGTACAAGTTTTACAGACCTGATGTGGGGCCCAGGTTTTATTTTGATCCCAAGCCTAACACCAAAGTATGCAAGATAAGCCCTCTTTAAAAAGTCACTAACTTTTTTTCTGTTTTCTTTTAACATATATTCTCCGCATATGTAGCAAAATACATCAGGGTGATTCACACAACTTC
>NC_061156.1:50028653-50101153 GCF_022113875.1 Hydra vulgaris | reverse complement strand
TAAAAAAATTGTTTTTTAGTTTTAAAACTAAATTTTTTAAAATTTCCTCGTTTTAAAAATATTTTTTATATTTTAAGAGATAAAATAACATCAATAAATTACACTTTTGTTTTAAGACTTTTGACTGGTGTGAAAAGTTATTTTTAAAACATGTCAAATTGTCCGGAAAGCTCGCTTTTAATTTAAGAAATGTATTTATTGCCGGAAAAAAGGTTATAATAGAGCAAAATGAATAATTTTTAAAGAATAACTTTTATCGAATCAATAACCTTCATGTTTTAAAAAATAAGTTTTAAAATTTTTAATTTAAAAAATTAGTTATTTTTTTTTAATCCGATTTTGGCCACTTTTTAAGGTTTTTGGGGCACTGTCCAACGTTTTGAATAAGTCTTTAAATTATTTACCATCTTTATATATAACAATGTATTTTTTTTATTTTTAATCTATTTACCGCACATTCTGAATAAATAATATTATAAAGTTTTTATTATTTATTAAGTCAACTGAGTTCTAAAGGTACTATGCAAATAATTAACAGGCACTCTTCAATCGTCAATATTTTCATTTTAACTTACCTGTTTGTAGCATAAATAGGTAAGTTAATTTTTCATTGTACATAAAACCGCAACTGATTTTTGTGGTTTTAAAGATACTATTCACGGATGAACTAAGACCTTATATCATATACCATGAAATTATTTTTTTTTGATTATAAAAGTAGTCCATGTGCACATTCCAAGAATATTAAAAGTTGATTTTTTTGGTTTTTGAGAAATCTAAGCTATAAGACTTGTTTTAACTAGAGGTTAATGCCCCTCTGACATAACAACCCCTGCGAATGGATCAAATAGTTGTATATAATTTGTTTGGTTGTTTTATCTAGAGGATTGATACTTTAAGGATCGTATTTAGAAATAACTTTTGATAATATTATGGGCTTTTTAGTTAGAACATCGAATAGTCTATCACTTTTTAAAAGTTAGCTATCTTTTTTTATTAGAGAGCATAAGATAGGTTTACAGAAATATAATGGATTAATAAGATCATCTTTGGATTTGTAATGAAAAAATTCTAATTAAAACATTTTTTTTTTAAAAAAAAAAAGAAATATTTACTAAAGAAAAGCACTACATTTAAATAAATTTATAATGTAATTACTTTTTATTTATATGTAACCTTTTAACTATAAATATCTTATGTTGTACACACAGACAGCTCTTTGCAGGACTTCATTAAAATTGGCGTTGTGTTGTCCTAACTTTCGTAACTTCCAAAATTGTTTGTAATCTTGATGGAATGACTCCAATGCTTGTTCAATCCAATACCCTAAACCTTAATTCAAAATATTTAATATTACTTATAAATGTAAAAATTTAAAAGTTATTAGTTATTTTTCTAAATATCCACTTACCTCTTAGTTAGTAACTTCCTAGTTAGTTACCTCGTAGTTAATAACTTAGTTATTAGTTATTTTTCTAAATATACTTACATAACAATAAACTCTTCAACATGATGTTCCATTAAATGAACTTTCAGAGGAATGTTTGAACTAAGATCTCTGAAACTTTGCGAAAACCTTTTAGTACAATCAGAGTAGTTTGGATTTAATGTTTTCCCAAAACATCCATGAACAACATCGCTAAAGTTTCCCAAAGCTTCATATATTTTCCACCAATAATATTGTGTTCATCCAGGTAGATTTCAAGGCTATCAAGTTTTTTCAGAAACTCATTGGATCCATTTCCTTCTAACCTGTGTTTGCCTTGATAAGGTACTCTGGCAAAATTAATTGTAGATAGAGAACTATTTACAAAATGAAATCCTTGATTAGTGTCCTCAAAGAAGTTTTTTTCAATTATTTTGAGAAATTTGTCTACTATGCTTAGAAAAATATGTAAGCCTGGTATACTAACAATTTCCAAGATCTTCTTTGTTACATTTCCTGTCAATAAAGGAGGAATAACTAACGTTACTTAAATTTTGAGCTTTTGCAATGTTTCTTTCCAGCAGCAATTCATTTGTTATACCACTTACACAGAGAAGTTAGAGAATATAATTAAGCATATTTGGTCAAAATGCATCAAATTATTTTGCTCAGCTAACTTTGTGCAAGGATGTTTAATATCTTTAAGTATTTGTTGAAAATAACTTCTGAGAAGAACAAGATTTTTATAGGTTGTAGAAAGATTCAAATTACTGTGATTATGATCAATATCTGTATTAGTTTTACATGATAAACATTGGTGGAAACGTTGCTTTTTCAGTACCATTTTTACGTCCATTAACACAAATAAAACACTCACACATCCCGCCTCGACTAACCCTAGTATTAAAACCTAAAAGTAATAAGAACTTATTTTTTAGTGCAAACACAATATTGTTTATAAGCAGAACAATTATAATGAAAAACCTAATTGGTTTTAATTGGCTTATTTTTTTATAAAACTTACCTTTGTACTTATGTTGAGCGTTGAATAAAAATCTTTTTGAATCTGTTTTCTATCAACCCACTACATTTTTTCTAAACTCACTAGATTTTCTCTAAACTCACTAGATTTTTTCTGCAATTTTAGGTAGATCAGGGTTGTCAGCAGAGTTGTTTTTCCAAAAACATCTCTGGATAAGATTTTCATAATTTTTTGCATGTTTTGGACCTTTTTTTGAATTTGGTTTAAATCCATCTTAAATAATTTTTTTTTTCCATACAGCATATGCAAAAGTATTTTAAAAACTCGTTATGATCTTTAGCAAAGTTATGGCATTTCTTTTCTATTCTTGAGAAATAGTTCCTATATTTTTTAATCGGCTCTTAAATTCAAGTATATAAGTTTTTTACTTAATTAGTTAAATAAAATCGCTGTTATTACTAAAATGTGTTTATAAATATTGTTGAAGTCTTTTAAAGCAACAACATTTATTAGCCAATCGGAAACTAATAAATATTATTATAGCCAATTGTGCTGCTGCAATTGCAGAAAGTAAACAACCATAATGGCTGACGAAAAGTATTAATTTAATGCGAAAACATCTTTATTTATAAAACTTCTTACTAAGTTTTCTAAAAATTAAAGTATTACAAATATGTTATATTATATGGTTTTAAATTAAAATTAAAGTATTTTAAATTAGAGTATTACAAACATGTTATATTATATGGTTTTGAAAACAATAAATATTTCTTTTTTAGGTTTTGTCCACCACCTAGCCCACTGCGCTGACTGGAAATATTACCAACAAAAAGCGTTTTAAGTTAAGCATAGCCTACATTAATTTTTATAAACACTTAATATGGTTTATTTGAAAAACCTATTTCGATTTTTATTTTGTTATTATGTCTGATGTAGACTCCACTACCGATTCCGGTAAATTATTCTATCCAAAGACAACCCTGTTTTTAAAGAAGTGTTGTCTACTTAAACAATTTTTAACAAACTTTGATTTAACACGATATTTATAACCTCTAGTATTGGATGCTAGACCTGGTGTATTGATTGAATGTATTTGTATCTGGACTTTCTTCATATTAATAGATTCAAAACCTTTATATAATTTATATTGTTGTATAAGGTCACCTCTTAGTCTTCGAACTTCTAAAGTTATTAAATTTAATATTTTTAGTCTTTGATTATATCTCAGATGTCTTAACTCTGGTATCAATTTACTTGCTATTCTTTGAACTTTTTCAAGTTCTTTGAAATCTTTTTCATAATAGGGATTCCAAGCTCGAATCGCAAACTCTAAATGAGGTCTAACATACGTGCAATAAATCATTTTCATGAAGTACTTATCTTTATATCTAAAAGTGTTATTTAATATTGCAAGCATATTGTTTGCTTTACTGGCAGCATTCCTAAATCTTTTTCAAGAGTAGATTTTTCAATTTCTTTTAGTTCGCCATCATTTTTCATGAAATAAGAATATCTTTTATTACATGCACCAAAGTGCAAATAATAAAATTTATCTAAATTTAAAATATATTTAAATTTAAAATTTATTGGAAAATCGTTTATGAATATCAAAAAAAGGAGTGGGCCACGTACAGAACCCTGTGGTACTCCACTTAATACATCAACCCAGTTTGCCTTGCATTTTCCCACCACTACTCGTTGTTTCCTATTCGATAAGAATGATTTAATCCATTTAAGAGGCATACCAACAATACCGGATGCATAAACATTAGCACATAATTTTATGTGTGATACTCTGTCGAATGCTTTTCGAAAGTCGGTATACAAAATGTCAATTGGAATACCTTATAATAATGCACTTGTTAAGGTATCAAGAAACTCTAGTAAATTCGTTGTGCAACACTTACCTTTTAGAAAGTCATACTGTTCCTTTGCTAATAGCTTGTTTGTTATTAAATGCTTGATGATATTATCAGCAATTATTCTTTCTAATATTTTGGATGGTGTTGACGTCAGAGATACTGGTCTGTAATTTGTTGGTTTCAACTTACTCCCTTGTTTCAATATAGTCGTTATATTAGCCATCTTCCAAATATCTGGTACAGTACCATCTTCTGTAGATTTTTTAAATATTAAATAAAGAGGATATGAAATTGATAAACTGCATTGTTTTAGAACAAAAGGATGTATTAAATCAACTGCAATTGATTTTGATATATCAAGAGCCTTTAATCTTCTTTCTATATCATTTTGTGTTATCTCAACAGCTTCTAATATCGTGTTTAGTTGACAGTTCTCAATATTTTTGTTTACATCTTTATCTTCTACATATACAGAATAAAAATATTTATTAAATTCTTCAGCAATAGCCATTTGATCAGTGGCAATTAACCCAATCGACATTTGCAATATACTTTGAAAATAACTTGTAATTACCTTTACAATTTTATAGGCTTCTTAAGTTCATTACTCAGATTAGGTTCATTTAGTATATACTTGCATTTTAATAAATGATGGCCTTGTTTTGCATCACCTAAAGGGGATGAGTGAACAATAGAACAGACTTTTTCTTTATCATTAGTAATAAGAAAATCCAAAATATTTTTTGATTCAAAGTTTGCTTTTTGGTAAGTTGGATCACTAACGCATTGATATAAGAAGCAATTTTCAAGACAATCTATAAATTTAATAGCTTGAGAATCACTCTCAGTAGGAGAGAATTGAGAATTAATTTTCGGACCAATCAATCGTGTTATAGTTAAAATCATTGTTAATAATTAAATCACTAAATATTTTACGATCAATACTCAATTTAGAAAAAAATTATCGACCCCAGAACGGTACCGCTACGATCCTGAGTTGCTAATGGTGGTCGATATATATGTACTTTTTGATTACCAAAGCATAAACAAGTCCATATCTGTTCAATACCCAGTGGGTAAAAAGACGTCGAAAAGACGTCTTTAAAAGTCTTATTTACGATGTCTTTAAGGCGTCTTTTTTTAGTCGATTATGCAAATCTAAATGACATCTTTTTTTGACATCGAAAAGACGTCTTTTTTTGTCTTTATCTTGTCATGGAAAGTCATAAAAATGCGTCTTTAAGACGCCTTTTTTTAGTCGATGATTCAAATCTAAAAGACATCTTTTTCTGACATCGAAAAGACGTCTTTTTTTGTTTTTATCTTATTATAAAAAGACATAAAAAATGCGACTTTAAAACGTCTTTTTTTAGTCTATTATGCAAATCTAAAAAACATCTTTTTTCGACATAGAAAAGACGTCTTTTTTGTTTTTAGCTTGTCATGATAAGGCATAAAAAATGCGTTAATCTTATTTGTTAATCATAATTATCAAATTATACACATCTAAAAAAGTTTTTCTTCTTGACGTCGGAAGGTGCCAAGAAAAAAACCTCTTTTAGAATTCAATATAAAAGAGGAAGCATTTTCTTTATCTTTTATAGGTTTAAACATAGGAGAATTATTTATAAATAAAACAGCAGTATTGTTCAGCAGAATATATTAGTTAAATTAAGAGTTAAATGAATTAAGTTAAATTAAGTTAAATAAATTAAGAGTCATCAGCAGATTCATCTCCAAATATTACATTATTTTCACCTTCCTCTTTTTCCTCTGTTTCTTGAGCTTTCTCCTCTGTTTCTTGGCGTTGTTGCCTACGCAACCTCCCGATTTGATTAGGGGCGTTCTTCAGCTTTCTCTGAATAAAATTAACTATTTCTCGTCGAGAAGTCTTTTTATACGAGCTGGCTGCGACTTCTAAAAAATGAGTGAACATAAAAAACAGTCACTTATTTTATTGTAATATAAAATAACAAATGAAATTTTATCAGCTGAGTGAAACACATTAGACTTACCGACTATTAATTCAAAAATGGCTGATCCTTTCAACCCCCTCTTATTTCCACCGCGGTCCTTTCTTTTTGTCCCCACTAAGTTAAATTAGGACAGAAGTCCAACGGTAAACAGTCTAAAAGTATAATAAATGAGAATGCTAAAGAAATTAATTATTATCAAAATGAATGTACAACGATGTATTATATTATGTAGTGCTTAAAGCAAATTAAGCATTTGCACCTCTCAGATTTGCTATAAAAGACAAGTTATCAAAAACAGATGTTGATATTTTTCTTGTCTTCTATGACGTAACTTTTTAAATTAATTTTGTTGAAATTAAGTGTTGTAGACCCATAACAATTTAGAAATTCGTTATTGACTAAGGACTATCAAAAACGAAAAGATATTTCAGCTAATACACCTTGAGAGTTGTTATTTATTTAAACTAGATAAACCTATTGCTCAAAGCTCAATATTAGCCTGAATCATAATGATGCTTTACCTAACAACATAAAATTATAAAAACAGGCGATATCATTATCAACACAGATGAATCACACATAAACAAAAATAATGACTAGAGAGCTGAAATGTTGTTTAGCTAAAAGAAAATGTACCTTTCCAGTATCATTTTTACTTGGTCTTTCGCATCCAAACCACAGACTTGACGTAAAGATTTTCTCTGAAAGATAACACAATAATAAATACTATAGCAACGATGTTTAAAAACAGCTTTCTGGTTATAGTGAGGTTCTCTCACCTTACTTATAAAATTTTATTACTAAAATCACAATATATTGGAAAATGCATAACTTTTCAATCTTAATTGTCAATATCAAAAAATTATTATTATAGTTGTCAATATCAAAAAATTAGACATTAAAAAAATATAACAAACACCATGATTGAACGTTTCTGTTCGTCTAACAACTCTCTTTCAAAGGCATTAAAATCTTCCATCGTTGCCATCATTTTTATTGCATGGTTATCCTTTTACAATTTACGAAGTTTTTTTTTATCTCCCACAAGAGACCAAGTGACAGTTTTTGGTACTCTGAAACGGAATAAGATAAAAAATCTTGTGCAAATAAAAATTCTCGTAGAAGCCTTGATTTATTATTTTAAATTCTATAGTTCTCCTTTCTAGCATTTAAAATAAGAAACCTATTCAACACATTTTACACTGGAATAGTTTTTGAAAGGATTTTCATTTTTAAAAGTTTAACTAAATAAGAATTCCATTGAATTTCTGTGAATAGAAAAAAAAAAGTCAAAAAATAAATATCAAATCTAAAAAACTAGACCTTAAAATAACCTTACCAGCATGGCTTAGTGGAAACCGTAGCTTTTCAAAGGGATCTAAAAATAACTATATGCAGATATAAATTATCACTGAAAAGGATCAAGTTATTTACAGAAATATTATTAAACAATTTCTAATTATTTCAAGCTTTCTATGCAGCATGGTAATATACTTTAAATAAAAAAATATTAAGATATAACATTCAATTTGCCGCTAAAAATCATTATACTTAAAACATGCCTCTTTTAACGTAGTGCTTATTTGATTAATCTAAATCGTTCACATTGTTGAACTTAAACAAACATCTTATATAAAAGCACTATCCTCGTGTCCTACAGCTGCAAAATGGTTAGATGCGCTACAATAAAACTTGAGTCATTTAGCAGTTTTCGTCCAAGTTTTTTGTGGGTTAATACTATTAAGTCTTAACACACACAAAAAAGAGGAAAAAGAAAAGAGGCACCTATTAACTTAATAGGTGCCTCTTTTCAGAAGTTCAAACTTGACAATGTACACATTTTGATAACTCAAATAAATACTGCTTAAGTTGATCCTTAGCAGCAACAGTTATATATATACATATAATATATATACATATAATGTATATACATATACAATTATACATATACATATATATATATATATATATATATATATATATATATATATATATATATATATATATATATATATATATACATATATATACATATACAGGCCTCGGCGAGAAGCGAGAGCTTCAGCTCTTGCTTTCGTCCTACACTCCCCTAAAACGGTTTACGGGAGCAATTTACGGCTCTTGCAAAAGTATAATTATTCTTACGAAAGTATAATTATTGTTGTAACTAAAATAAAAAATACAATGTCGAAAAATACAATGTATATAAAATATATTTATATATATTTAAAAAAATGTCGGTTCAATTGGAAATACAGCTGTTTCTGAGAAAAATTAATAATAAATATGACATATGAATGATAGTCAAGAATATTAGCAGGAGATTGGTCAAAAGATTATACTCAGAAATAATTATTTTTATTAACAAGAAAAAAAATTTTAATTATCTTAAAACGGTTAAATTAAACGATCACAAATTATAAAACTATCTAGTTAATCATAATTTATCTATATATCATCTAGATAAAAAGTCTAGAGTTATAGAATATCTAGTCTTCAAAGTTTCATTTGTAGCTAGTTCACCTAACAAATTAAAGCCTCTTCCATAAATTCATGATTTTCCATCAACTGAAACTTTGAAGACCAGATATTTTTACAAAAATTGTAATTCGCTCTCTTAGTTCAACCCTTGTATTATATTAAGGTCAACAACAACAATAACAACAATATATTTACCAAGAATATAGATGTTGAAAAAAAAGCAATATATTTACCAAGAATATAGTAAATAAGAATATAATAACAAAAGGCAATATATTTACCAAGAATATAGATGTTTTACAATAAGCATGTTATGAAATATAAATAAAAAAAAGTATGCATAGTCTATATTCTGGATGGTTTACTCTCATATAGCCTGGCTAAATCAAGGAGAGCGACCATGAGCAAAACAAAAACGAAAAAAAACAAAAACAAAACAAACAAAACAAACAAAAAAAAACAAGCTAGCTAATACATTCACATAAGGTTGCTATTATTTAACATTCATATTTATATCATATCTCTTATAACTTCTATTGTCATAAATCTTTTATTACCAACGATTCATTTATTGTTTTAATTTATCATGATGTATCAGGTAGTATTTTAATTTAGTTTTGAGAGTATATTTTTTAATATTGCAAAAAGGGATTGTTTTTAATTTATTTTGAAGTTGATTCCAGTTCATTAATGCAGAGTATTTAAAGGATTGTTTACTATAGGATTTTGTATTATGTTTGCACACTCAGTGCACCGCTACAAGAATTTCTTGTAAATCGACTGCTAATTGCACTGCGTGGAGTAAACCATTCATCAAATATAGGAGGCAGTTTTTATTAAGGCAGCTGTGAATAAATAAGCAGTTTTCAATTTTGATTAAATCATATACTTTTAAGATATGTAATGTGTTAAAAGATGTGGATGTATGTGAATATTTTGGAAGAAATTCAATAACTCTGACTGCTTTTTTCTGCATGATAAATAGGCGATTAATAATACTCATATTTTGACTCCATGATAAAAGGCAATATGTGAGGTAGAAGTGAAATAAAGCATAGTAAATAGATTTTAAAGTTTTTTGTTTAATAAAACGTCTTTGATAGAATGGCAAGGGATCTATTCAACTTATTAGAGATATCGTTATAATGATAAGCCCAGTTTAAGTTTTCGTCTAGCTTTATACCCAAGTAGTTAACAAATTTTTTACAACAAATTTTTTTCCCATTTAATTTAACTTTGATCTGCTGGTCTAATTTTTTGTGGGAACTTTTAAATAATATTAAATCAGTTTTTTTGGAGCTGAGGGAAATTTTGATTGCATTAAGCCAATTGCATAGTTTCTTAAGGTCATAGTTAACATATTTGTTGATTTTTTTTACAGATTTTGTTAAAGTAGAGAAGGTTTGTGTCATCTGCAAAGTGTTGGACTCGACAAAATTTTAATGCTTTAGACATGTCATTTATATAAATAAGAAACAGCAAAGGGCCAAGGACAGATCCCTGAGGAACACCTACTTTGATATTGTTTAAGTTTGAGTTCACTCCACCAATAGATACTAATTGAGTTCTATTAGTTAGAAAAGATTTAAACCAGGAGTTTGAAACTCCTCTAATACCATAGTAGGATAGTTTATAGAGTAGAATGTCAACACCTACAGTGTCAAATGCTTTTTGAAGATCAATAAAAATACCACATCCAAACATTCCTTCATCTAGAGAATTTTTAATTTTTTCTGTTAGACTTAGTAAAGCAAGTGATGTAGAGTAGTTTGTTCAAAAACCAAATTGTAGCTCACAAAACAGTTTATTTTTATTAAAGTATTCGTATAAGCGGTTAAACATTAGCCTTTCAAGAATTTTATCAATGTTGGAGAGGAGAGAAATTGACCTATAGTTTGACATTATTAGTTTTGAATCATTTTTAAAAATAGGTATAACTTTGTCAGTTTTTAAGTTTTCTAGGAAAATACCGCTTGAGAATGAGGTATTAAAAATGTTAGAAAGAATTCTTGAATGTTCAGTTTTTAATAGTTTTAGAATTTTAACTGGTAGACCATTTGGTCCAGAAGCTTTATTTGAGTCTAAAGAGTTGATAATTTTTGAGATTTCATGTTCGTCAGTAGGTTTTATAAAGAAAGATTTTTGAGCAGGATTTGATAAATAATATGTTAAATGGTTCATGGATGAAGGAATTGTTGCCTGGACATCCCTACCAATGCCAGTAAAATAGTTGTTGAATGTATTACAAATATCAAAGGAGTTTGTTATTGTTATATTGTTATGTACGATTACATTAGGAGTTGTGTAAGAGTTGCTTTTAATATTAATGATGTTTTTGATACCTTTCCAGGTTGCCTTTATATTTTTTATGTTTTCAGTAAAATAATTATCAAAGAATTTTTTTTTGCTTTCTTTGAGTTTAGATTGGAGTTTAATACGAAATATTTTATACTCATTGTGGAATATGGTTTTATTTGTTTGATTTTTAGACCTAATATATTTTTTGAAGAGCTTGTTTTTGTGCTGTAAAGAGTGCTTGAGTTCATCAGATATCCATGGTTTAGTCTTGAATTTAATTTTTTTTTTTGTTAAGCTTTCTAAAAGGCGCGTGGATATCAAGCAACAAATTAATATTGGAGATAGTATTCTCGAGAGACTGAGTACAGTTATCAGGGTATATTTTTGATTCTTTATCTATAATAGTTTTGTGAAAATCGTGTTTAAATGATACTTCATTGAAACTTTTCCAGTTTCTTTCCTGGGTTAGGAGTTTTTTGCTAGGTGGTGGTTTAAGAACATTATAAGCTATTAGAAATTGGGGAAGATGATCTGAGATAGTGGTGGTAAGATTCCCAGCTTTATATTTATTTGATTTAATATTTGAGAAGATATTGTCAATTAATGTTTTTTGATGTTTTACAGATACGAGTAGGGTGGATAATGTGAGGAAGAATGTAATTTGAGGTGAGTGAGTCTAAAAAGTCTTTTGCATATAAATCTGTGTCACATTTTAACAAATCAATGCTAAAATCTCCTAAAATAAATATAGTTTTATTTTCTTTTGTTAAGTTTTTGAGTAAAAGATTAAGATAGAAGGATAAGAAGTTGTCCAAAGACATTTTTGGATGCCTGTAGATACAGCTAACAATAATATTTGATTTTTTTGGATTTATGATTTCAATGAAGATAGATTCTAGCTCTTTTGGTTTATAGATGAGGAGATCATTTCTGGGTTTATAGGCGATCCTATTATTTATATATAATAATGCACCACCTGCATGTGATTCAGATGGTGTGTGTTCATGGGAATACCCATTAAGTGTTATGTTGCTAGTTTGAGGCCTGTTTTTATTCAATCTGGTTTCTGATAAACCAATTATGTCAAATTCAAGTTTTATTGATTGGAGTAGATTTTCAAAGTCGTCAAAATGTTTCGAGAGTGATGAGATATTGATATGAAATACATTGAATGAGGATTTGTCAGCTGCAATAGATTTTAAATCATCAACATTAGTATAATAACTGTTTATTGGGAGATTTTGGGATTTGCTATTGTTATCAACATGTGTATTAAATGTGTTAAAGATTGAGTAAATAGGGAAATCTGATACTTGATAAATCTCTTTTACTTTGGTGTCAACATTAGTAAGATTTTCGTTGTCAATTATAGTTTCTTTATTGAAGGGAAAGATACTGACTAAACAATTTATACAAAACCAAGAATAATTTTTTGAGGAATTTTTTAGTATTTGGTAATCAATATCATTGAGATTGTTACATTTTAGGTGGACCCAATTAAGGCAGCTATCACAAAAGACAGCTTTCTGATTTTTATTGACATTTACATTGCAAACAGCACATCTGCTATTTGTAGTTTTCATTACGGTGAATGGTTATGGCGATAAGATATATAAGTAACAATATTAATATAAACGTAAGTAGCAGCAGCCTATTAAAGATTAAGAAAAGTGATGAATAATATTAGTATTAAAAAAGTAAATATTAAAATAATAATAAATAATAAACAAAAACAAAAACAACACGGTAAGTGAGCTTTCTTACAATTGATTGAAAGCAATCTGACCTTGAGTATACTTATCAACTAATCGCACATTTTTGTTAAGATTGAAAAGTCGTTAATTTTTTTATGCTTAAAACGCACATTTTTTTTTTTTTTTTTTTTTTTTATTATATAATTTTTTATAATTTTTATAACTGTATGTACGCAAAATTGCGTATTGAGTATAAACAAATAAAAAGAACTGTGCGCTAATAAATAAATATATACGGCGTAAACATGAATAAATAACATTAAATAACAAAATAAATAAGAAAATAAACCTTTAGATATTCGTAGGTTTAGAACGATTTTGTTGTTGAATATTTGTCGGATTTCTTATATTTGACCTTTAATACAGCTGGATATTCAAGGAATGTGCTTACGATTGATTTTTCTTCAATTAACCTTCGACGTTCCTTCATTGCTTCATTGCGGCGATAAGTTAGTGATTTCGAATACATCTGCTCAACTCGTATATTGTTGATGGGTCTTGCAAACACTCTTTTAGTATGTTCGCTATCGGACCATCTGTGAAATTTAAAAAAAACATGACTTGGTTTAAGGCGGTTAGTAACTTTTCCACGATGGCAGCGTTCAATCATTTCGTGAATAGATCTTGGATCTACATTCGCTGCTTTGGCAATAGTATTAGCCACAATATTTTTTGTGTCATTCCAGGACTCTTATTTTCATAAGGGATATTTTTAAATATAAGTGTTTTCCTTAGGTTTCTGTTAACCTGGTCATCTAAGTCCTTTTTTAATTTTTCATTTTCTTCCAAAAGTAATTTATTATTTTTGGATAAGTCGAGGAGTTGATTACGTAGTTCAGTAATATCTTTTGTGTTCTTAGCTACTGTAGTTTTAATATCAGCATATGTAGCTTTCAGTTCAGAAATACCATTAGTTATTTTTATCAGATTTGTATTGATAGCAAGTAGAATTTCATTTTTTGATTATCTAGGAGGGATTTGATATTTGCCATTGATAGTTCAGACATATTTGAGTTTTCGGAATAGAATTAGTTAGGAGAAATAGAATTAGTTAGGAGAAATAGAATTAGTTAGGAAAAATAGAATTAGTTAGGAGAAATAGAATTAGGAGAAATAGCTTTTATATTTAGATTATTGGATTACGTGATTAGCTGGATTTAAGCGGATATAAGTTGGAAATGTGTCTTTAGTTGATAAATTGAAATCAGGCCATCTTGCTTCGAATACGCCGAAGACCGAAAAAAAAGGTCAATCAGTTAATAATATAAAATTGACTGAAGAAGTTTTTGAATAACATAAAATATAAAAAATAACATGATGAGCCTAGTTTACAGCAAACAAATCACATTGCAAATGGTTTCAAAGAAACATGGGATTTAATAAGACTAACCGCCAGACATGTAAGCCAATGGTTCTTTTGCTGATGGTATAGTACTTTCATATTCAGATTCTAAATACAACATTTATAGATAATTAAATTGCACCCATTATAAAAAAGGGACGTATGTCGATTTTTGCTAAAAATGAGAAATTTAGACAGTAAAAACTATGGAATATCATCCATGTTATCTTAAAGTATTATGCTTCGATTATTTTTAATTAATAAGTTATTATTAATTTAAAAAAAGGTGTATATGCCATCATGTTGAAAACCATTATAGAAAAAAGAAGTATCAGTATGTATATATATATATATATATATATATATATATATATATATATATATATATATATATATATATATATATATATATATACATATATATATATATATATATATATATATATATATATATATATATATATATATATATATATATATATATATATATATATTATAAAATATATATATATATATATATATATTATAAAATATATATATATATATATATATTATAATATATATATATATATATATATTATAAAATATATATATATATATATATATATATATATATATATTATAAAATATATATATATATATATATATATTATAAAATATATATATATATATAAATATATATATATATATATATATATATATATATATATATTATAAAATATATATATATATATATATATATATAAATATATAAATATATATATATATATATATATATATATATATATATATATATATATATATATATATATATATATATATATATATATATATATATATATATATATATATATGTATATATATATATATATATATATTATAAAATATATATATATATATATATATTATAAAATATATATATAAATATATTATAAAATATATATGCATTTGCATTATGTATATTTTACATAATATATTACTTTATTATATAAATTATTAAATAAACCCGCTTACCGAAAAAAGTTAATTTTTAATTAAATTTCCTATGCAAAAACGTTTCACATAAAAGTTATATAAAAGTATTTTGTAAACAAAAAACGGGCCAATCAGAACGTAACAAAGATATCGTAATTGCGATACTGTGAGTTAAAACCAATTTTTTTAGGTTCTATTGGCAATAATTATTTTTAATTTTCTGAAGCAAATAATGATTTCCTTATTAACAACCGATTGACGTCTTTTTGACCTCTATTTTGAAGACGTCTTTTTAAAAGACGTCTTTCCACGTCTTTATTTTGGCTGATTATAAAAAGACATAACAAGTCATAAAAAAGACGCCTTTTATTTGTCTAAAGATGTCTTTTTTCCCACTGGGTATCACTACAATTTAGTTGCTTACTAGTAATTTCTATTGAATTTATGTTGCTTTTTGCGTAAATACAAACTCCACCTCCATGTTTCAGCCTATCTTTTCTAAAAATGTTATAATTGATTATGTTAACATCCGATCCAACGGTAAACCATGCTTCTGCGACACAGATTACATCCGGTTCATAAATATGTGCCAGAAATCTTAACTCGTCATTTTTATTATTAAGAGATGTTGCGTTTGTATACCATATTATCAACTCTAGATTATTATTAACTTTTATTAAACTGGATTTTACTTTTTTGTCTTGACTAATTGAGCTTTATTCTGGTGAAATGCTACCATTATTGTACACATTTTTATATTCCATAAAATTTAATGACTCGTAATTAATTTCTTTTGATTTCCGGTTATTTATAAGTGATTGCTATTTAACAATTTTAACAATTTTGTTATTACGTATATTACCTTTGGTTTGGTACAATTTTAACAATTTTGTTATTACGTATAAACCTTTGGTTTACATAATTGAAAACCAAAGGTTGTAAATTTTCTAAATTTTTTTTTTTTATACTGATCTCTTAATAATTTAGCATTGTATTTTTCAGCCTCGGTTAAGTCAGGATTTATAAAAACATTGCTAAACTTGCTCGAATTTTTTAAGTTTTTTGCCGCTTTTAAAATAAAGTTCCGTTTGTTTTTATTGTTAAGGATAACAACACAAAGCGGTTCTTTATCAGTTTTCGTTTTGAGCTTTATAACTTGTTTAGATTCAATCTTTGGGTTTATTGATTTAAACACATCAACAATCATTTTTCTGTCTTCATCTTTAGCATTTGCTGTGTTTAAATCTTTTGATGCATTAATTCCAAAAACTATAAAACTATTTTCTCGTTTTGTTCTTTCTTTTGTTTTGGCAGCAGCAACATTCATATTATGTAGTTGCTCCTCTGACTTTTTTACTGATGCATTTCCACTAACAACGCTTGCCCAAGATACTGAGGTTGATAAGCGTAATAAGCACGCGAGAGTGCTGTTAAAAAACAAAGTAATATTAGTAACCGGTTTTACTTGTATTGAATGGTGATCGAAAACTTTTGAGTATATTTGTATATGGGTAAGATTATTTGTATGTATTATCCAAGTGGGCATGCGTCATCCGGAGGACATGCTTCAGACGTCTCACGGACGTCCATAAAACGTCAAACGGACGTCCCCCAGAGAATACATGCCCACTGGGTTTACTTAAATTGAAATAACATATTATTTAAGTAGTAATAAAAAATGTTACTATAAGCAGTGTCGTTGCTACTAGGTCGGAAGACCCTCCCCCCACCACCTTCACCACATAATTTTTTTATTAGGAAAAAAATTTTTTATTAGGTATTACTAAAAATAAAAAAATGAAAAAAACATTTTGTTGCCAAAGCGCCCAAATATTTTCAAATAGGCCCCATGATATTATTAATAATAAAACTTAAAGGTTCACCTTCCGATAGAGTTATGTCTGTTAATGTCTTTTGTACACAATTTTTTAGTAAATAGACGCGATAAAGCATTGACAAAAGTTCCTTCTAGTCTTGCGGTCTTTTTTTAGAGTTATTTGCTTCCAAAATACAGCTACAACATACTTATGCGAGGTATCTTTTTTTGTTTTGTTTTGTTTTTTTTTGGTGAATGTCTAAACATTACTATTAATTTTCGTAACTTTTTGATCACTGGACCACAACTTACCTCAAAAACATATCAATGCAAAACATAACTGTTGATTTATAATAGTAATATATAAATAATACATTTTTGCTGTACACATACAATGTGTGAGTCTAACATCTGTAGATGTTAAAACTTTGACAGTCGTTGCAAAAGTTTTTTTTTTTTCCCCTTTTGAAATGTTATATACTTTTTTTTTGTTTGTTTTATTTTTTTTATATTTTTATTTTGTTTTTTTCGAAACCTTCAAACTTGTTTTTGAAGATGTTCACATTTTTAAAATTAATTATCTCCTCTGTTAAATTATTCCAATTGTTAACTATTTTGTTTATAAGGAAGTTAAATCTTGTGGTAGAATCTGTGAATTGTTTTTGTATTTTCTGAGTATGACCTCTTGTTATTGCATATTTAATTATTTTAGGAGGATGATTCCATTTAACTTTATCCATATTTTTACTTATTTTATAAAATTGAATTTAATCGCCTCTTTCTCTTCTTGTTTTTAAAGTAGTCAAGTTAAATTTTTTCAGTCTATCTTCATAGCAAAAGCTTCTTAAACTATTTATTCGTGTAGCCCTACGTTGTATTTTTTCAATTTTATCAATATCCTTTTGGTAGTAATGGTTTCATACCGGCACCGCAAACTCTAGGTGTGGACGAACCAATGATGTGTATAAATGTTTCATTGAAATTTCATCTAATCGACAAAAAGATTTCTTTATCTGACCGAGCTTTCTATTAGCCCTTGCCGCAATTGTGTTAATATGCTTTTCCCATTTGACGTCGTTTGATATTATTACACCATTATCGCTATCGTGGTTTCTTCTATAACTAAAGCATTTTGCTGAATTATATCGAATGTGCTACACATTAAGTAATTATATTTTAAATTTCTTTTGCCGATATGCATAATTTAACATTTTTACTTGTTAAATCATTTATATATATATGACAAATAAAAGGGGTCCAATAACTGATCCTTGTGGTACTCCACTTATTACTTTTTTCCACTCAGAGGTTATCTCACCGAAAACCACTTTTTGTGTTCGTCTGCTTAGAAAACTTTTAAACCAACATAATAGTTGTTCTTGCATCCCATAGGATTGTAGTTTTAATAATAGTCTCTTATGTGCAACTGAGTCAAAGGCTTTAGCAAAGTCTAAAAAAGCTAAATCTACTGTTAAATTTTCCTCAAGTGCCTGAGTTATTATGTCCAATGTTTCAAGTAAATTTGTGCAACAACTTTTGGATGATACAAAACCATGTTGAGAGTCAGAGAGTATACTATTTTTAGTCAGATGATTCATTAGTGTGTCTCTTACTATTTTTTTCATCACTTTGCACACTATTGATGTGAGTGATATCGGCCTATAATTTTTTACTTTTAATTTATCTCCTTTTTTAAACAGAGGGGTAATATTTGCACATAACCATAAACATGGAGCAATGCCACTCAAAAATGAACGATCAAAAATAATTGATTGTGGTTTTGAAATACTTTTGCAACATTCTTTTAAAACTCTAGGGTGTATTGTGTCTACTCCAGTTAATTTATAAACATTCAGAGTTGCAAGCTTCTTACTAACTGTTTCATTATCGAATGTAGGATTTGGGCATAAAACATCGCACTATTTTGGAAACTCTTAGAGGTTTTTATCTTCAATAGTAAAAACTGAGCTGAAAAAATTGTTTAGTTCATTAGCAATCTCAGAAAGGCTGGTCGTAACTACTACATTGTTATTCTCAATAGCTCGAATATAATCTTTAGTTTGAGTTTTATTATTTATATATTGGTAAACTATTTTGGGATTCTTCTTAGTATTTTTCGCTATTGTGTGCTCATATATAACAATTTCATTTTTAATAGCCTTTTTTCGTTGTGTTTTCTATACTTTTATATTTTGCCTCAAGTTCTTCATCTCTAAATTTTTCATTTCTACATTTTATCCATAAAACTTTTTTTGCCTTAATCATTTCCGATAGACTTTTATTAAACCAAGGTGCTCTTTTTTTTTTTATTTGATTTAGTTAACAGTTTATTTACATTACAAATGATTTTATAATGTTCTAACCATTTTTCGTAACACTGATTAGCGTTCAAATTTTCGAATATTCTTGACCAGTCAGTACTATCAAAGTATTTATTATTTTCATCATAGTTTCCTTTATTATAGATGTATTTTTTTTTTGTTAAACTCTGCTAATATTTCTTCAGATGAACTGTAGTTGTGATTATATGTTAATACGTGATGACCCTGTTTAATCGATCCTAACGGTGGATGATGTTCTAGCTTATATATTCGCAAATTATTTTTGGTTATTACTAAATCTAAGACATTAGTTTCAGTTATATCATCCACTTGAAACGTTGGCTTGTTTATATTTTGAAATAAATAACAATTGTCTAAGCAGTCTATAAACATACTAGCAATTTCATTTGGTTCTTGCAGATGGGCAAAAAATTCCTCACTCTAATCTATTTTTGCTAAGTTAAAATCCCTATTTAAAAGAATGCCACTATATGTTTTATTGAATATTATTTCATATGCTTCTTTGATTGATGCTGTAATTTTTATACAATTTTGAATGTCACTTATTTCGGGACGATAAATGCAGCCACATAGTATTGATTCATTTCCAAATTCTATGTTACACCATATTTGTTCTATTTGTTGGCTTTGCAGCACACTATTTGAAACTTCAAAAGATTTTATTGAGTCTTTGACATATATGCAAACACCACCACCTTTGCCATAAGTTCTTTCTCGTTTCACAGTGAATGTCCTTGAATACTCTTGGGAGAACAATCATTCCACCATGTTTCACAAATAAACATAACATCTGGGTTATTTATTTCTACTTCGGCTATTAGTTCGTTGTATTTATTGTTTAAAGAAGTTGCATTTGTGTACCAACATTTTATACTATTTCTTGGTTTTTTTGGGTTGATATTTAGCATTTTTTTTACTGTTTATATTAAAAACTGAATTTACTTGAGTTAAATCATTGTTTGGTAAAAAATTTCTACACAGATGAACTTCTTTACTATTAATATTTAAATCAGCAAGCATTGTTTTAGTGTTCAAAGAATCATATTGTTGGCAAACAGAAATATTATCATTGGAGTTCATATGTTGATTTAAATTATTCTTATCCTTTTGGTTTATTTTTTGGCTAATTTGTTCTGATTTTTTTGACTTCATTATTCCTGATTCCGAATCGAAAGAGATTATTTAACTGGCCTTTCAAATTTAGCTCTTCATTTAGTTTATTTCTTTTTAAATTTAAGCTCTTTGTAAATTTTCTTTCTAATTCATACTGATCTGGCTGAATAGATACTTTTTTTAAACTTTCAGAATCTTTTAGTTGCTTGGCAGCTTTTAATATTGCAAATTTATCTGAACTATCAGGTAATTTGACCAACAAAGGTGTACTTGTTTCCATTTTTGTGTTATTTTCATTTGTGTTATTTTGTCAGGGTTGATTTTTATTTCAGAAAAAATATTTTTAAGAGTATTTCATTCCTATTCATCCGAATCAGTTGAATTTGGTATTCCAAAAACAATGATATTTTTATCTCTATTACTTACGTCTTTACTTAAATCTATAATACCTTGTGTTACTTTTAATTCTTTCTGTAGATTTATCGCACTTCTTACTATTAAATAATTTACTCCAATCTAAAATGCTATTTGTTTGTTTTTCTTCTAATATTTTAACTCGTGCTGTTAATAAAACATTTTCACTCATCAGTTTATCAATTTTTGACAAGTTTTCAATATCTTTACGCTCTAATTCTGACACTCGGGTAATTTAGTCTTCAAGATGTTTTCTAGAAACATAATCAACTTTTGGTACCATATCAATATATTAAGTTTATAAAGTAAATATCAGTATATTAAGTTTAAAATGTTTTTTCTTCTATTGTTATTATAAAAACACGCCTGTCATCTTTAATTCTAACTCGATTTACAGGTAAAATTCTTCAATCTTCTATCATTTATAATACCATTAATATTTTTTCGCAAATCAAGTCCATGTTGTGCAAGCTTTTGTTCTATTAGCTAAATACATTTATTTGCAGACATTAATCCTGTTAATTGAACTATACTTAAGCTTCAGAACTGTCATCTTCGTGCAAGTAAATATTCATGTAGCTACGGGAACGCAGTGATGTCAATTCTTCAAAGATAAAGAAAATCCTTCTACAACAAATCTAGGGGTTTTTTCCGGCTATTTTAGTAATTAAATTTTTTTTTATTTTTATGCTGTAATCTACAACCATTTTGGTTGGCAAAATATTGACTGTTGTAAGTTATCTTTTGAATCCTTTAGCTATAAGACCTGCACGTAATCACAAAGGAGGGTGAGGTAAAAATGGTTGAAAATTTGTTGCCATAATTAATGGAAAGCCCCTATGATCCCAAAACCCTCAACATACAACAGTTAAGACTATAATTCGTTTTTAGATTTCTTATCTCTTTTATTTGGGTAACTACTTTTATGCGATTTAATGCAGCCGTATAATCGAGATGGTATAGCATCAGAAAAATACTGTTGCATGTTTTTATGTCTATTTTTTTTCTTTTTTCAATTTACTTAATGTTTGTTAAATAAGACAAGAACAACATGCACAAAGTTGCAAAGGTACAATTAATTGGATTAATTCTACAATGCAAAACTTTTAGTCATCCCAAATAGTTATATACAAAAATCCGGGATGCTAATCAAATAGACTGACTGCTATGTAGCTATCCAGAAAAAATACTAAACCGGGATAATGGCAACCTAGTGATGACTCACTATCGGAAATATTTTTTTGTTAAGTATAAAAACATTTATAATATTACGCTGCAATGACATTATTATTGTAAATAACAATTTTTTGTAACGTATTTCCGTTTGAAAATGGCTTCAACTATATGAGCTAAAATATGCCACACTTAAAGTTAATAAATTTTAATAAGTTAAATAAATAGTAAGTCGCCGTAAATGATGTTTTTTTTAAATTTCATATATAAACCTCATCATATTATTAAGATGTCATTAAAATATTACATTGGGTAAATGCACTTCCGCGGTGCTCTGTGATAAGACCGTAAGGCCTTCTTAGAGCACCTAAAATAACAAATTAAAAAAAAACATATATACAAAAATAAGCATTAAAACATCATATACGGTATTATACTATTTATTTCTTTTTTACGTGATATTTCAGCTTACAGCGAGAGCCATTATCAAAAAGTAAAGCGGCCGTGGCGCAGTGGTTAGAGCATTTGCTTTAGTAGCAAGAGATCCCGGGTTTAAAGCGAACTCTGGGTATATTTCGCGCCATTGCACAGTGGGTCAATGGTGAACGAAACTCTTCAAAACAAACTTTTACATCGGAGTAATTTCTTTATGTAAATGTAATCTTGACATAATCTTTTTCATATTTCTTCTCCTTATTTCAATATATGATGTCAATCATATATTGAAATAAGGAGAAGAAATATGAAATTTATTTTTTCATGCTTGCTTTTTTTCAAAATGTTTTTCAATAAAAAAAAAACCTTGAAATACGCAACATTTTTTAACACTTACCTTTACACAAGCAGAAAAACATTAGGCCGCACATTTGATCTACTTTTTACTTTCTTTATATTTAAAAACTTTTCTTTGTATTTATTTTTTTATAGCTGCATAAACAACGAAACGTATATTAAGAAGAAAAATCAAAAATCCAATCAAATAACAATAAAGCGCTTCAACTACGATGCATTAAACTATTTGGGGTGACAGATTGTTGCATTGGTACATAATTAAATTCAAAATGGCAGCAACTATTCTGTCTCACTCTTCCAAAACCTGTGGCAAAATGAGACATATTTCATTATAAGAAAAAACTAAGTTAAAAATATAATTTTCAATAAAATTAAAGCAGACTTTTGATAAATTCGACCTGATTATGTATAAGAACGCCAATAAAACAAAAAGGTATCATTTTATAATGTAATTTTTCCTTTTAAATTGAAAAACATAATAGAAATTAAAAAAATAATATCAACAAAAAAAATCCATATGCAAAGTTGATTGAAAAACTTGTTTAAAAAGGTTTTCAAAGGCTTAAAAAATCCACTGTCCAATGGTCGAAGTTTATGAGTTGTGTGGTGGTAGCAAAAAAAAAAAGGTTGTGCGTGATGGTAGCAAAAACAATCCATTGTCACAAGTATAGTCTATAAGTTTTAAGCTTTTGGTATGAGCCAAAATAATGACCGTCAAATATAAGTAAAATTTTGTTGATCAAGGTGCATCGTACATGAATAACAAAATGTTGTATATATTCAAGAAATAAATCAGTATTAACCCAGCCAATTTCTGAGCATCCTTGAATAGTTCCAATTGGAACATTATCTGTGAGTAATATTTTCTTTTTTTTGCGCTTAAATATTATCATGGGTGGTTCATAATAAAAAAAATTAACAGTTTCTTATGGATTCGGACTTAAACTGTTCTGATTCTGATGAAGAATATTTTGTTGCTTTAAAATATTTGGCAAATCAGAGACAACCACGAGAAGTAAAACTGTTCAAACAGTATTTAAACTGTTAAGAATACAATTTAAAAGTATTAAAATGGAATTGTCATTAATTTTTCACCCTACCCTATAACAAAATTTGTATAGCTTTTTTATAAAAATAATTTATACTATTTTCTATATAGAGGTTTCTTTAGACCAGAGTTATTAGTTCTTGGCCTTGACCTTGCCTTAAGACCAAAAACCAAGGCCTTGGCCTTGAAACTTTTGGCCTCGGCCTTAAAGTTTTTGGCCTTGACCTTGATTGTTCTGGTCTTTATAATTAAATACATAAAATTAAAAAATTAAAAGTTTTTATTCTTTTTTTTACGTAATTAATTAGGTAAATAATCATTCTTTATTTTGTAAAATTGTGTTGATATAAATATAGAAAATCTACACACATTTTATATTATACAATCTATACACAAAGAAACACATATTATACAATCTATACACATAGAAAATCTAAACACGCAGAAAAAATGTGAAAAATTGCATAAATAAACTTTAACAAAAAATGACTTTAAATATTAAATAATTAATATTCTTGTAACAAAAATTTATTTAGACACAAATAAACATTTAAACATAAAACTCTTTTGATGCTTTCTGATTAGAATTTTATCCACAATAAGTTTTGACGTGCTTCCATACTATAGACAATATGAGAAACTCTGGAAACAAGTTGTACATAATGTCTAAACACATCCTGAATAAGAAGAAAAATTTTTGATGTATTTTGTTATCTGACTTTATCAAAAATATTTGAGCCAACATCGAGGTGGTTCAATTAATTTTTAAATATCAAGTATACATTTTCATGAGTTATTCAAGCATCAAAGGTAATTTTTAGAACTTTAATAATTCTGTTTATAGTTTGACCACTTATTTTACTATTTCGAATTTCAAATAATCTCGGCATAAATTTTAAATAGAGAAATTTCTTTTGCCTGTCCATTTTGAGTATGTCTATTAGTAAAATTGATCTGATTTTTGGATCAATAAATAGTCCTAATAAATCTAGCATAAGTGCCTTTTTCTAATTAGCTCAATAGCAAACTTTGGAAACACTTTAAATTCCTTTTCAAACACTTTAAATTCCTGATGGTTTTTTTTCAGGTTCCAATGTCTAAAAGAAAATTTGTAAAGTTAATCTAAAAAGTTTAATTTGTTTATTAACTTTCATTTATGAAAGCTTATATACATATATATGTAATGATACATATATATATATATATATATATATATATATATATATATATATATATATATATATATATATATATATATGTATATAAATATATATATATATATACATATATATGTATTTATACATATATATGTATATATATATATATATATATATATATTTTTTTCTTTGCAAGCTTTGAGCCATTATCAAAACTGTTTTGATAATGGTTCAAAATTCAAATTTTTCTAAATTTTCTGTGCCAACACTTTTCCCTGCAGGAACAGAAAGCTTTTTTTTTCGTTTTTTAGTTTCTAGAGACTGTATGGATTTATATTTTTCTTGTAAAAAAATCTTAAAGCTGTCTTCTAAAAATTCTTTATCGTACGATTCTTTCTCTCTAAATTGTGCGAGAAGTTGATTGACATTTACTGGACTAATACCACACTTTCTAAAACCTGATTTTAAGTTGTTAGCCTGATTTGGTTCTATAGCAATCATTAACTTGTTCGAAAGTTCTGGAAAACGTTGTTTTTCAAGAGATGTTTTTGTGCAGCCAGCAAGAGAATCTTTATACTCTGTAATAATTTTATGCCAAGCTGTTTTTAAAGGTTTAAAGAAAGCCACATCTAGAGGTTGAGTTATATGCGTGCTATTAGGTGGCAGGCAAACAAACAGAATTTCATTTATTTCATAAGCATTAATTACTTTTGGAGAGATATAAGAGGATAAGTTATCGTCTAACAAAACTTTAATTCCTGATTTTTTTTAAAAGAAGGTAAAACTATAAAAAAAAAACACTCTTCAAAAGCTGCTCCGTCAAACCAACCACTTTTAGTGTTGAAATATCTGACTCCTTTAGGACCTCCTACACACCAAGTCGACCACAGATTTACATCTTTATAAACTAAAAAAGGTGGTAGAACTTCACCTGCAGCATTACCTGATATCATAATAGAAATACTTGTTTTTGAAGTGTTGCTTATATATGCTGGATATTTATTACCTCTTTTTACCAAGCATTTTTTTGACCCTGGATCATCAGTCAAATTTGTTTCATCGTTTTTATATATGTTGCTTGGAGGTACATTTTGTACAGTTATTGATAATTGCTGAATATAATCCTTTAAAATTTCTTCATTAACTATTGCTCGAGATTTTTTTAAGTTTGACACAAATTTACATGTAAGCTGTGGATGTCTTTGTAAAAATGAATTAACTAAATCAGGCCCAGGAAAGATTTTAGACTCTTTTACTTTTTTTCCTGAACTAATTAGATAATTATTCATAAAATGACGTAAATCTTCTTTACCGATTGGAAATCCAAAATCACTTAATTGAATGGTACACTTCACAAAAGCAGCTTCCTCAAATTTGGAAAAGAAGTATGGTTTACCAGGTTTTAAGTTGTGTTTTCCTTTTAATTTGTAACAAATCGTTCTTCGACTGATGCCATATTTAGCAGCAGCTTGCTTTTGTGTCAGCTTTTTACATTTAACCTCTTTAAGACATTTGGATAAGTCATTACTTGTATAGTCTTTATATTTTCTAGCTTTGTAACAACTTGACATCTGAAAAAAACATGAATGCTATTACTAATTAGCAATTAAAATTAATAAAAACAATAAAAAATTTATGTAGTAACTATGCTTATATATACAATATGCCTCAATTTTTAAAAAGTATTGTTTTTAGATGATTAAAGACAGTTGTGGTTATTGTGAAAAGTTGTCCCTATTTAATCCAAAATAGTAATTTATTTACAAAAACAATATTTTTTTATTCATCTATACTGATAATCGCATTAAAACATAGAATAATTCAAACTAATATTATGATGAGCATTTTATGCCATTTACTCACCTTGGAGTTTAGTAATGATGTGCTTAACAGATAAAAGTTGCAAGAAATTATTTGCGTGGCTTTTTTCTATGTTTAAGTAAAGTTAATTGTGCAGAAAGAAATTTCATTAAAATTACTATTTTACACTATTTTCGAATTAAAACTAGAATATAAAACTGACTTCAAAAGTGTTATGAAGTTGTAATTCATAAATATTTGATTTGAGTTAGGCAATGTTACCCACAGTTGTGCAAAGTTATCCAAAGTTACGGTACATATATATATATATATATATATATATATATATATATATATATATATATAAATATATATATATATATATATATATATATATATATATATATATATATATATATATATATATATAGGTACGCGCATTTACGTCATTTACGGAACCGATTTTTGTGATAAAATCTTGTGACTCGTTTTTTTCACTTTTTTTTAGGCAGTGTGGGGTAGACGTAGTTTTGTGGAGTTTCTTTTTAGAAACATATATACACATAGATACTTTTTGGAAAGAAGAGAAGCTGATCTTTATTTTTTTTAAACTTTTATGTATGGTTACTAAACTTTTTAACGGATTATTTTGCTCCTGAATATTTGGTTGATGTTTTCACATAAATTTGTAGTCGAAGGCATGAAGTTTCCGCTTTTTTGATTGTTCATCCACCTTAATACATGTATTTTCTATTTATGTGCCAAATTTCAACGAAAAATATTAGGGAGCAGATATGTAACGAGGTGCTTTTTTAAATATACTGCTTTTTTGAAGTAGGGTTAGACAAACGTTTTTAGTGGTGTTTTTTTTTAGAAACATATATAAACAAAAAGTATATTTGGAAAGAAGAAAGGTTAGGCTTGATTTTTATAGTACTTTTATTTATAACCACTAAACTTTTTTATGGTTAGTTTTGCTAAAAACTTTCATGAAAATTTCGTTGATGTTCTCACATTAAGTTCTTATCGATGGAATGAAGTTTCCGCTTTTTTTGTTATTCAGGAACTTTTTTGCATGCATTTTCTTTGTACATGCCAAATTTCAGCCAAAAATATTAGGGAGCAGATAGTATGAGAAGTGTAGGACTTTTGGTACCTAAATTCGGTTTTTTTTGTTTTTGTTTTTGTTTTATCGGTAAGAGAAATACGGGGAGGAAAGGGGGGTGGGAAATAGTAAACAAAAAAATTCTTACTACATTGTATTATTTAATTTTTAATATTAGATTATTTTAATAAATAAAAAATGGTAAAAGTCATAACAAAGAAGACTTCAAAAAGTAAGTTAATTTGTTTTTCATGATAATAACAAAGTTTGTTTACATCATCATGATGTAAACAAAGATTAAGGTTTTTAAACTTATCATTATTGTTTTGTTTTTTAAAAAAGTTATAAGTTTTAAAACCTTAATCTTTGTTTACATATCATCATGATATGTAAACAAAGATTAAGGTTTTTAAACTTATAGTATAAGTTTAAAAACCTTAATCTTTGGTATAAGTTATACCAATGATAGTATATATTAAAAAAGATTAGGATTTAAGATTAAACCGTTACTTTGGAATATTTTATTAACTAATAGTATCAGATGCCAATGTTGTTAATACACCATATATATAAAAATATACAAATGACATTATTATACTTTAAAGTAAAACTTTATTGGCTTAAGCCAATACAGTTTTTGACAAAATATTTTTAGACTAATATTATTAATGATAATTTTAGAATAACATTATTATTTTTTTAGAATAATATTATGATTTTATTGATATTTTAAGAATAATATTATTATTGATATTTTAAAATATTATTATTATTGACATTTTTATATGAATAAGCTTATTATTAATAAGCTTATTTTTGTAAAATTATAAAGATACTTTTACAATATGTTTATTCTTATAAAAGTATCTTCTTAGTGTTTTTCTAATATACAGTAATATAATTTTAAAATACAGTAATATAATTTATGTTTTTTATTATTTTTTTTATTGCTTTTCTTTTAGTTACATAGGTTGTTGTACGTAAAGCAGAACTGATTTGATAACTGTTATTTTTATTGACTGTTGACAATTTCAAGATGTTTTTTTTTTTTGATTATATAACTTTTTTGTTATCTTTAGGCCAATTTGCACAGACTACAGCTGGTAAGTTATTATAGCATAACTTTAATTAACCATTAAAGAAATATAAATAAATATGCATTTCTTACTTATTTATTTATTACTTGTCGTGTATGGATTTCCCATTTACTGCAATATTAATTTTTTAATTTTAGTATCTACCTCTTGTGCTACACCTGGAAAGTTAAACAACTATTAGTTTTTAAGGTACAAACTTTATAATATGTTTAACTTTAGTTCCTTAGTCATCTTTTGCAACTAGTAATTTAATAAACTATTACATTTAATATGTATATACATTTCTTGTTATTTGCAATATTGATTTTTTTTACAACTTTGTAATTTTATTTTAAAATAGTATAATAATTAAGTCAAGTTTTGTGGCTTGCAAATAGGTACTGCAAGTTTTGTGGCTTGCAAATAGGTACAGCAAGTTTTGTGGCTTGCAAATAAGTACCGCAAGTTTTATGGCTTGCAAATAAGTACCGCAAGTTTTGTGGCTTGCAAATAGATACAGCAAGTTTTGTGGCTTGCAAATAGGTACAGCAAGTTTTGTGGCTTGCAAATAAGTACCGCAAGTTTTATAGCTTGCAAATAAGTACCGCAAGTTTTGTGGCTTGCAAATAGATACAGCAAGTTTTGTGGCTTGCAAATGTGTACCGCAAGTTTTGTGGCTTGCAAATAAGTACCGCAAGTTTTGTGGCTTGCAAATAGGTATAGCAAGTTTTGTGGCTTGCAAAAAAAAAAGATAGACGGGTCTGGCTTACCTTCACGTGGTGTCTATTGTTAAAAATGATTTATTTAGTTGCATTGGAACTTAATTTAAATCATTTACTAAAAGCCAAGACATAAATTAATTACTATGTTTCGAAACATTTGTTTTTTTTTTTTGTTTGTTTTTTATAAGGTTGGTCGGTTAAATATGATCATTTAAATGAGAAAATGTATACTCGTGCTACTGAATACATGTAAACTAGAGAAAATGAATAATCGTGCAAATGTATACTCGTGCAATCTTGTAAAACAATTCTGTATTGTGCTTTTTTCTTTTAATAATTGCATGTGAAAATGTTGAAAATATCATTTCTATGTGTTTTCTTTTTTACGTTGGTTGAGGGGAAGGGGGAAAACCATCCCTCTCCTCAAATTGTACATCACTAATGTATGTTCTATTGGAAAAAAAATATTGCTTCATGTAATACAACAATATTTTCAATACTAATGTATGTTGTATAGTTATAAAAGATTATTTTTTCTTTTTAACTAAATACATTTGATTATTGAAATAAAGATGACGTTATTTTTTGTCAGGTGGGGGGGGGGGAGAGATGGTGCATTAGACTTCCTTTATTTAAAGTCAATGTGTACATCAATAATATATGTTGAATAGTAATAAAATATTATTTTTACTTTTTAACATTTAGTTATTGTAATAAAGATTTAATTATTTTTATTTTTTGTTATGCGTTGGGGCAGGGGCGGGGGGGGGCGGTGCGACATACGCCCTTCCCTAAAGTTAGTGTGTACATCACTAATGTATGTTGTATAGTAAAAAAATATATTTTTACTTTTTAACAAAATATTTAATTACTGTAGTAAAGAATAAATTATTTATTAGAATGTATGATTATTGTATTAGGGTGTTATAACATCATAACCACATCTATGTCCAACTCTAAGATCACCTTATTTTGTTTGGCAGTGTTCTGGAATCAAGTTATGGCAATATTTTATGTATAAAATCTAACAATTACATTAAAAAAGTGCTTATTTTTGACAAAAACTTGTATTTTCTTAAGGGTTAGATGGTGTTTCATTACCCCCTCTGGCTCCCAAGATACACCCTACGTCCAGCACCTATATGAACTTGTAGCCCATTAGTGTACCTATCTTTTGATACCAAGATATAGGTATTTGGATAAAAATTGACAAAGTTATAACAATTTAAGTGAAAAAAATAATTATTTTGACCACAGTTTCTTCAACAATTCCATATATCTTAAATTTGGTACTAAAAACGTTATAACTTTTTTTAGAATTGTTCGTTTTTAATAATTTTTTCACCTTTAAAATACTGTATTAAAGGCCTTTCTAATGATATATAACATTCTACTATATGATTAATTTAAAAATTTCAGTGCGCGTACCTATAATAAGTAGTAATATGAAATAAAGACCTGTAAAATTTAATACTAATAAAATGATGCTAATATTATTTGCATTATTGTATTATTATTAAAGTAATATTAATAATAATTATAACGCATTTAGGAGTAAATAAAAATAATAGTTATAATAACAGCGATTAAAAGTAATAGTAAAGATTATAAAAAGTATACACTATACTATTTTAATAATTATATAAACAAAAATAACAGTAAAAATAACAACAACAATAATAATAACAACAACAGTAATATAACAAAAACAGTAATATAAAAAAAAATTATGACAATATTAATAGCAGTAAGAATCATAATATTTATAATGATAAAAATATAGTAATAATAATATTAACAATTATAGTGATGGAGAGAAAATACTTTAGTTTAAGAAAGATTTAAATAATAAATAACTGGTTATATATACTTTACAACATTCACTATTTTTTAGAAAAATATTGCTTTTAAATTATATATAAAAATATTAAAACACAACAGTGTTGTGTTTTAATTTTTTTTTCTGTTAAATTTAATAAGTTTAGCAAAAAACATTAAATCACAACAGAAAAGAAAAAAATTAGATAAATAGAAGCTCAGAATTAGGTTTATAAATAATAAGTTAAATGAAAGTATGAAATTTATAAGCAATGTTTTTCTAAAAGTAGTTAATGAGAGCAGTTATAAATTTTAAAAATGACTTACATTTCTTACATGACAAATTCAGTATTAAAATTCGCCGTGGATAGCCTACCGAAAGTCGGTAGCGGAAAAATAAAAATTATCCTACCGAAAGTTTTGAGAATATCACATGTCAAAATAAACAATATTTTTTATACCGTAAAATGAAGAAAATTAAAGATATTGTTTTTAAAAAACAAAAACGTAAAAAATGTAAAAAAATTAAATAGGATTTTCCATTAAATAAATAGAAATGACTTCCACCCTATACCAAAACCCTCAGTCAATGCATGTACACTACACAGCGCCTATCCCTATATTAGTAAACGTATGTGCACTTCACTGCGCCTATCCCTAAATTAGTAAATGCATGTACATTCCTCGATGCCTATCCCTAAATCAGTCAGTGTATAAACACTCCATTGCGTCTATTAATGCATTGTGCTATTCCCAGCGTATATCCCTAAATAATTTATTCAATTAATAAGCGTAATAAAACCTAAAAAACATGGAAAAAACAATCGTAATGTAAAATATATTCCTTAGTAAGGATTCAAACTCGGAACGCCTGCGTATAGAGACAAGATTATATCCGATACGCTACTAAACATTATCATCTAAGTATTTAAAAATATATTTATATAGCAATTCTATTGTGACACGTGATATTTCTTAACTAATTAAAAAAAAACTTTCGGTAGGATAATTTTTATATTTCCGCTACCGACTTTCGGTAGGCTATCCACTGCGATTAAAATTTTAACAAAAAAATCGCTCGAAATTAAAATTTACTAAGAAATGTGCACTTAATTAAAATGAAAGAATTTGTATTAAATTTTCAACTCAAGGTAAGTACTTTGAAAAGTTCTAAACCATAGGTTTCTACAAAAAAATATTCATCTCTCTGGATCTTCAACAAAAATTTCCGTAGATTGCTCCTCCGGAACATTTATCGACTGTAAACGTTTCGGCTGTAGAAATTTATCGACGGCAATTTTGAAAAAACTTTTATAACATTGAAACAAATCATTTACGACGATAAAATTTACAGCCGGTAGCATTTTACGCCGATAAAAAGTTTTATAACATTGACCCCAGAAATGATTTGCATTTTCAAAACCACGAAACATCCTACTATAATAATTTAAAATTAAAAATATTCTGTCGACTTCTTTTTAAAAAAAGAAGGTTAAACGGACAAGTCATGAACTTTTCATGTTCAAGATAGGTAACTTCCAGAAATGCTACAAACTTTAAGTTTTGAAATAATAATACTGGTGTCAAAAGAATGTTTAATAAAAAAAATTAAGATTAGAAAATTCCGGCCCCACTGTCTCATATGTCGAAGGAAAAGAACAAAATTTGTTTTTTTTTTTTTTTTCAGGTTTTTTAAACTAGATCAAAATTTATCAAAAAAAATTAATTTATATAAAGAAAATTTCTTGTCGTTTAAAAGTGGCGACCAAGTAAAGCTTACAATCAACTCTATTTGGGGGGATATCAACTTTACAAGGTCATTACTTTTCAACGTTTAAATATTTTCTTACTATATAAAAATTGTCGACATAAATTTTAATCACGCTCATAATGGCCGAGTTTGTTAAAATATTCATTGTGACTCCCTTTTTAAGTTTTTGAAATTCAAGTATTTTGACCTTGGGACCCCAATTAAAACGAAAATATTAATGCGTTACTTATAAATATATTAAAAATAATATATATATATATATATATATATATATATATATATATATATATATATATATATATATATATATATATATATATATATATATATATATATATATATATATATATATATATATATATATATATATATATATATATATATATATATATATATATATATATATATTTACATTTACAACCTATAATATTTTTCAAAAGATTTTTTCAATTACACCTAGGACAAGGATGTGTTGATGTTGCACTTTTAATTCAAAAAATATATTAGCCATTTTTATATCAAATGTGCAAAAGTAATGTAACTCATTTAGCTTCAAAATATTGAGAATTTTTTTCATGATTCGAATGGGATATTTTTTTACTAAGCCAACAATAAACAATTTATTTACGCCTCTGTCTTTGTATTTTTGATTGCCTATTCCTTCTTCATAGCTAAACTTTTTTCTTTTTATTTTACTTTCTGCTTCTTTTTCAGTAATATTTAAACAAAGTTTTATAAATCCGTCTCCAACATCAATTCCAACCTTTAAAATGTAATCCTTCGATAATTTTGATTGTTCAACGGCAAGTGCTTTACCTTTGGCTGCAACCTTGATTTTAGTTCCCTCCTCCGAAAATTTTTTTTTCAGTATTTTTGAGCATTAAAGTTCTTCACTTCGTGTATCTTAAAATAAAAAAAATCAACATTTTCAGTTTTTATATGTCAGATTATTTACGTAAAGTTCTAAACTTTGATTTTGAAATATTATATCAACAGTATAAAGTTAACTCTACCTTTCTTCAGTTCCTCTGTTAAATTTTCTCTTCTCTTTGTGAGAGTGTATGGGTGGGATAATCCTGGTCCAATAACAGCCTTTCACCTTTTGCATATTTTTAATGGTCCAGGTGATAATATATTTACTTTATCCAGCTTGATTCTTCCTCTGTTATTAGATGTTGATGCTGGATTAATTGTAGTTCGAGCAATTTCACAGATGTCACAAACACAGAACGATTGGTTTTTAGTGAGTACGCTAACTCTGACCTTTGAGAAGTCATACAGTTCATTCAGAATTATGCTTTTATCTCCTTTTTCTAATGCTTTCTCCTTTTTCTTATGTTTTTCTAAATTTAGTACAAATACTATTAGGTAAATGTTCATTGCTTAAATCAAATGACTTAAAAAGTACTTAAATATTCTATTCAACGTCACAGTTTCTCCTTTAACTTCTATCATTCCTGATCCTTTTTAAAAACAAACTAAGCAGACTAAGGTTCTATTATGTTAGTAAGATTTTTTATTGTTTGGTATTTTTGATTTGAGCAATACTAACTTGTTTAAATTATTAAAATTAATTGTTTAAATTATTAAAATTAACAGTAGATAAAACCATGTTTTCTTGCGGTATACAATAAGCATAAGAATGATAGTTGGTATTAAAAAAAGAGTAATTTAAACGTTTTTACTGTTATTAACTATTATTTTTAAATGTATTATTAATTAGCATACTATTATTAATCTTCAAATAAAGGCCCCATAGTCCAAATATTTGAATAGAACGAAGGATGGAAGGAGGGGTTTTGAAGAAAATAGTGTCTATTTTTTTAAATCTAAATAAAAAAATCAAGGTTTTCAGTTTTTATATTTCAGATTATTTATGTAAAGTTCTAATTTTTGAGTTGAGAAATATTATATCAACAGTATAAAGTTAACCTTATCTTTGTTTAGTTCCTCTGTTAAATTTTCTTTTCTCTTTGTGAGAGTGCAAGGGTGGGATAATCCTGGTCCAATAACAGCCTTGCTTCTTTTGCATATTTTATTGGTCCAGGTGATGATATATTTACTCTGCCCAGCTTGATTTTTCCTCTGTTATCAGATGTTCATCCTGGATTGATTGTAGTTCGAGCAATTTCACAGATATCACAAACACAAAACGATTGGTTTCTATTGAGTATGCTAACTTTGACTTTTGAGAAGTAATACGGTTCACTCAGAATAATGTTTTTGCAGTCTTTCTAAATCTTTTCTGCATTTAGTAGAAATACCATTAGGAAAATTTTTATTGCTTAAATCAAATGATTTATATGCAGTTATAAATGTTGCATATAGCTTCTTCATATAAGCAGCCGTGGCGCAATGGTAGCACACTTGCCTCAGAAACGTAAGATCCGTGGTTCAAACCCCACCTCTGCGCAAGTTTTGCGACATCGGTTAGGAAGGAGGCGTGAACTTCCTATTAAATGCTCTTCTGCGGTGCTCTGTGATAAGACCGTAAGGACTCTTTGGGGCGTCTAAAATCAACATTAAAAAAAAAAATCCGTGGATGGATAAAACACTGATAAAATGCTCCAAAAAGAAGCAAAAACTCTAAAATAAATTTCTAAATAATAAAAACACTGATAATGAGATAAAATACAAAAACTCTAAATATTTTAACCAAAATCTTATTAAAAAAGCTAAAAATAAATACTACAGTAATGAAATCATAAAATGCAAGTCTAATAGTAAGAAAACGTGGTCCATCATTAATGAGATAATGGGAAGGAAAAAAATAAATTCAACTTCTTTACCAAAAAGAATTAATATTAACAATACAGACATATTCTGTAAAAAACAAATATCCGAAGAATTTTATAAATATTTTATAAATATTGGTCCAAATCTTGCTAATAAAATAAGTCCAACATCTGATTCATTTAAAAACTACCTAAAACCCACAAATAACACTATCATGTACGATAAGGAATTCAACTATAAAGAATTTGAAAAAGCCTTTTCCTCTTTAAAAAAAAGAAAGCATCAGGATTTGATGAAATAACTAGTGATTTAGTTATCTTTAATAAAACTAGTCTCAGCAGACCTCTGATCCATATACTTAAGCTCTCAATAACATCTGGGATTTTCCCTGATATCCTTAAATTAGCAAAAGTAATCCCCATATTTAAATGTAATGAACATTCGGACATAACCAACTATAGACCTATATCAATACTTTCTGTATTTTCAAAACTCTTCGAACGTGTAATTTATAATAGAATCTATAATCACTTCACTAAAAACAAATTACTTTACCCGAACCAGTTTGGATTTCAAAAAAACCTTTCAACAGAGCATGCAATCATTGAATTAGTTGATCAAATAACTGATGGCTTTAAACAAAACAAATTTACTTTAGGAGTTTTTATAGACTTATCAAAAGCTTTTGATACAGTTGACCACTCCATACAATTAGTCAAACTAAAGAACTATGGTATAATTAATAAAACTTACAATTGGATTAAAAGTTATCTTACCAATAGAAAACAATATGTGTGTAATATACAATCTGGAGTACTAAATGTTTTATGTGGAGTCCCCCAAGGATCTATCCTTGGTCTACTCCTGTTTTTAATTTATATAAATGATTTTTGCAATGCATCTTTAAAACTGAAATCAGTCATGTTTGCTGATGATACAAATCTATTTCTTACAAACAGTACGCAACCATCAAAACTCAAAAAAATTTATAGTCTACAAAAACATGCGTGCAGAATCATTTACTATAAAAATAAGCGTGAACATGCTAAACCTATAATGAAAGATATGAAAATGGTGGATGTTTTTGAAATAAATGTCTATCAGCATTTAATTTTTATGTATCAACTCAATAGTAATATCTCTGCTGCAAACTTTAATAACAAGTTTGAAATAAACATAAATGAAAACTATTATCTAAGAGCAAATATAAGTAACACATATAAGCTGCCTCAAAACATTAATAAATATACTAAATATAGCATTGCATATCGACGGCCAAATATATGGAATAGTTATCAAAAAGGATTTAAATGTATGGCAAAGTCATTAAGTTCATTTAAGTTTCAAAAAAGAAATTTTTAAAATTTGAGAATCTTTTGTGCTTAAAGGAATCACCAAGGAATTTTATTTATTTTTTAATTTTTTAATATTTTATCTTTATTTGATTTACTGATCAGCGCAGCAGTTTTATGCCCATTAGGGTTTTTAATTTAATACCTACACTCTATAGAAAGTGTATATAGGGGCTCTATGAAAAGATTGCGATGACGTATTATCATCTTCATCTTCTTTGAGCCCCTGTCTATTTAACTCTTTATTTTATAAAGATCATTGTAAAAAGAATAGTGTTTTATTTTATACTGTATATACAAAAACGGTGCTTGTTGACAAGATTTTACTGTCTTCTTTGTTCTACAGACATATCTTTTTCTTTCTTGTATATATATTTTTTTTGATTATTTATTATTAAACAGCAAAAAAAATACAAAAAAAAAAAATGTTTATTTTTTAATTGGTGTCCCAAGGTCAAAATACTTGAATGAAAGGTAGTAAGAGGGGGGCACAATGAATATTTTAAAAAAACTTGGCCATTATGAGCGTGATTAAAATTTATGCCTAAAATTTTTATTTAGTAAGAAAATATTTAAACGTTCAAAAGTTATGACATTGTAAAGTTGATATCCCCCCAAATAGAGTTGATTGTAAACATTACTTGGTCGCCGTTTTTAAAGGATAAGAAATTTTCTTTATATAAATTAATTTTTTCGATCAATTTTGATCTAGTTTAAAAAACTTGAAATAAAAAAACAAATATTTTTTCTTTTACTTCCACACATGAGACAGTGGGACCCGAATTTTCAACGCCATGTTGGCTGCTAAAGTAAGCTGTCATTTCACTTTCCGATACACAACTTACATGATTTTTTTCATTAGAAAAATAATATTTTTAATCTAACTGCTTTTCACGCTCAAAATGGCAATTATCGATCATGCAATACAAATCAAAAAACAAAAAAACCGTTAAAATATAAGGTTACAGTAAAGTGCCAAACTAATCTTTAGACTATTATTAGCAAGGTTTTTATTTTTTTATTTATTTATTATTTTATTCTTTTATCTATTTATTATCTTATTCTTTATATAAAAATTTTCTGCTATCTTATTTTGAGTCCTTTCTCTCTGACAATCGATAGAGATGGCCATCCTCTTGACTCCTTAATTGTTATTAAAGAAAGGCTCTGTAATGAATTAGAAAGCAGATCTTTAATATAATCTAAAATCTATAATAGTTAGGAGCTTGCAGTAGCTGGCAAGTTTTAATCCAATAAAGTTAGAAAGTACTTCTAATAACTATTATAATATTCTTGATTTTTCTATATAATTGAATACCAACATTTTTATTTATTTTTAGTTATTTACAAAGCTTCTTCTCAATTTTTTTTTCTCTGGGAAATAATAAAAATGACGCAGTTTTCGTTACTTGAGGCTTTGATATATTGTCGTAACTTTTTTACAAACAGCGCCATGGTGGCTGCTAAAGTAAGCTGTCATTTCATCTTCCGATGCACAACTTACATGAATTTTTAGTAAGAAAAATAATACTTTAAAACTGCTTTTCACGCTCAAAATTTTTTTTTTGTTTTTTTGTCAAGTTTTTTTATCCTTAAACGTCAAGAATTCTCACCTGTTTTTATTTTCTAGCGCATATAATTTACACTTTTATAAGTTTTTTGTCAACCATTTTTTTGCTGTGTGTCTCTTATTTGTGCTTGTTTTTGATTGTTTACAAATATTCGCTATTTCAAAAGAATTTAAATATTTAACTTGAAAAGTTTTTTTTATTTTTTTTGAACACTCAAAATTCAAGGAGAAGATGGGAAGATAAATTATTTGGCGGTAATTTCCAGTCATAAAAGTTTTTGCTTCGCTAAATTTTCATTACGTAATTATTATACAATAATGGTGGATAGCGTAAATGAAACAGTATCTGTGTTTACAATTGCAAATAATAATATGAGCTTTTTATATTAAAACATTTTCAAATGAGTTTAGCAAAAATCTTTGGAAGTACAAAAAAAAAAGAAGATGAGCCAACAGCATCAGAAGCAATTCAAAGGCTCAGACAAGCAGAGGAACTTTTAACAAAAAAGTCTGAGCATTTAGAAAAAAAAATAGCAGAACAACTTGAAATAGCTAAGAAAGCCGGAACAAAAAACAAAAGAGGTTTTATTTCTACTGTAATTTACTTTCTAGTCTAAATCCTACCCTGTTGAAACTTATTTGAGTAAATTTGAGACCATAATTTAGTTTTAGGCAAATAAAAGGTAACACTTTTTACCTTAACATTTCTACTTAAATAATTAAAAGGGCTTTTTTTTGTATTATTTTTTTTTATATACCTGAAAAAGTATGTTATATAACTATTAGTAAAAATAATAATTGAAAAAAACTATTAGTTATTTAATTTCACTTATCTATAATATAATAATACTATAGATAAGTAAAATCTTATAATATTTATAATTTGCAACACAAATGCTTTTAATTAATGATTTTACAATTTTTTTTTAATTAAAAAAATTTTATTTTACAAAAGTTCAATAATAAAAGCTTTTTATTTCTGGAAAAATTACTTTTAAGTGAGAAAAAAACAAATATTTTTAATTATTTCTTATTTGCTAGACTTAAATTAAATATATTCATTGACTATATAATCATTACTTTTTCCTATTTAAAATATTTTAAAAATAAGTTAAAGTAACATTTCTTTCATCTAAAAACTCATAAGCAATTTTTATATATATATATATATATTTTTATTTTTTTTATATATATATTTTTTTTTTTATTTTTTTTTTAAATTTAACATTAATCTATAAAAAAAAAAAATTTTATTAATAAATTTTCAACAACAACAAAAAACACTGGGAACTCTAGTCCTTGCGTAAACTGCGAAAACTATCATAATTTAACATTACAAACAATAGTTTGAAAAACATTAACAAAAGTTTTATCGTATAAAACGATATGTTGAAACAAGGAAAACTTAGCTGTTCAGAATTATCTGATATAGTACGAGAACAGCAAGAAACCATAAAAAATTTAATAAAAAGAATAGAATTCCTTGAATCTAAACAACCAACAGTAAACGAATCTGCTAATTTTTGGTCGAAATTTTCAACGAAAACTACATCCACGGAAAAATCACTTGTTGTAAACACCATCGCAAATTCAATAATATCAGAACAGGAAAATAAAAAAAAGCGAGAAAACAATATTATAATCTTTGGAATTCCCGAATCGAGTAAAACAGATGAATCAGATACAATAAATGATGATAAATTAATGGTCAATGAAATATTTGATTACATTGGCAAAAGCAATGAAAAACCGATTAAATTAATTAGGCTAAAAAAAAAAAAGTTTCAAAAAATCCATCTCCAATTATTGCTGTACTTCCTGAAAACTGTGAACGCAATAAAGTTCTATTCGCGTCTAGGGAATTAAGAAATAACGACAACTATAAAAATGTTTATTTAAACCCGGATATGACACCAGCAGAAAGGCTAATAGATTTTGAATTAAGAAAAGAAAAAAAGAATAAAAACCACCAGCTTTTAGAAAATGAACCAAACTCGCCCTTTCGATGGTGCATCAGGCGCAACAAAATTGTTAAACTCAACTTTAGCAAACACATTAAATAATATTAAACAAATAAATAAATGGTTATCCTTCAAATCTGATAAAAATAACAAGCTCACACAAATCAAATCACTAAAATTAATTTATACCAACATTGATTCGATTTTAAACAAACGCCAAGAACTAAATTTCATTGTTCAAAAACTTAAACCACATCTCATTTGTCTTACTGAAACTTTGCCTAAAAATTGCCGATCAATGTGCGGTGATCAAGAAATTACTATAGAAAACTACATAACACTATCAAATCACAATAATAAATCATGTCAAAGAGGTGTAGCAATATTTGTACATATATCATTAAAATCGTCATTGGTTACCTTTGATACCATTGCATCAGAATCAATTAGTTGTGAAATTCAAACAAAAAATTCTAAGCTACTAATAACAACATTCTACAGATCTCCAAATAGCAATGACGAAAATGATAACTATATAAATCAACACATAACTAATCTTTCTGAAAAATACGAAAACATCCTTATTGTTGGAGACTTTAACTACCCAGATATAACTTGGTCTAACAAAAAAGGAAACCCGATATCTCACTCATCAAAATCTTTAAAATTCATAAATTCAATCCGCAATTGTTTCCTCACACAACATATATCTAAACCAACCCACTTCAGAAAAAATCAAAAACCAACTACTATCGATCTTATAATAACATCCGTGGAAAACATAATTTCACCAATAACCCACCTTGCTCCAATTGGAAAAAGTCATCATCACCTTTTATACTTTACCGTACTAACCGATCCAATAGATAAACCAACTCATACTATTAATAAGCAATTATTCTCTAAAGGAAACTATAATAAAATTAATAAAGATCTATCAACCTTAGTGTTAAATCAAAACTATAATTCAGAACAACTTTGGGATACATTCTACACAAACCTTAAAAACACTATTAAAAAAAATGTTCCAAAATCCTCAACAAAACCTAAAAAGCGTTCACAATGGATAACCGCCCAAGTAGCAGAAGAAATAAGAAATAAACAAATTAAATATCAAGACTACATTCATAAACGGAATGGTAAAACTTACTTTGACTATTGTCGAGCGCGTAACAGAACTAAAGCAGCTTGCAGAAATGCTATAATAAATTTTGAAAAAGAAATTGCTAAAAACATCAACAAAAATCCTAAAGCTTTTTTTTCATACATAAAATCAAAAAATCTTATAAAAAATCTCATTCCTGAAATATTCCACAATAAGATAGTTGCTACCACCGATCTTGAAAAGGCTCAATGCTTCAATAATTACTTTGCTAGTAATTTTTCTGATAATGATACATTGATTGTTCCAAGTTTTAACTTATCTTCTATTTGTCCCAGTCAAATCTCTAATAATCTTGATCTATCTCCTGAAAACATTGCATCTCATCTTCTGTCTATAAAGTCATTTAAATCACCGGGTCCAGATGAGATACATCCCAAAATATTAAAAGAAACCCATCACCAAATCTCTAAACATCTTTCTATTATTTATACTAAGGTACTTCAAACTAGTACATTACCACAAATCTGGAAAGATGCAAATATCATTCCAATTTTCAAAAAAGGAGACAAGAAACTAGTTACCAACTATAGACCCATTAGTTTAACATGCACTATAGTCAAAATATTTGAAAAAATAATACAAAAACATATTTTTATTTATCTTTTAAAAAATAATCTACTAACTCCTAGTCAACACGGTTTTTATCCAGGGCGCTCTTGTGAAACAAATCTTCTTACTGTAATCAATACATGGACACTTAATTTAGATAAAGGTCTTCCCGTCGATAATATTTACCTTGACTTTGAAAAAGCATTTGACAAAGTCCCACACGACTATCTTCTTTTGAAACTAAAAGCCTATGGGATTAATGGTCCAATTCTCTCTTGGATAAGAAACTTTCTCACAAATCGAAGACAAAGAGTAATGATAAATGGTAATTACTCTGATTGGGTATCAGTAAAAAGTGGAGTTCCCCAAGGTTCTGTTCTCTCAGCTCTATTATTCATTATATACGTTAACGATATTCCCAATATAATTACTTCAAATGCAGCACTTTTTGCTGACGATACAAAAATATTTTACCCTATTACTAATTTGCATTCACACACCGTACTTCAAAATGATATTGATATCTTGGTTGACTGGGCAACTAAATGGGGGATGAAATTTAATATAGAAAAATGTTCAGTTTTACACCTAGGTCATAAAAATAAACATCTTGTCTATTCTATGTACGATCCAGTGAAGAAAACAAGGATTGATATCAAATCTACCAACTCAGAAACTGACCTCGGAGTACATATCGATAATAACTTGCTATTTTCTAAACATACCTCTACTCAAGTTAATAGGGCAATGCAGATGCTATTTCTAATAAAAAGATCTTTCTCTTATCTAAATTCATTTTGTTTTAAAAGACTGTTTTCAGCACTAGTACGACCATATTTAGAATATTGTGGTTCTGTATATAACCCTCGTCTACTGAAAGACAAACGACAAGTTGAAAATATACTCAGAAGAGCATCTAAATCAGTTCATGGATTAAAAAGTCTAACATATCACCAAAGACTATTGAAACTTAATATGACAACCATAAGATACAGACTAATCCGGGCTGATTTAATAAACGTCTATAAATGGCTAAACAACTACTACAACTGTCAAACGATCTTTCCAAAAACAATTATAAATTCTATTACAAGAGGACATTCATTTAAACTAGAAAAACCTTATTCTCGTCTAGCTTCTCGTCAATACTTTTTCACCTTACGAGTAATCAACAAATGGAACTCCCTCCCAGATGACGTTGTAAATGCTACTTCCGTAAGCAATTTTAAAAACAAACTCGACAATTATCTAAAAGAAGAAAAAACAATTTATGACTAGTATATTTATATAGTAATCATAAGACAGGTTGACAGGCATTTCATGCCTATACAAATCCAATTTGTAAACCTTAATAATAATAATAATAATAATAATAATAATATAGTTAAGTAAAATCTTATAATATTTATAATTTGCAACACAAATGCTTTTAATTAATGATTTTACAATTTTTTTTTAATTAAAAAAATTTTATTTTACAAAAGTTCAATAATAAAAGCTTTTTATTTCTGGAAAAATTACTTTTAAGTGAGAAAAAAACAAATATTTTTAATTATTTCTTATTTGCTAGACTTAAATTAAATATATTCATTGACTATATAATCATTACTTTTTCCTATTTAAAATATTTTAAAAATAAGTTAAAGTAACATTTCTTTCATCTAAAAACTCATAAGCAATTTTTCTTATATAAGCAACAAAATAATCTAAACTAGCAACCTCCATTTGTGACTTATGATTCACATTTAAACAATAACCAATAAAATTTTTATTGGTTATTGTTTAAACACAATTTAAAAAACACAATTTTTCCTTATGATTCACATTTAAACAATAACCAATATCATATAATAAGTATTAGTTGAAAAATAAGGCATGCTGGAAAATCTTAATTTTCAGATAGATTTAATTTTGTTTATTTAACAACTAAAATGTTTATTTCTCTGTTTCATGCATGATGTTTCATGCACAAAATTAGCAATACTATTATAGTTTTACTATAACGACATATAAACGAGGTTTGGCAAAAAATTGCTGACCTTTGACACTTTATGGTTGGCAGTTAAGTTAAGATTACTGAAAACCAACATTAATTTCAAAGGTTGATATAGATTTATTTATTTATTTATGCTCCTTGAGATTCAACGCCATGTTGAATCTATTATGAGCCATTGCTATTACCAGTTTCATAATAGTCATAGAGATCAGAGTTTCATAATAACCATATGTTTATCAAGCTTGTCCTTGAAGATATTTACACTTTTCGCGGAGATGATTTCTTCTGGTAGTTTATTCCACCGTTTTGCAACTCTATTTGTAAAAAAATTTTCCCTTGGTCTGTTTCTTTTTATCAGCTCAATATCTACACGTGCTTTATGTCCTCTAATGTTTAAAGCTGGACCATTTGCTGAAATTGAAATTGCTGTTTTTGGTTGTTGATACCAACACACTTTGTCCAAATTATGAAGTATTTAATAATATTGAATTAAATCATATCTTAATCTCCTGATTTTTAAAGAAGTCAGTTGGAGTTTTTTTAACCTTTCTTCATAGGGTAGGTGTCTTAACTCTGGAATCAACTTTTTTGCTCGTTGTTGAACAATTTCTAATTTATGTATGTCATTTTTATTATAAGGGTGATGCATATTCAAGAATAGGTCTTACAAAAGTGCAATACAAAATCTTCATTGTGTTATTGTCTTATTCCACTTCATAATATTTGAAATTAACAATCCAATGTCTTTTTCATTAGTTGTTGAATCTAATTTTGAATCTTTTATAAAATATTCAAAATTCTTATTATGTTTTCCAAAATGCATGATTTTACATTTTTTGATGTTGAAATTTATCATCCATTTGTCGGACCATTCAGTTAGATTATTAATATCGTCTTGCAAGTTTTTTGAGTCTACCTGGTTGTTAACTACAGCTATAATTTTGTTATCATCTGCATAAAGTTCGCATTTATTTTTAATTTTAGATGGTAAATCATTTATGATGATATTTAAAAGATGATATTTAAAAGAAAGTAAATTGGTCCTTGATATTTTTAATGATTTAAAAATGCTTAACAAAACAAATTTCTGTGGGTGATATTTTAGAATTGGTCATAAATAAATGCATTATTATTATGTTTTTTCTCAACAAGTTTGTATGAACTAAAATATATATTATGTATAAATGAAATATTATTTACTATTACCCAAAGTGTTTTTATCTTTTATTTTATTTTGTATTTATATAAATTGACTAAAATATCCTGCTATTAGCATTAAAAAGCAAATTATTTTGTGAATATGATAATTTCAGCTTGCGTTTTATTTTGTTTAGTTTAAAAGCTATTATCACATGTGTAGAATATGATGTTTAATTAAGTTTATATGAAATATAATTAATACTATATATAATTATATACTATAATTATATATAGTATATAATTATAAGTATAGAAATATAATTAATACTAAATATAATTAATACTATATATAATTAATACTTTGTTATATAAGTTATATTTTGTTAAGAAACAGCAAAAAACACAACTTTTGCAAATTGTTTTTGAAATTATTTTTAGAACAATAATTATGTAATATTTTAAGTAATTCATATTCTGATTGATTTTGATAAGCTCAATAATCAATATGGTTAATCAATATCCAATATAGTTCTTAAGAAAACGTGATTTAAGTAGTGGGCTAATTTGCATGAAATTTCACTCTACAAGCAAAAAGGTTTTTTTCATTGGTTATTTTATCAGGCTGTTTTGCATAAAATTTCACTCTACAAGCAGAAAGGTTTTTAAAAACTAATAACTTTTGAACAAGTTGGTTTTACACTTCAGCTATTTCAAGATATCAAGTATGCTATGGATACTTCAGGCCTTGCGATGAATAAGAGCTGCGCGACGCATAAGCACGACGTGATTTTTGACGTCATTAAATTCTTTTTATTTGCTTTTCATATTTATCGAATTTAACTGCACCAATTTATTTAATTACCGCAAAACTACTTTAAATCGTTTATGTAAAAATGTTATTATTTAAAAATGTTTTGGAATGTTTCGTTTTTTAAAATGTAAAAACATTTGTTTATTTTCTCGAGTTTGTCACGTTTTGTCTATACTAAACGAATAAAAAACATTATAACTTAAATTTAAAAAAGATTATAAAATATGCTAATATTTGATTTTTTTTTTTCTTAAGTATGTAATTTAAAGTTTTTCAAATAATTATTTTTTCTTTTTAAAAAGTCAGCGAGTAATAAACTGGAAATTTTAATATTGTACGATTAAAAACTGTGCAATAGCTAATATTTTTACAAGCGATTTTATATAATATTTATTTATTTATTTTTATTTATTTTCATAAAGCGGTTGATAAGCACAATCACTCGTATTAATAAAAAACTTAAACGAACGTTTTGAATAGATTTTTAATGTTAACAAGGAATTTTATTTCTAGTAAAATAAAATAAAATGTTAGAATAAAAATCTTATAGGTATAAAAGAAATATTTTAGCAAAAAAATTATTCTTAAAAATTATTATCAAACCCCTGTAAAATAATTATTTAAGTTTAAAATCTAAAACTAAAAGAAAGTATTTTTGTTCAATTTTATTGACAACGTTGCTATTGCTGAATAATTTTATTAAAATGTTAGCTTAAAAGATTTAAACTTTTTTTTTTAATTTTTGAATTTTTTCTACTTGAAAATAATGAGCATATTTAATTTTTTTAAATTCAAACTTTTATTTCAACTGCATGCGGTTTTTAAAATACTTTATTAAATGTTAAAATAATCGTCAATTACTTCATTAAAATTCCGCTCAAAAATATCTTTAAATATACTCAAACAAAAAATTTTTTGCTCGACGCAAATAGCCCTAGCTACACGCAAAATCGCCCTTGGACGACGTAAAATTCACATCGCCCGACGCTTTATCGCAAGGCCTGATACTTTTAAAAAACAAAAAATTTAAATTCTGACATTTTCCATAATTGCAGGCTAAAGTAGATATTTTTGTTTTAGGAAATTTTTTGTAATTTTAAAGAGCTAAATCTTAAAAACTAGTTCAAAAATTGATAAAAGTTAAAAGATAAAAGTGCCTGTTGATCTACACGTGGTGGATAAATACAGATAAAAGTGCCTGTTGATCTACACGTGGTGGATAAATACAGATAAAAGTGCCTGTTGATCTACACGTGGTGGATAAATACAGATAAAAGTGCCTGTTGATCTACACGTGGTGGATAAATACAGATAAAAGTGCCTGTTGATCTACACGTGGTGGATAAATACAGATAAAAGTGCCTGTTGATCTACACATGGTGGATAAATACAGATAAAAGTGCCTGTTGATCTACACGTGGTGGATAAATACAGATAAAAATGCCTGTTGATCTACACGTGGTGGATAAATACAGATAAAAGTGCCTGTTGATCTACACGTGGTGGATAAATACAGATAAAAGTGCCTGTTGATCTACATGTGGTGGATAAATACATATAAAAGTGCCTGTTGATCTACACGTGGTGGATAAATACAGATAAAAGTGCCTGTTGATCTACACGTGGTGGATAAATACATATAAAAGTGCCTGTTGATCTACACGTGGTGTAGATCAACAGGCACTTTTATCTGTAAAAGTAAATACTTGAATTGATTTAAATAATGTTATTTGTTATAAAATAATAATTAAAAAATGTCAATGTTTATTGCCTTATAATCTCAATAAATAAAAACTTATAAACCACAATTTGTAACACAATTTTTTTTTAAATAAATAGCATACAAAATATTTTGCAATTGGGTCATTCCATGCAAAATGGATCAAAATTTTAGGATTTCAACATAGACCACCTCAGATTTTGATGAAACTTAGTGGGTTTGTAAATATCAATGAAAAATGTTCCTGCCTTCTCCCCCTCCCCCTTCCATTTACTTTTTAACATTCACATTTTTTCCCAGAACTTAGGAAAAAAAAATGTAATTAAAACCTGACTTTTAGAGAATATCTAATACGTACCCATTAATTTTTTGGTTTTTATTAATTAACACTTTTTGATTGATGCGTATTAGAAATTTTATGAAAAAAATAAGTGTCTAGGTAACAGATAAAATTTTTTTTAAATTTTGATTCGACTAATTTTGATGACCTATAACTTTTGAATGCAGCTCTTTATTCCACTGATTTTTTTAAATATTTATCCACCACGTGTAGATCAACAAGCAATTTGATTTGTACTAATTTTTGAAATAGTTTCTAAGATTAGGCTCTTTAAACAATAAATCTCAATCCCAAAACAAAAATATCTACTTTAGCTTACTATTATGGTAAAAGTTAAAATATCAAAATTTAAATTTTTTGTTTTTTTAAAGCATCCATAACATACTTGCTATCTTGAAATAGTTGAAGTGTAAAACCAACTTGTTCAAAAGTTATTAGTTTTTAAAAACCTTTTTGCTTGTAGAGTGAAATTTTATGCAAAATAGCCCACTACTTAAATGGTGTTTTCTCTAGAACCATATTAGATATTGATCTAAAATTTTCAAAACATGCTTTTCTCATATATATTTGTACAAAATCAAAAGGTCTCACTAAAATCTGTGATGGTCCATCAGAGACCTATGCTCCACTTGGCATGGAATAACCCCAATATTGTTATTGAAAAAATTTATTAATAAAATTTAAATATTGTTCAAAAAAAATATATATATTTCTTTATTTTAAAAAACGTATACTACTAATTTATTTCTTAAATTATTCATATACACAACATTGTTTGCTTTCTTACTATTTAATTTTTAAATATTTTTTTTTAATTGAGGTAGCAATTGTTTACGGGGGATTTTATTAAAAGTCCAAAAAGTTTTTTTTTTAAACATTTTAGCTTTAAAAAATCTTTCCCTTCTACTCATAAATTAGGAAAAATGAGGTTGGCAATAATTTGCCAACCTCAATCTTTTAGAAATCGGCATCAGGTTGGCAAAAAAAATTTGAAACAAATGTCTTAACATAGAAACAAGGTTGGCAATTTTTTGCCAATCTCAAACACTTTAAGGCTGGCATTGCCAAATGCTGACCCTAATTCCAAAGGTTGAATTTGTTCTCTTCTGGTTCTTCACTTGATGCTAATTTATGTCTGTATTGCATACAAAGCTCTTCAACTGGTACTGCAAGTTTGCTTTAATGCAGAGGGATTTTAAAAAAGAGAAGGGCTTTTTAATATATATAAAAATGTTAATAATACTATTTAAAGTTAAAAAATTATTTTTTTTTTCAAAAGTTGAACTATTTTAAGTAAAGTTAAAGTTAAAAGTATTTGAATAAATAAAAAATAGGATGTTTTATGCTTAATTTCAAAATGTCAGAGCTTTTGAACCAATTGGATTTTGAAGCTCAATTTTTACATTTTTTCTTGTTTGATTGATAGGTACTGGTTAAAATTTAAAAGGTATCTGAGATTTTTTGTCCTAAATCTATGGAATTACTCTTTTATGAATGAAGTTTATCGATCCATGATGGTTGATATTTTTTTGATTTATTTATTTGGAAAAGATAAATCCAAATAAAAAATTTATAAACAGATTTTTTTTTTTAAATGTTTATTTAAAAAAAAAAAATAGTTTTGAAATAAAGATACCTTAAAAATACCAGGAAATAAATTTAAACCACCAAGTTATTTTTTCTGAAATCTAATGAGGAGGTAATACATACCATGACATGACATGAGGAGGTAATATATACCATGACATGACATGAGGAGGTAATACATACCTACCATTTAATCAATAAACTATTAGAAAATCAGTTGAATAATAAGTTTGTTGTCTTTTCAACTGCTCAACATTTCATAAAAGAAAAGACTACTTGATAAAAGCTTTTTGAACAATATTATGCTAAGCTAAAAATACAAGAGTTGATAAATTTATATAACACAAATAGTTCAAAAACAATCTAAACAAGGTAAGTCACAACTATCCTAATCTAAATATCAAAAATAAAATCATTATATTTTCCAGAAAGTTTGCAAACTATTGTAAAGCATCACAAAACGTCAGTAGATGGCTCATTGTTATTTACATCTAGTATTTCTGTAATTATATTTTTTGTTATATAAGTTTTCATCAATAATATAAGACTTCTCTTGTGTAACAGAATATGATGCATGATCTTGAAGTGAAACAGTCAACTCTTGTTACCAAATATTAGCATATATTTTTCTAGGTACCAAATATTAGCATATATTGGCTTTACATCCTATAGTTTGATTTTTTCAACAAAATAAAGTAAAACTATTGGCTGTAAAGTTTTTATTTGTCTAATTTTTGCATAAAATTTTTCAAAAAAAAATTTAAAAAGTTAATCATAAGAGTAGCAAAGTTCAACATGTTCAACACCTATGGAAACTGAATAATCTTTTATAGGGTGTACAATTAGTTTCAGTTGATAATAGTAAATTTCCAAACTTCGAATATCTAGGTTGTAGGTTTATAGTGCCAAACAAATATTTTTCCAAATAAACCATTTTAACTATCTATAGCTTGGCAGATAAAGCAGGTCTAACTACATTTACAATATGCTTTTAGACTTTGTCTGAGAGTAAGAGGGTTGTTATTTGTCAGTATAGGAATGCCAACAATATTGCAATTTTTTTTTGAGGTAAATAAATAAGTTTTAATACCTTAAATAATTTAAATCCACAAGCCACTGCAAGCCTTAGGCTGTTACAGAAGAGAGATCAGATTAATGACGGGGTTTGTTCTAAGCAATCAAAAAGTGAAGATTTCGAGATAAGAGTATAAAGTTGAGTCCTTAGCTAAGAGAGGTACTTTAGATGTAAAATTTTCATGAAGATTGTTATTGTAGATAAGAAACATTACAGGAGCAAAGATAGAACTTTGTGGTACCCTTAAAGTTACTTGAAATAAAGTGGAGTTAGTAAAAAATAGTTTAATAATCTCAAAACATTTATAAAAAGAAACTAATAACAGAGTGAAGACTAATCCTAGGATAGTTAGTAAGGTTAAAGTGTTTTCTAGAGATTTAAAAAATTGGAACTGCTTGTTTAGCACTTTTTAAAAGTTTATCAAAAATTGAAGAGAGTTTAGGAGAACACTTTTTTAAGACGATGATGATAATCTTGTCAGGAGCACAAACTGTAGAAGTGTTCAATTGAGAATTAACTTTTGCATTAGAAGCCATAGTGATTTAAATGTTTAAAAATAGGTTAATCTGTTTAACTTGCAGGAAGAGTATGGCCATTAGATTCAAGAGTTGAGTTAAAGTAAAATTTTTTTGCAAAAAAACTCTTACTCTAATTCAACTTATTCTGGGGAAAAGTAAGAAGTCAGACCCATGAGTTAGCAGTATATAAGTTAGGTAGAAAAAACAAGATGGAACTGACCGAAGGTTTGATCAATGTTTTGCATCATGACAAAGAAATCCGTAAGCTTTGCCCGAAACTTATTCATGGGATACCTTCAATTGTCCAGGCACTGCTTAAAAATTAGGGAAACCATACAAAATATTAACTGATATGTTTCAACTATTCGAACTTTCATTGCCATTGTATTTTATTTCATTTTCTATTGTTACTTTTTGCGTTTTTATTGTAATTTTACCTTAGTCTTATTAATGTGAATTTTAATTCATCTTGGTATTTGAATATCAAGTCCTAATTTTGCATTGTATTTAATTGTTTTTATACTTCAATTTTGTGCTTTTTTACAATAAAATATCGTGCTTCTTAACTTTTCTAATTTTTTGTAATGTTTTGAAGTAAAAATTTTGTGCTATAAATAAATTTCACAAATGTATCAAAAATTGCATTTAGTCTAATAATTTGGCCACCACTGTGTATATATATATATATATATATATATATATATATATATATATATATATATATATATATATATATATATATATATATATATATATATATATATATAGTCAGGCTTGGCCAGGAAGGCCTGCGATTTCAAGTCTATATATGACCACACAAATAATATTTTGTTTTGATGATTTAACTACGGTTTTTAACAAATGTGCTGAAATAATTGGTTTTTAATTACATTGAAAATAAATAACTTCGACATGTTTATCTTTATTAATGTTTTTATATTAGCAAAATGCTTTTAAATAAAGTAGCTAAATATTTTAATTACAGTATCATTGATATTTGTATAGTTTTTTATTTATATTATTTAATTATATAACATTTTTTTTATAAGTAAAAATAAAGTAAAAATAAAAATTAAATTTTATAAGTAATGACTTTAAACAGCGAAGATCTCTTTAATAAACATATTAGAATCATTAAAGTTTTGAGAGGAAAAAAAAAAGACAAACTTTTTTGAAAGCTGTTTGAATTAAACAACTTTACTTACGTTTTTTATATTTTTACATTTAAATAAAGTAACAAATCACTGCTAATATGTTTTTATAAAAACTTTAATGAATTATATATTTTTTTTATATTTATAGAGGTAGGGTCGTTTCCAAACCTACCGTAAGTCAACACTTATTGTAGGTTTTACATACTAACATAAATTTTGCAAAAATTAGTAATTTTTTTTATATATATATTTTGTGTATCAATAAGTACCAGCTGTTAGAAACGTTTCAAATAAAACAAGGAAATTTAAGAAGATAACATCAAATTTTATTTCCAAATTGACTTAATCAGGTAAATAAAACGTGAATCATCATTAATATTATTAAAACAACTCATCATTGTAGTATCAATGTAGTATTTTTGAATGTACGATAAGTATGAACTAAAAAAAATGTCATTCCATACATATCGTATGTCCAATGAATAATCAATTTTGTTTCTTTTTTACTATAAAAATAATTTATTAAGAAAATATTATTTTACTTAGATTCATTCACAATGGCAAGACAAAAATATAAAATAAAATATTGTTGCTCAAAACAAAGACTTCAATATAATGATAGTCAATTACGTAATGCTATAAATGCTGTTAAAAATGCATGGCTGTGTACAAAGCGAGCAAGAAGTTTGGAATTCTTTATCAGACGCTTCGTGATATAATATTTGGAAGAACTTCTTTGAAGATGCAACACTGCGGGTATGAATCGGTTCTTGGTGAACAAATTGAAAAAAAAGTTAGTTAAGTGGTTACTAACAGAAAGGGATTTGCAATGTTTGTAGTACAGCTATAAGATACTGTGCAAAAATATTTGAATTCTAACAATATAAAATCACAATTTACTAACAACCGTCTTGCAAAAAGTTGGTTTTATGCATTTCTTTACCGTCATAAACAGCTCAAAAACAAGGTGAATACTTAAATCGAGCTAGAGGAGAAGTAACTGAAAAGGCAAAAAGAAATTGGTTTACTGAAATTCCAAAGCTTTTAGGAGAAAACATTCAATATTTAAATGATTCGATGTGCGTTTTCAATATGGATGAAAGTGGTTTTTAGTTGTCAAATATATATATATATATATATATATATATATATATATATATATATATATATATTATACAGCCCTCAGAATTAGCCCTCGGTATTCGGCAATTCTGACCTGACTGCCGACCTAGAAGTGTTTGAGGTTGACAAAAAATTGCCGACCTGGTTTCTATGTTTAATAGTTAAATAGTTATTCATCTATTAAATATAATGAATATACTCAAATACAGTTAGTTCCTGGTTAGTTGAGCACAGATTAACTCAATCTTTTGTCTCTGACTTTTCCATAGTCCCTTGAAAGCAAGAACAATTGTTTCACTTCATTAAAATCAAATAATAATCAATAAATATTAGTTATGCAAAATTTAATATATCTAACTTGAAATTTATAATATGAATAAAATAAATTTTGAATTAATGTTATTTATTAGTTGCCTTAAATGCTCTTAAAAAAAAGAAACGACTGGAAAAGCAGTTACAACAAAATGATGGAGCTTTATCTACGATAGAGTTTCAAGTAGAAGCTTTAGAAAGCAGTAATACAAATACAGAAGTGCTGAAAAGTATGGGCTTTGCTGCTAAAGCGTTAAAATCTGCTCATCAACGTTTGTATGTTTTTTATTTTACTTATAATTTTTGTATCTTTACTGATATTTTCTTGTTTAATTTATCTGTTCTTATTAAGATTAATGTTTATTACATGTTTACATGCATAATTAAATCTCATCAAAAAGTTAATTTAGAGAAATTTAAATAAATATTTATGTATAATATACTGTAATTATTTGCCTTTAAATATATTAAATTAATCTACTAATTAAAATTTTATTTAAAAAAATTCTTTTTAAAAACTACATTATGTTAGCATCAAACAATATAACAACTTTATATTGTTTGATGTTTACAGAATTTAAAAAAATTAAAAACTTTTGTGAGCAAGTCGATGCTTTTGTTAGATTTCCTGTACAAATGTTTGAAAAAAATTGTAACAAAGTTCTGGCAAAGATTTTGCATTTACTAGTGTGGCAACAGTTTACATTTTTTAGACATTTACCGTTTATTGTATATATCTTAACAACATCTACACCACTGGAAATTTCACAGATTTACTTTTACGCCACTGTCAAAATCTTAAACTCTGTAAAAGCTCTTAGTGACTCTGATTCCATTAACAGCTTAAAAATAACAGTGTTAACAATGTCATAGTGTTCCTTTTATTGCTTTTGGCATGACAAGTTCAGGTCATATAAAGAGCACTTTTTTACATATTTAAGTTAATTAGTTAATTAATTAAGTTAATTAAGTTAATTAATTAGCCACATTGAGGCTACTGCATACCTCATTACTTTTATTTCCTCGTTGACTCTTTGGGTGCCATGCATGATCAAGTAACACTATGATCAAATAGCACTATAATCAAGTTCTCTAATAACTTAAAACATAACTTAAGTACCTAAAAATATTAAACATAAAAAACTGTTATCACCGCCTAATTGCTATCTTTTCGGAATCTTTCATCAGCTTCCATTAAGTCTTAGCTTTTGCAAATATTTCCCACCAGACTTATTTTCTCTTTGTTAGACTAATCAGAATTTTTATGTTTGGATCTCAGTTTTAAGTTTAGATCTTAGTGTTGGTGGCTCTTAGGGACCAGCATTTAGATATGAAAAAAATGTTGGCAAAAAATTCTCAAATTTTTTGGGTAACTACAGTGCAGTTCAAGAAATAATGACAAGTAAATAATTTTTAAGAATTTTTTCCCTTTGTTGTAAAATTTTCTCTTTTTTTTTTTTGTAAACTTTTTTTCGAAATAGTTTTACTATAAAAGTATGAATTTGTTTTGTCAGATAATTTAAATTCAACTAACTTTTTTTTTTCGAAATAGTTTTATTGCAATACTAAAATACAAAAATATTACTTGTAATAATACTTATAATAATAGTACTTGTTAAATGAAATATTATTACTATTTTTAGTTGTACCTTGGTCAATCTTATCAAAATAAAGAACAAACAGTCAAAAAGTAAATTTAATTGGCAAAAAAAATTTAATTTTAATGTTGCACTTAATTAATTTTAATTATATTGTTGCTTATATCTTAACTGTTAAATCTAACAAACATCAAGGCAAAAACAAATCTTTGGACCCTATAGATACTTTTACCAGTCTGCATTTCTTTGGAACTAAGCCGTGCTGCTCTTGTCTTCTCTTTTTTGACTGGATAATGTCAAAAGTTGTTTTTTTGCTCATGGTTTTTGGTGTATTTTTACTATCTTTGCCTTTTCTTCTCTTCCCTGCTCCTCCTTTATTTCTTTGACTATTTGTTCTCTTTCCTCGTCAGTTAACAACATCAGGTTTATTTTATGCATCATCAGAGAATAATAAACACTGATAATGGTCAGCTTCTTAAAAGTTGTGGGATCTAATTTGGTTCTTTTAACACTATGTTACCATCCTGAGAAGACTACCTTTCATTGTTGCTTAAAGAAGTTTTTAGATCAAAAAAAATCTATAAAAGTGTTAATAAAAACATCTAAATGCAGTTTATCAGATATTTAAAAGTCATTTATCAGACGTTTATGGCATCTAAATGGTTTGATAAAAACAGTTGTAAAAACATCTAAACAGTTGTGATAAAAATTTGATATTGTTGCATTAATATAATAAATAAAGGATCTGTTATGGAACATGAATGATTTACCAATTACTATAAAAGTATGAATTTGTTTTGTCAGATAATTTAAATTCAACTAACTTTGCTCTAAAATTTTAGACATTCATCGTATGATTAAGAATTATTAAACACGCATAAAAGTCTTGAATCTATTGAATTATTATTATAAGTATTTTTCTGGGCAGGAGTTTATTTTTAAGATACAGAAATATATATAAAAAAAAAGAAAAAAACATTTAGAAAAGTTAAATGTAGGTAAATTAAACATAACTTATATTAAGCTTGGTTCTCCTAAGGTTTTTTATGTTGTTGTTTTTTTTTGTTTTTATTAAGAGATGTCGACGATGTTCATGATTTAATGGATGAGATATCAGAACAAACTCGACTTGCTAATGAGATATCTGATGTATTTTCTACATCAGGTTTCGATCAAGACATTGATGAGGTTATATTTTTATTCTAAATAATTATACATTATTTATAAAACTTGTTATATTTTTTATTTTATATTATTTATTTACTTCTGCGAACCAAGTTGATAAAACTTAAGTTAAATCGTCTGTTGTTTTGTTGTCGTAATTAGGATGAGCTTATGGGAGAGCTTGAAGAACTTGAGCAAGAACTCCTGGAAGAACAACTTCTAGATGTTGGCCCTTCAAAGGGGGTCAATTTACCAAATGTTCCGACAACAGATCTTCCCAAACCTAGTAATTTTTTTGTTTACTTTAAAAAATAGTATTGATATTGACTGTTTAATATTTTTGATATTTTTTTTTTGTTTTTAATTTCTTTGTAGCGAAATCAAAATCGAAACAAGAAGACATCGATGAAGACATGGCTGAACTAGCTGCATGGGCGTCTTGATAAAGTAAATAATTAAGTGCGGCGTTATGGCTAAACTCTCACGGGTATATGTGTAAAAATTATAGGCTTCTTAGTCAAATTAGGTTGAGATATATATATATATATACATATATATTGTTGCTGTTTATTATCTTCTAATCTCATTTAACGTGTTTTGCATAAGTTAGCATTAATATGTTTTTTTTTTATAAATTTGAAATATACTCCTACAAAGTATACCTGACTAGATTTCTGTTTGTTTGAATTTGTAACATTTGTTTTTTTTTAATAAAAAATTAAGCAATCACAGCTTTATTTATAAACGAATTTAATTTCTATTGTAATAGTACCTATAGTCCATTTTTCACCATTTTTTAACAAACATTTGTTTATAATTGCTATTATGAATACCTGAGTTGCTTAAATGTCCTTACTTGACGTAATATAGTATCACCTATCTTACATCCAAAGAACTCTTTTGTAGAAGATTATTGTTAAAAGTCAAAACTTTTTTCCTTTTTTTTTTTTTCTAAGCCTAAATTAAAACCAAATTAAAAATACATCAGTAATATAATATAATTAAATCAAGTATAGCGAGGCTGTAATTGTCTCTAAGTAAGATAAAATTAAAATATTGAGTAAAGAAAAAACATGTTTTTAAGAAATTTATGGGTTTAATTATTTTGAAAAAGTTTTAGCTTATTTGATCTGTAATCAAGCTCAGATTAAGGAAATTTTAAATTGTTTTTTATTAAAAAAAAAAAAAAAAACTTAATGTAATTTTTTTAAGACACAAGCAGAATTTGTTGTAAAACAAATTTCCATTTATTTCACTTAAAAGCTTAGAGAATGTCAAAGATTATTATTTTTAAGAATAGAGAATTATTAAAGTTAGAGAATGTCAAAGATTATTATTTTTTTTAATTTACGATTTACTAATACGCCTTTTAAGCATTTTTTAGCGCTCAAAGTACGTGGAATGCATTATGTAACTTGCATCTGATGCGAGTTACAAGATGATGATAATTGGCGGTCATTTCTGCTGCCAGCTCTGCATCGGCCTCATCCTGATCTGGGTCATTCGGAAGAACCGGAGTGGGCACTCTGTGGGCCATAAAATGGAGGTGTTGAATGGGGGTGATTTCCCCATTGGCCAGTCGCTCCTCCTGATTCTTCACAGTTCTGGCCGCTACCTGGTTCGATAATTTGATGTTCCTCCGGATCCTGATGTTGTTGTCCAACTGTAGGACATCGATCTTTGCTGGCTCGATGACGAACATCCTCAGATCTGAGAGGAATCTCCAGATTGTCGACGCCTTTGCCAGATTCAAAGACATTCTGAAAAATTTGGGAAAAGTTATAAATAATGAACAACAAAAATAACCAGATCGTGAATATTTTCACATTGTTAACAAAAATATTGTTAAGAAATAACTCACTTCTTATGGAGACTTTCGCAGACGTTGTTGGTCTTATGTGCAAGACCGTACGTAGAGATCAGCTGGGGCCCGATGCCTTGGAACCACCACTTTAAGAAGTAATTCCTGTGCATTATCTGGACTTGCTTCCGGAGCCTGAGTGGTTGTAAGTGGAGCACTTCTTGCTTTAGCTGTTGGAATACCGGTACCATTTGGTTCGCCGGTAGATTGCTTAGGGCCATGTGTTTGAGCATCAGATTCCTAAACTCAACATTTTTATAGAAATCCTCCTTGTTGCGAGCACACACTTTCCGGAGAACTAAAAAGAAGTAAATAACAAAGATAAATAACGTGTTAAAAATCAATTAAATGGTTAAAATATTATTTACCTGCTTGGCTGAAGTGAAATCTGCATCCAGACACTCTCGATTCTGGAAAGGCAGTTTGCATGGTGTTCAGGATCGCCTGTTCGTAGTCCGACATCACACTTTTTGGCTTGAAGTCCGATCCAACCAAAGCTTTGAACCGCTCCATGATCTGGCCGTAGAGTGCTTGCTCCTTGCATGTCATTAAGACATGCATCACCGCGACAGAGTAATCTTTGTAGATGACAATGATGTTCAACAGTTGAGAAAAGATATCGTGGTGAGGCCGTGTTTTAAAGGTGGCATCGACAAAGAGTTTTTGAGTCTCTGAAACAAATACCCAAAATTATAAATTTTCTTAAAAGTAATTGTACAAAGATAAAAGTTGTTGTATCTAACCCCTTTAAAACAATTTAAAATTACCCAAAATGATAAATTTGATAGAACATAGTATCAAAACAACTCGCAAATTAAAGCAGTGTACTCACTTTCAACGAGAGCGAGAAGTTTTGGGTCTGCAAAAATGAATCCGACCTTCCCATCTTCGAATTCGACGAAACCTTGGTAGATGTCTTCGAACGGATGTCCATTGTCGAGAGCTTCCTTCATTTCTGCCAGATTCTTGGGAATCGGAGGCAGGTTCTTCCTCCGCTTATTCCTTATGATGGACTCGGCAGCCTCGAACTTGAGGTTTTTCTTCACGGCCTCAGTCGACTGGCTAAGGACAGAGTTCCAAATGTCCCTTAGCGGTTCGGTAGATTGCCCTAGAATAAAATGAATTTTGAATTAAAGATTTTAATTAAGTTAAAAATGTTAAAATTCGATTATTCACATTGGCAGACATATGTTTTCAGTCGAAATATGGCTTAATAAAAAAATTCAAAAACAAATATTACCAGCTCGAAATTTCATCCATTTGTCTTGGCCTGCAAAATAAGGTACTCATCACTCATGTCGCCACATGAGTGATCCTTCCCCAGGTACAGGGTATCGTCCTTAATCCTTGCAGTACCACCACATGAACCTAACAGGGTTTATTGGGGATCCCGTTAAATGTTAAGATACAATCATGATAATGGTAATGATAATAATTCTAAGATCGTGAATATTTTCACGAGTTAAAAAAGGTATCCTATTAAACAATTAAAAATTACCTCTTTTCACCGTGTAGCGATGGCACTTTAGATAAGTCGTTGGTCGAGCGTCTGTGCCATCCGTCGACAGCACATACACTTTTTGGAACTCGTCGAACCAGATAGTTGGGGAGCCTTCCATTTCATATCTGGTGTAGTTCCGGACTTCAACAACATTATGAAAGCGAGCTGGCCCAACCACTGGTTCTTGCACTTGAGCCTCTGGTGCTTGTCGAGGCTCGACCTCCATCGGCATTGCAGCCTCCACCTCCTCGACCTCCATTGCAACAGGTGCTTGAGCTTTGACTTCCTCAACGGTGTTGTCCAGCCTCAATTTGAATGCAGACGTTCAAGCACAGACATCAAAAGCCGTCACGAAAATGGTTGCTATTTCATTGTTGGTAACTAATTTTTTTTTAAGTACAAATCGTGGTAGACTATTTTCAACGTTCAACCACAGACTTCAAAAGTGTTGGGAATTAATTAGACGAAAGCTAAAATCTGAGATGACCCATACAAATATAACGCGACACATGTACCCTTAAGGGGAAAAAATATATATATATAAAACCTAATAACCTACTCAGTACTCGAACATAATAATATGAAGTCATTGTACTTACAAGAATTTATGTTATGTAAATAGGTAGATAATACTAAGTCAAAGCCAAACATGTATAATTGAGTATAAGGCTAAGTACATGACTAAGTAATAATTTCAAAACAAAAAATATAAATTACGAAAATTATGAGCTGTTATTCATTAAAATAAGTAATAATAAATCAAAAGAAGATAAAGTTAACCTTACCATAGCTTTGTTAAACGAGAAAAGAGAATTCATAACATGTGCAATTTAAAAAACTAAAGTGCATCACATGTATGACGTAAGTTGCGGTAAAATGGTGAAAAGTGGAAACAATAGAAAATATGCGTTTTGAGTAAAATTTAAGAAGATTTTTATGTGATTCTTAAATGCAAGCCGATTGGTTGACAAAATTGTCAGGTGTTTTATGATTGTTGTTCTGAGTTTGGAAGAGACAAATTTAAAGAAACGAGTAAAACATATTCATTAAAAAACAGATTCTTGGAGCACTATTATATTTCAAAACCTAATTTTACAGAACATCAATTCCCGATGCTGACCCTTCGTCTTTCACGAAGGTGGCAATCGACAGCCTATTTTCTCGTTGCTGCTTTGCAGCCCTGCGAAAGTTACTTCCGCGCCTTTTTCTTGTCCCCCTAGTTTTTCTTTCGGGGCATAGTGTGGAGACAAATCCCTCTTTACTTCCCTCGTTGCTCGGTGTCCTGTCGTTTATTTTAATATTGAGGCATGGTGTAGGGATAATGTCCTCTTTATTGTTGGTCGGTGTCGTGTCAACTGTTTGAGGGTTCTACGGAGAAAGACACACATGTACATATGCACACAAACATATACACACATAGATACAGCCATACATATATATATCGGTAGACACACATAAATGTATGAACCCACCCAGATATATACACACACATACTTTCATACATACACACAGTAGCTCTTACTATTATGGTCTTACCCAAAGGTTAAACTCACAGAGCAGCATTAGAGAAGACAGCTGACCGATTTACCAATCGGTGATCGGTCCTCATTGCTAGCACCTTACACAGGGACTAGAGTAGCTGAGCCGCATCAAAAGATGCAGTCGAATGAGTAATAGCTGGATTGATCGCTATAATGCAGTTTAAGATTCCGCCATGTTGGACAGCAACCAGAAGAACCAATTAGAACGAACCGTACAGTTGGGTAACCCGAAGCAAATACGGTTCATTTACCTACTGGCAAGAAGTTCCAATTGCTGAAGCCCTACACAAGGAATAAACTGGCAGAACAGCATGAAAGGACACAGTAGAATGAGTAATGACTCAATCGACTGCTAATGTGCAGTTAAAAATTCAGCGGAGCTCGATGGCAGCTCAGAGAACCAATTAGAACAAATCGTACCCTCGGTTTACCCAATAAAAATACGATTCGTTTACCTATTGGTGATTGGTCCTCCTTACTAGCATCTTACACAGGGACTGAAGTAGCTGAACCGCATCAGAAGATGCAGTCGAATGAGTACAAATTAAATAACTAATACGCAGTTCAGAATTTAGCCGTGCTCGGTGGCAGCTCAGAGAACCATATAGAACGAATCGTACCCTCTGTTTACCCAATGTAAAATACCCAACTACATAATATACGAATTTACGAGTTTATTCAACACTGATATGCTTTTATTATCTGTTCTTTAAGTAAATTCGCGCGAACTTGTTCTCATTATATTTACTTATAAATCGTCACTTTATTGTCTAGGAATGGTTGTTTATTATATATAATAGGTTGTTATACTAACTGTGTTATGATATTATTTGTTATTACATTACCATTATTAGTCTATATTTTATTTTTGATAACATTACTATTATTCCAGGCAAACCTAGAGTTGTATATATTATAAAATACTATCGCAGCCATAACCCAAACCCTTAGATCAGGGAGATACTCCCTTACGTGTTCACCCTAAATCAGTCGAAGGTTGGACTGAAGCTCTCACAGCTCCCTAAGTTATTATGACGTAATCAGCTACCATAATGTCGGTACTAATAAAAATAATAAAAATTTTAATTATTTATGTATAAAACAATAACACTAAATCATAGAAACAAGGTATATGTAAGTTCTAGACGGGGGGGACAGATATTTCTACTAAAACGGTAATTATAAACTATAATTAGGGGAATACGCATCTTTCTACTAAAACCAAACCAAAAACCCAAAAAAAGGGGGATTAGAATATTTCCACTAAAACGGTAATAATAATAAACAAAAAATTGGAAAAAACGAATATTTCGATATAAACGGTATTAATTGTGAACTTAAATTAGGGACAAACGTATATTTTTACTAAAACGGGCTATCTACAACTAAAATTGGGGGCAAACGAATATCTCCACTAAAACGTTATTAATTTTATCTATAAATGGGAGGAAAACGAATATTTCCACTAAAACGGTATTATTTATAAACTAAAGTTAGAGGGTAATGAATATTTCTACTAAAACGGTATTAATTATAAACTATAATTAGGGGAATACGCATCTTTCTACTAAAACCAAATAAATGTTTGGGGAATAGAATATTTCCACTAAAACGGGAATAATTTTAAACAAAAAATTGGAAAAAACGAATATTTCCATATAAACGGTATTAATTATGAACTAAAATTAGGTACAAACGTAGTTTTTTACTAAAACGGGCTATTTACATACTAAAATTGGAGGCAAACGAATATCTCCACTAAAACGGTATTCATTTAATCAAAAATTAATTTAATTAATAAAACTAAAAGTAGGAAAACCAAATATTTTTCTACTGAAACAGTTAAAATGTATTATCGAAAATTACACTAACTACCACAACTCGGATAACATCACTAAACTAAATAAAACATCACTAAACTGAGTCTAACTAAAAAGGAACTGACAGGACATTATTACAACAGGCATCTTACACTGAATTGGACACTGGACAATATCCTATTCTGAACCTCACCTCTATATACTGGACATCTGTCCTAATATTATAATAACTCTAGCACTCTCTAGCACTTACGTAAAATATTTCTTCCCTCAAAAATATAACATCTTCCCTCAAAACTATAACGGCCCAACGTGTTCCAAACAAGTGGTGGAACTTTAATAGCTTCTACTGCGAAACAATTGAAAAATCAAAAGCAAAAGCAAAAGCAAAAAGCACCGCAAAACTACCCCGTCCAATACTGGGAAAGGGAAAGGGAGGAAAAGGAAAAAGGGTAAGGCTTTGCCGTTACCTCCCCGCACTGCAACATGGCGGTCAGCTTCAGACCTTCCTCCCGCAATTCAACAAGACATTTTGTCAACTTATGGTCACTATCAATTTTCAAAAATTTTGGACCCGCAAATTCGTGAACACATTGGGAAACTCAAACCCTCTAATTGAACTTTACTTTTGGCAAATTCTGTGGACAGGTGTCTTGTGGACGCCTATAACCTGATTAAACTTGTTTATGACGGTAGTAGGGCCCGTCCCAAGTACACCAGCCCGCTTAGGGAACATCTTGCCGCAGATTTACTTGCCGCAGATTTACCTGATGCCGCAGATTTCGCCCCCGCAAATTCTATTTTCAATTAAATTTATTTCATTTCTTCTTTTCATTCGCTTCTTTTTCAATCATTTTCCCTTTGTTTATTTCTTTCCATTCAATTCAAAAAACACAAAAACCAAAAAAATTTAAAAATACAAAATCCAAAAACAATTTAAAATACAAAATCCAAAAAAATTTAAAAATACAAAATCCAAAAAAATTATAAAAAGCAAAAAACCCAAAAAAGATTGTAAGATGTTAATTAAAACGTAGAACAACTACGTAAAGCCGCAGTACGCACGCTCTACAACCTTTTAACCGGTAATTTTTAACATAATTTGATAGAAATTTTCAAAGATTGAGATAATATTCACGATCTTATAATGTTATTCATCAAACTTATTGGTTTAATTATAATCATCATACTTATTAGTTGCAATTTAGTATTACTTGATGGTTTTTCTTTGATTCTTTGTTCGTGTTATAATGCTAATCATCAATCGGATTGGTAGAATTTTACATTATTTTGTTGCAGGCTAATCCGGATCTTCACTTCACTGTGGCTCACTTCTACCTCCTTCTTCTAATGAAAAATCAAAAAAATAAGAGGTAAATACTACCAGTTATTAATACTGTAGACATTTTGTGAATAGACACTGTTTACATGGGTCCCGTGTATCTCTGAACCAATATTCTAAAACTTAAAATTCGGTTTCAGATCATCATTCAACGCGTTCGATTGGACCCGTTCGATTGGACCCGGAAACGTCTCTCCTCTCATCCAGACTTTAATTGGTTGAGGTAACGCACTACGTTCTATTTTCCAATTACATTAGTAGTCAATATTACAGTATTACAGTAATTGAACATTTAAAAAAAGTGATATTGCGTTTAAACGTTTGCATCTTTAGTTAGTTACATAACAATTAAACAACTTTTCCTAAATATTTCAGGTCTAAATCGTGTCGACAATTTGAGGTGCCCGATCGTTTGTTCGTGTCTGGATTCGATAATCAGGATGGAGGATATTCGTTCTGGAAAGGAGAAAACATCAGATACAAGATGCATGCATGTGTGAATGAAGTGAATGAGACCCTTGGAATTTTTTTTCCTCATTTCTGAGGTTTTTTTTGTATACGTATGAGACCTTTGTGAAGTATGAGACCCGTGAACATTTTTTCCTCATTTCGGAATGAGGTTTTTTTTATATACGTATGAGAATGAGACCCTTGCGATAATCAATTTTTTTTCCTCATCATGTTGAGGTTTTTTTTGAAATACAAACATTTGTTTTAACTGTCAATCACGTCTTATTTTTTTACAAAGGTTTAGGATCGTGAATATTCTCACAATCCGGAGTAGTTTCACTAGAACTGAAGTATAATTTCGACTCAAAATACGTACAAGTTATAGTCGAAATACGATGGTTTGGAGGGGTTTAATTAAATTCGGCTCTTTTGATGACGCTGCCAAATTTTTATAGCCGTCGACTGGTTTATGTGGCAGCCACAGAGAATAGCCGAATATTAATTTCGACTGGTTAACAGACTTGGTCAAAATAAAACAGTTCGATTATTTATCAGAACACGTCATGACAAATAGAAGCATGTTGCTCGGCTTATCAATTATAAAGATCGATTTGCTCATGCCAAACCATTATTATTTCAAATGAAAATTCTTAATATTTATCAGCTAAATATTTTTAATATACTTTGTTTTATGTTCAAGTGTAAAACCAACGAATCTCCAGTTTCTTTTCATAATCTATATACCTTAAAAGATAAAAATAAATATAACTTAAGAAATGATAATCAAATTCAGCAACCTTTATCTTTAACTAATTTTGGAAAGTCATGTATTTCATATCGAGGAGCTTTTCTATGGAACAAAATAGTTTTAAAAAATTTTGATTTTTCTCATGAATGGAATTATCTTTCATTCAAGAAAAAACTAAAAGAAATTGTTTTGTCTTTTGAAGACATTTTTTTATATTTTTAAATTCTTTTAAAAATGAATATGAAGTTTATTACATAAGGTAATATATAAATATTATATCTGATCCATAACTTATATGTTTGTGAAAACAGTACTTTTTAAAATATTTTTGTATTTATATATAAGAGTATGAACAATTTCTTTATTCCAATTTTATTTATATATTATTACGAAATTTACGTTCTCGCTAATTTTTAATACGACATTGTGTAGATTTTATACTTCATGTTAATTTAATGTACTTAATACTCACGAGCGGTTCTCGATGATAAGACCTGAAGGTCTTCTGCGAGTCTCCGCGTTCTTTCTTTTTTTGTATATATTTTCTTTTATTGTATAACGATTTTTATCTCAACTATCTCATTGTATAATTATATTGAATATTCAAGAAAAGAACAAAAAAAAAAAAAAAAAAAAAAAAAAGTCGAATTTCATTTTTCGACGATTTATAAATGTTTGTCCAAATAAATTCGGTTAGAAATGATTTATGACAATACACAAATTCGACTGGTTATCGGAACAGGTTTTATTTCGATTATTTGACTGTATTTGACAAAATTCTCAATTCGGGTAGTTGTCAAACCTCGTCATAGTTCGTTTAAAAACAAAATACGTCATTCGACTATATCACGGACTACGTCAAAATCGTGTTTTTCGTCGACTGTTTGTAGAACGTGCCAAAATCTTATTTTTTTTCGACTATAATACGGAATTTGTTCATTCGGCTATAAATCGGATTTTGTTTTTCGGTTATTTGTCTGTTTTCCGATTTACTGCAATTATCTTTATGATGCACATAATTTATTAAATAAATTTACATAAATTATATTTAATAACCTGACTGATTTCTTTTCTTGGTAAGTTTGGGAAGTCAGACGAGAAAACTGCGTTTTTTGCGCTTATGCTGTTTCGCTATCTACCCCAAGGAACTTTAATAAACGTAATAAAAATAAAAATTTAATAAAGCTCCTTGATCTATCGAAACAAATCCTACAACTTTTCTTTGATGTGAGTAGTTTTAGAGATTTTTATTTTTTAACCTTTCTAAAAAATCAAAACTTAGTTCAAATTAAGTTTTCAGTGGCATTATAATATAAAATAAGAAGCTTTTAAGTAGAAATTAAATTAAATTTCTTTTTATTAGTACATTTTTATTTAATATTTTAAAAAAGCAATAAGGCACCACCTTCATTAAAAATTTGTGTATACACAGACGCAGAGGTATGCATAGCAAAGTGTACATAAAAAGTGGAGTGCACATGCAGCGGAGTGTAAATAAAAAGATCATACATAAATCGATTTACATGCATGCAAAACTTGATCTACAGATCGAGTATACATAAATCAAGTGCTCCTACATGTAGGAACACTCGGTGTGTACATCTGATGTATGCACATTCGATTTGTGCAGTCAGTCAATTTATGCACACTCTGCAGAGTGTGCATAAATCGACAGCAGGCTGTAAATACTAATTTTTTAATTTAATAAATTAAATTGATGTTTCATTAACTTAGCGTTTAATTCTCAAAACCAATTTTTTTTTTACTTCATAAAAATGATAGTGAAAAGTTTGAACATCATAATTTTTCTCAAATAAAATACTTTTAACTAAACTTCTTCGTCTGACTCTTCGAATTGTATTGGTGGGTGACTAGGGTGTAGAGGACAGCTTTTGTTTTTCTTATTGTGGCCAGGTATTTTACACACAGAACAAATTATCTCTTTTATCTTTGGCATAACAGAATCTGTTAGAATAAATTGTTGTAAGCGCATTAACCTAATTATAGTTTCGAATCTTGTTCTGTCTAAATTCGTTTCGTTAATCTTTGAAAACTTAATTCGTTTATTTAAATGTTTACTTGCGTTACAATTAAACATTCCATAACCCCATCCAAATCTAGCGTAGAATGCCATAAGCTTTCCAACATGACTTCTTAAGTAATGTAAGTATGGCATGCCTTCAGTACAATCAGATCCAGCATACGTGATAAACTTTTGAAAATACTCTTCACACCTTTTATTGAAAGTACCTGAAAACTCAGGAGATGTTGATCTGACATCGCTAAAAATAGTAAGTAACATTTAGCTATAATAATCCTTAGGAAATGATCAAAATACTTTTCATATAAATACAAAATACTTTTCATATAAATACAAAATACTTTTCATATAAATAAAGTAAATTTCATATAAATATTTATTGATTGTGCTATGTTTTATATAAAATAAGGTAATGATAATTTGTAACATTGAAATAGAAAAACTTAAATAAAACAATAGGAAATACTTTGCAAGACTAGCAAATCTCTTGTAGAGGTCGAGTATTTGTCGCAACTTTAAGGCACTTTGATCAAGCTAATTTTCTCCGTCGACAAGAAAACTATTTAAAAAAGTATCAATGTTTAATTCCAATAACTTACAATCATTCCCAATGATTTTTAAAGTTTCAGAACCATCATAATTCTTCTTTTTGCTGAAAAAAAAAAATTATAAAGATTAACTTGAAAACCTATATTATTCTTACATACACAGGGCCGTGGCCAGGCTCCCCCACAACAATTGGGGAGGTCCTTTTTCAAAATATGGAGAGCCCTTCATCAAATTTTATTTTTTCATCCTTTGAAAATTTTGAAAAAATTCTTATTTCAAAATTTCGGGACCCTAATGACAGGTTTTTAGAGCCCTTGACCCCATAGCCACGGAACTGTACATACAACGTTAAAGACATAAAAAACATTTATTACATGATTTATTTCCTACATAAAAACTGTAGCAATAACAGATAAAAATATATATATTAGATATAAATTAGAAAAATAGAATGAAAAGAAAGAATTCCAAAGCAAACAAAAAAACATATATGTAAAATAACAGCTTTTTTATCAAAGTTGAACAGCAAATGTAAAAAGATGGATCAAAGTATGGCATAATAAAACATAATATATGTGTAAATTTTTATATGAGTTTATATCATACCAATTATATGTATGAATTAGACAAACCTGACACAGATATATTAATTCATAATATTTTAAACTGGAAGTAGTCTAAAACGCTGAAAAAAATTTACACTGCTGTTTAATGTCAATTTTTGTTGTTCCAAAAAATGGACGACTCTATATAAAATTGAATAATGGCTTTTAAATAATAATAACACATTGGCATATATTTCATAATATTAATTGTAAATTTTAATTACCTTTTAAAATATTGCTCAATTTGATAAGCCAAATAAGTACAACCAATATTTCGAAACGCTTTGCCAATTCTACTATCCATATTTCTTTTATTTATGACATTATACATAAACTTGTACATCTACCGGTGGTGGGCTAATATGAGATGTAAACCACATGGAGGCATTAAGTCAATAACAAAAACCTTGAACAAGGGTTGTTATTGACTTAATGCCAATGTTGTCTAAAAAAGTTAAAAAAAAATTGTAAATCTAACTAGTATTTAATAATTTATTTAAAGTAAACATAAAAAACAGTGGCAAACTTTGATAAAGTTAAAAGCACAAAATATCTCATAACTCAAAAATAACATGGTCACATATAGCTATCTGTTACAATAAAAAATTGGTAATTAAAATACACCTAAAAATTTGAGAAAAAAATATTGATTCTTTAACTTATTTTTTTAATAATTAATAATCTATATTATTATTTATATTTATTAATATTAAATAATTATTTTTACCCATTGGCCGTAATTTGCAAGCTGCGTTTTTTTAAACAGTGCAGAATTGTGGTCAGGTGTTTCACCCAGGACAGACTCCACTTTTTCACCTAACTCTGCCATTACCGCAATACCACGCTTTTCTCCAGATTTCTTAATTTTTAAAGACCATTTTTCATTCATTAATACACAATGGTAACATCCATAAGTTGATGTACAAGAACATAGACCAATTATGTTCTTTAAGAAACCTAAATCGGCCAAAAAAAAACAAAGTACATTGAAGTGTTCAACTGAATTATCTGGATTTACTAAATTAATACCATTTATGATAAGGTCAGTAAGATCTTGATAATGACACTTAACATGAGTATCAAGCATAACTTTGGATTTACTGCCTCTACACAGTGTTGTTATAAACTGTCCATAAGGAGAATTAATCAATGTTTTTAAATTTAAGAGTGAAAACGATGTCTGTTCTATTGGAAATCTAGATGCAGCCCAGAAATTATCACCAGTGTCTTTTATAAAGAGAGTGTGTTTTGTTGAATCAATAGAATTGTACAATGTTGAATTAACTTGCTAAATATGCAAACAAATCTGCTTGCTTTTCAATACTAAGAAATTCCATTTCATGCAGTAACTTTTAACATGAAATAATATATTGTAAAGTTTCTGCAAGATTGTTCCCATACATTTACAAGCGTTTTCATTGTCCTTATAAATTTTTGATATTTTACCTACTTCTGCAGTTAAACAGTATTCTCTTACATTTGTATAAGTTGGTAAATCTATTATATTTTTGGATATAACAGCTCTTAGACTTTTATAGCCACGTTGCAATAAATTACATTTACCAAGTAAAAGTTTAGCTGTTTGGGAACAATTTATCTCAATTCGTTTGTCAATTTTAGTGATAGTGTCAGTAATAATAAAAGGATTTTTCTTGTACAAATGTTGAATATAACCTATAAAATGCAATATATATATATATATATATATATATATATATATATATATATATATATATATATATATATATATATATATATATATATATATATAAAATTATTCCATATAAAAATAAAGTTAAATAAATACTTTTAGATTTAGATAAAGTTAAAAAATCAAGTTAGTAAAAAAGACTGCTAAATGCCAAAATCTATAAATTTTTAAATCTTACTTTTTACATCTCCAAATGATATATACTCGACCATTCATGTATAGCTTCATTACATGCATGAATTGATTTAGAGTTTAATAAACAACTAGTCTCTCCTGCATTTCGACTTTGAATAGTTAACGCACATCGTAAAGGAATGTGGTCTTCAGATTCAACTTTTTTGAACACTTTTTTAGCTGAACACATTTTATGTTTTGAAGATGTCTCAACATTGATAGGATTAGCAGATATTATTTTTAAAACTTCTGGTTTCATAAAACCAAAAAACTCAAAACCAGACCACTTTTTATAACTCTCAATCCCTAAAAAGTTTAACATTTGCTTTACACAAACAGTTGCTTTTACATTTGAAAAGCTTGCTAATGGTAATTCTAAATACTTTAAATATTGGAATATGATTCTCAGATTCCACTTTACAGTGGATTTCAATTTCATCAAAATTTGCAGTTTTTGCGATTCTTATTGATTCATAGCCACAATGGAAATTAAATGAACCACTACCAAGTTAGGAAAAGTAGAGCTTACAGAATAGTCTTTATCTATTACTTTATAATTTTTATTTACTGCTTGATTTGTATTATTATTAGTAGTAGCATTCATCAAATTAATTACTTCCTTCCTATCAAATCCAAAGAAAGTATTGCCACTTTTTATCGAAACATCAACATTGGCTATTTTCAATATCTTTTTTGCTGCAGTTGTTGGATTCATTGAGCAAGACATTCTTATCTTCACCATTTTTCAAAATACATTCAAATATTGGATGTCCATTTTCAGATTCTAAAACATTACAATAACAATCAAATTGATTACGTTCAGTTATAATTGTCCGGCGAGCACTATACCCTTTATTGCATTAAAAAGATCCTGAATAAAACTGTTCAACTGCTAATCCAATATTTATTACACCATCCCATAATACCTTTTTCATCTAAACAATAAGTAATATATATATATATATATATATAATATATATATATATATATATATATATATATATGTATATATATATATATATATATATATATATATATATATGT
>NC_061156.1:49994358-50027653 GCF_022113875.1 Hydra vulgaris | reverse complement strand
AAATATGCAGAAATGCTTTACTAAGAAAAATAAAATGTTTTTGCAAAAAAAAAAATTTTGAAAAAGTTAACCAAAAATTCATAATGGCGCAAAAACAGTGTAAATTAAGACAAAATTCTTATGTTTTCAAAACACGTTATCTTGAGTTAGACTTAAAAACCATGAATCAAACTTGGCAGATCTGTTGATGACCTTATTTTACTCCATTTAACAGATAGATTTTTAATTATTCCTTTTATATGTAAAAATATGACCTTTTTTTTAAGATAAGTTAAATTTTGTACAATTTACAAGCAGTTTAAAGAAGTTAAAACTAAAAAAAATGAGTTTTAAAAATAATTAAAAAAAATCTATCTGTCAAATGAATTCTAATGGTGTTGGGAATATGTCCTGAAAATTTCAGAACAAAAGCTTTATTCAATTAGAAAAAATCATGTTTTGAAATTTCGATAAAATATGAAAAACTCAACTTGCAGAAAAAACAAAAATAAGTACAAAATAAAGAAAAAATCACATTTAAACAGTAAAATCATGTTAAAATCCTCCTGAAACATATGAGTCTTGAGGTTCCTTTGCTTTAAGATTCTTACTGAATCCTTTTTTTATTGCTCTCAGTTTTTTTCTCTGTTTTTTTGCCATAATAGTATTCTTACGTTTCATCTGTTTTACTCTTACATTATCTGCTAAACTTGTTGTTAATTGTGTAACATTTCCTTGTATATTAAAATGCTGTAATACTTTAAATACACCACTTCTATCATCATTGAAATGTAAAATGGCAGAGTTTACACCCATTTCCACAACATCTTTACTAACAAATGTGGTTTTGGGTACCTTGGACCATATGAGTGAGTTGAGCGCTTCATTTGAATTTTGTGTTTGACCATGCAAACATTTCAACAGCAAGTCATCTTTCTGTAAGTCTATAAAAATGGGTGTAATGAGATTTTTGATGAATAGAGGAATAGATATATTTGGTTTGTAACTTTTACTTAGAGTCCAATATTTGCACCAAGATGAATCATTTCGTGGACAAAATTGATGTCGTTCAGGATTTGGAATATCTGTAAAATGAAAAACTATTGCATAAACAGCTTTCTTCATTGCATACAGATTATCAAGGTTATTTCTAATGGCGCAACCAAAGTAATTTTGCATTGAGTTAATGCAACTTTCAGTAAGCTTCCCTATTCCTGAGAGAGGTGTTTTAGTGCCTTTATGAGACTTGACAATGTTACGCAATCGAGTACCTAATCGTTTTTGGACATGAGCAATGCACTCCAACTTTATTGGCATTATATCATATTCACTATATGGGTTGGCTTTTACTACATCCATAAAAGAACTTGTATCACCATCTCCTAAGTATTCCTTATAAATAAGAGTGTTCTTTAAAACAGAACGCTTAAATATGTCAACTGCTCCAGCTGATTCCATTGCACCTGATGACCCATTATGGTTAATTTGGCAGTAATGGTTAACTTTCCAATGATTATATTCAGCTGTATTTTCTTTTCCTATCCACATTCTGCAACCATAGCAATGTCTTGATTTTATTTCTATATCAACACATTTGTCTGCTGCTATAGCAGTAATCACCCCATGCAAAGATGAATGACCACGCTTTTGCCATGATCCATCAATTGATATCCGAACACATGGAATACCTTTGACAGTTTCAATTTGAGGAGCTTCCTTTGCTGCTGTTTGCATGCTATCTGTGGCAGCATTCTTATAAGCTTTCATAACTTTTTTGTTGATACAACAAAATCCATTTTTTGACAAACATTTAAAGTTCATCAAAGATGCAAACGTACTTATTGATGAAAAACCACAGCCAATTTCACGGAAAGCTATTACAAAACGTACATTTACCTCGTATGTATTTCGACCTTTAGTTTCCTCTTTCTTCTTTATCTCTGGGGAAGTATTAATTCTTTTATTCCATAAACAATTATTACAGTTTATTGTTAGAACATGAGAGAATCCTTGTCGTTTTAAAATATCATCTTTTACAACAATGTTACAAAAACATTCTGGACATACAAGAGTTTGAAAAATGCTTTTGAGTAGATAAAAATGCACAATAATAAAATATTCTTCTGTTTGTGGAGAAGAATTAGTAGAAAATTTAGTTTTTGTTTTTGAAGAAAGTTTCCTTTCACTTGAACATATAGATTTGATACAAGAATTATCAAAAACTTCAACATTCTTTGGAACTATGCCATTCCATGCTCTCTTTTTTCTTCTGCTAACATTTTGTTTATTTGTTTTTTGAGATTTCATTTTCTTTCCTATTTATTATTTACGATAGACTTTATAATTTATTAATAGTTGATAATAAATCTCTAAAACAATACTAACAACAATAGGGCCTAATACAACAATAACAACATGAACTTGTGCTACAGCAAAACTCTCAACATTCGAATTTGTTTAAAAGCAAAGTTGATAAACAAACATTTTAAGCATGATAGACATAACAAAAAGACAAATTAGCTTGCAATTTTGTTCAACATATATAATAAAAGAAGATATGTTTGTGGTTGCTAGGGCGTTGCTAAGGTAAAAAATATTGCAAATGTAGATTTTTATCACATTTCAAAAAACAATTTCTGTTCCATACATACATCAAAAGAAAGAGGATAAAATTTTGAATAAAATAAACTAAAATAAAATTTTTTCATATTTTGATCAAAATTTTGTATTTTAATTGTGCTCTACCACCTTAAAACCAGCTACTAAACTGCTGCTTACCTTTTGATTTGATGAATATAGATAAGTATACAAAGTTTTCAATAAAGAGGGAAATTTATCTTTTGTAATAGTCTGTGCTTTTTTCGAACACGAGGTTTTCGACTGATCCAGTATTTTCTTCCAATACCTTTTAAGTGGTCTATAAAACGCAACATCAAATGATTGCAATAAATGGATATAGTGTGCAATTGAGCAAACAAACTAAATATTATTATCTTCAGCTAACTTAAGTGTTTTTTCACTAAAATGGCTGCTTAGATTATCGCCAATAAGAACTTTAGTTCCTGGAAGATCTTATACAAATCTGACGAAAATGGTCATAAACCAGTCAGAAAAGCAAACAGAATCAAACCATTCTGACTTTGATTATGTCGTATATTAGGTGGTCCCCCTTTTGTCTATGTTGTCCATAGATGGTCAGCTTTATAAGCAATAAAAGCAGGTACCATTTGACCAGAGGCTGAACCACAAAACATGATTGATGTAGCACTCTTACTACTGTTTTGAATACATTCAGGATACTTCACCCCTTTTTTAAATATACATCGTTTGGTTCCAGGATTATCTGACAAATTGGTTTCATCGTAGTTAAAGATATTACAAGAAGGAATTTACTTCTCTTTATCATACTTTAATGCAGTTTTCAAATTATCAAAGAATTTGTTAACTTCAGAAGATGAAACCGATGCCCGAGATTTTTTGATATTCTGACTCATTCGCTGAGTAAGATCAGCATTGACTTTTTGAAACACAAGCATTGACTTTTTGAAACACAAAGAGCCCACTCTTTTTCAGGAAAGTTATTGTAAAAATCAGGAACAATTCTGCCCTCGATATCCGAAATTGACTAAAACACAAAGATCCATGATATCAATAGGAAAACCCCAAGCAGCAACAGCAATAACATGTTGTACAATTGCTAGTTCTTGTGTATTTGTTAAAACTGTTGATTTTCCAGGTGTTTTCGGATTAAATTTTTAATCTTGTAATACAAAGTGCTAACTGGCACCCTGTGAATAACTAATGCTTTTTTGTATGACAAACCACCATTGATAGCTACTTTAGTAGCTATCAATGGTGGTTTTTAGTTTTTTCTTTGTCGGAAAACTACAATAGATGATACAAAAAGTTAGGTGTAGTACAGAAAAAAATCTTTTTTATGCTCATAATGATATAAAAATACTGTTTAAATAGTTAAATATAAAACTAAAAAGTCTTGCGAAATGGCTTAGATTTTAAAATTGTCATTAAATTAAATTAAAGAAAAATTTTACTTTTTTCTATTGCTATCATAAACGCATTGAGGATTGCGATATAGAAAGAGAAGCCTAGCTAAAAATTCTTGGTATCCTTCTTAACAAAAATTTAATATAGAGGTCATATAAAGCATCTAGAAGATAAAGTTTCAAAGAGCATCGGCCTGATTTATAGGGCGAAACTTTTGTAAATCCACTATATTTAAAACTCTTATATTTCTCATTTATCCATTGTCATTTTAATTCTTTTCCTACTTTTGTTGTTACAACAGATAAAGTAGAATCATTAAAATCAGGTATACATAACATTCTAGAAACATCCAAAAAAATCATTAACTCTAAAAATAATCCTACCGTTCCCCAAAGCCAAAATGTGGAAAGTCTAAAGAGTTGAAGAGGATCGATTGTAAGGCTTTTAAAGCAAAAACTTAAAAATGTATCCAAATCAAAAAAATAAAACTATAAGTTTGGAGATTGACTTTTCTATCTCAGATTGATGGTTCTTTTGTAACGATAAAACATTGATTATTCAATGTGCAATTGAAAATAAATACTTGCATGTGTTGTTTTCTTTTCATGTTTACATTTTGTTGTTATGTTTATATAATACTTTGTTGAATTTTAAATTTTGGTTTTTATTTTTCCTTGAATATACAATTATTTAGGATGAAATTTCTCTTTATGTATTAATGTTAACATGCGATGTAACAATGTTCCCTATGTAAGGGAAATTATTTCATAGAAAAGTATTCTTAGGAAAGTATACAAAGTATTTGTAAGAAGCAGTGGTGAGTTTTTTTGCAGTTTAAGACAGCTAGCTTCCAGACCTAGAACAAACTCAAAACAATTATATTTACGTGCGAGAAAACAAGCTTATATAACTATTTTTGTTAATGGTTATCCCAACTAAATTTAAATTCATCGATAAAATTTAAATTTTATGCGATAATCTTTAAGCATTCAAAAATTATGTCTATATAAAGTTTGAACCTACCTCAATTTGAGGGGGTTACAAGTTTTATATAGTCATTATATTTGAACGTTAAAAAATCCTTGACGTAATAAGATTTCTTATTACTAAAAAAGTTTCTTATTTTTCAAGGATTTTTTAATTATCAATTAATATGAATAAATAACGTAACAAAAAAGTGTGATTATTGCCCGAGTTTAAATGACAAATGCATCTCTTTTAAAATATTAAAATTGCAAAACAAATCAAACCAAAATGTAAAAGTCGTTAAATTATATAAATCTAGTATAGTTACCGTTACAACGGGCTGCCATTTTTGTATTTAATTTTGGTTCTTAAACATAGAAATTTCAAGTCAGAAAATTTTTTTTAAGTGCAGGCGGTAATTATAGCTGGGAATCGTAATTATATACAAAGAGATTTTTTATAATTAAAAAGAGCGGAACTCGTCTTAAATAGACTTGATTACGTCATAAAAATATTTTTTTAATGTTACAAGCGCTTATATGACAAGTTTTACTTTTTCTTAATGTTTTTGGAGCAGTTTTTTAGAGAAAAATGAAGATTTTTTGCTCTGATTATTTGAACGCATAGTTGAAGTTTTAGTCATTTCAAATTATTTTTTTTGCTATCTTTTTTAGTTCGCTAGCATAATTTCTTCAAACCTTCATAAAAAAAATGTTGCAAAGAAATTAAAAATAAATAGTTTTTATATGAAGTTGACCATAAACTGTAATCGACAAGTGGTATGGAGGATAAAAATGCGAATTCGTTTATTGGCTTCTATATTTCTCTATCTTGCAGTAATAACAGTGTTTATGAAGGTGAAGTAAGTCATATTGATTTTTCAAAACAGTTAATAACACTTATTCATGCTCATCAGTTGTTTCCTGATGGAACAAGCTTGAAGTTTCCCAGAATAACACTAACTCGTAATCACATTCAAAATTTGAAAATACTACGCGAAAAAATAAAAGTAACCGATGAACCTAAACAATCAAAATGTTTTGAAATGAATGGGCAAAATAACAAAATTCCAAGAGACTCGAATAAAAATTTCTCTTTGTACAAAAAAGAAAAGTTGAAGTCCCAAAGTTTGAATTTGGATCAAGTCGAACTTTACCCTGATTTTGATTTTGAAAAAAATTTAGCTAAATTTGATAAACGTGCAGTATATGAGCAAATGATTCAAAACTCTGAAGAATCTCTTCCTAATGGGATACCTAGTTATGATAAAAAAATGAAATGTCAGGAAAACATTCTTGAGAGTCAACCTTTATCTTTAAGACATATCAAAGTACCATTAGAACATGCAGGAAAAGAATATTCAACTGAAGATGGATTCATTGTCCCAGCGATAACACAAGCTTTAAAAAAAAAACTTTTTGCAGAGGCAGTAAATGCAGGTCTCACTATCCAGCAAATTATTGAAAATGCTGGTATATGTGTATGTCAAATGACTCTTCAACTGGTAGGTGGATCTCTTCGTATAAATCCCAATAATAACCACCAGCGACCTCTTATTGTTGTTTTAGCTGGTTCTCACACACAAGGTATGCAAGCTATATGTACTGCTAGACATTTAGTTAACCATACTGTAAAAGTTGTTCTTTATTTACCAGAAAAAACTCCTAATATAAAATCTCAACTAGACTTATTTCTTAAATCAGGAGGAAAGGTTATTCATTCTTATAAAGATTTACCTACAAAGCCTGTTGATTTGGTTATAGATGCAATGGTGGGACTAGAAAGCAATTCAAAAAACTTTGATTGGCTTCCGTATGCTATCTCGTGGGCTAATCAAAACAAGGCACCATTGTTAGCAATTGACCCTTGCTTGGTTCAGTCATCCTTAGAAGCTCCTGATATAAAATGGACAATGGCAATGGGTTTACCAATGATTAATTTACCAAAAAGTAGTCGTATTTTTTTGGCAGATGTTGGTATTCCCAAAGGCATTTTTGCTGATGTAGGGATTCAATACATATCACCATTTAAAGATAAATTTTACATTCCAATTTATGAATGCTGAAATTTGTTTATATGATTTTAAAGGTTTTAATAAATTCCTTGTCTTATTAATTTTTTTTATTATTTAGTTTATTTGTTTGAGTTTTGTTTCTATTTTTATTTGTTTATAAAAGTTTCTAAAAAAATAATTTTAAGTTTATTTACTTTCTTAAATTAAAAATTCTTAAAATAAGATAGTTTTGTATTTCAGATCATTCAAGATATTTTATAAAAAACTTTTTAAGTTTTTCAATATTTATTGTTATTTTGTCAATATTTATTATTACTCAAGTCAAATGACTTATTGTTTATTTTGATATATTATATTTATGTGTGTATAATATACATAAAAATATAAAAGCACATTTAGATTGGCAACCTGACATTACACTGGTTTAGGTAACTGTGAGGACTTGAGTACATTTATCGATTGGTTAAGGAAAATAATTCAAGGGATTTGCTGCTACAAGGGAGGCTGAGGTTTTGGATTAAGGCAGCAATGTATTTTTTTTATTAATATTAATTTTTTTCCTTTTTTTTTTTTTTGAAAAATTGATATTGAAAAAAGAAGGGATGGAGTTAGATAACAGGCCCGTAGCAAACAGGTAGGCAGCAGGGGCATTTGCCCCTTCCCCCCCCCCCCCCATCTACTTATTTTTAAAATAAATTATTTTGAAGAAATTGACTGAAAAATGACAAAAAAAGGTTCTTAAAACTATTTCAGGGTAGTACTGCCCCCATCTTTCCCCCATATAGATTTTGTTCCTACGCCTGGATAAATATATATTATTGTGGATTTATGTCTTTGTTAACTTCAGCTCAAACATTTATGTTAGAACCTGCAGTGTCTAGTCTGTAGTGGTCTTTTATAAATACCTAAATAGTGCTAGCACAGGTCAAATAAAAATTCTTTATTGATATCTTTTTTTTTAATCTTTGTTATCTAACTCTTGGTTTAGCCAAAGATTCTCTATAGTTTTTTCTCTTTACTTTTTAATAAAAAAAACTTTTTAAAGATCTAAGTCCCGTGAGTTTTTTATTAGACCTAGTTTTTGGAAAAATAAGGTTATATAAGTAGTTATCATTTGCAATTTAAATTTGTATAACTTTTGCTCAACTAATTCACAAAACTATTTTCAAATAATGTACTCATAGAAATGTAAAGCTTCAGATTCTTAGGGGTTTGACTTCTTTCCCTAAAATAAATTTTGCTATTAAAAAAGTATATATATTTAATTTAATTACATGCTAAAATTCTTTAATTGAAGCTATTTGCTTTTTTTAATAAAATAATTAAAATTTTCTAAAATTATTGTTTGTTTACATACTAGAATTCTTTAATTAAAATATAAAAATATTTTTTAACTTTTCAGTTTTTGTATTAATTTTTGTTTCATTTAATACTCTCCGCTACAAGGAATAGAAATTTATTATCTTTTTTTTTTTTTTTTTTTTTTCTTTTGCATCGTTGAATTAACGCTATGTTATGGTATTGTATTGTTATTGTAAAAAACATTAGATTTAGCATTATTTTGACATAACGTTATTTGATTAATAACGTTACATGTAACGTTATTGTCGAAATAACGTTATAATGTGTTTCCGGTGATAAACCAACCCTTCTATGAAATATCTGTGCCGGATAAATTAAAAATACTAAAGGTAATACCAATATTAAAAACCGGAGACTGATTTACACTAAATAACTACAGACCTATTTCAGTTCATCCTGTATTTTCAAAACTTTTGGAGAGAAAAATATACAATAAACTATATAAATATCTAGTAAATAATATTATCTTAAATGAAAAACAGTTTGGTTTCCTGAAGCAACATTTAACTGAACATGCAATTCTTGATCATATAATTAATATAAATGACTCCTTTAAAAACAAAAAATACGTCCATGGAGTCTTTATTGATTTACCTAAGGCGGTCGACACAGTGGATCAAGCCATCCTAATTGGGAAAATGGAAAAATATGGGATAAAAAATCATGTTCTTAAATGGTTCAAAAGTATTTTACTTAACAGAAATGCGTTAACGTTCATGAAAAAAAAAACACTCGAAATTACTTAAAATAAAATGCGGTGTCCCCCAAGGTTCCATTCTTGCGTCTCTCTTATTTTTAATATACATTAACAATCTCCCTAAAACTTCAAGTAAATTAGATGTCATAATGTTTGCAGATGATACTAATTTAGTTTATGCATCTTCATTTATAACAGAACTTTATGAAACTACAAATACTGAACTTGAAAAAATAAAATATTGTTTTAAATCAAACAAACTATCGCTAAACAAACAAGACATTCTTTTTCATTGTAACCTAAAAAAATACCACCTAGTTTACTTTCGTTAAATATAGATACTAAAGAAATTGAGAGAACCCAAGCTAATAAATTTCTTGGAATACTTATTGATGAGAACGTATCGTGAAAAGCGCATATAGATATATTAAATTCCAAAATATCAAAAACATTGGAGACCTCTACAAAGCTAGTTTTACACTGTCTCCTGAAAATTTTAAATTCCTATTTTTCTCGTTCATACAAAGCTTCTATATATACGCTGATGTTGCATAGGCGAGTACTCACAAATCCAAATTGTCCACACTTTATCGAAAATAAAAACATTCTTTAAGAATAGCTTATAATAAGGATAGACTCTCGCCTGCTGAGCCACTATTAAAAAACTTGAAAGCATTGGACTTCTTCTTATTTTTCTAGGAATTTCTTCCGATATAACAAAAATGGATGACACAAGAGGAACAAATAACTTCAACGTTACTTGTAAAAAAACAAGTCTATGGCGCTATTTTATTTCATACCGTGGTCCTTATCTATACAACAAATTAATAACTAAAAATACTCAACTGGAAAAATCGAATAACTTAAATTCTATGAAAACTTTACTAAAAAATCTTACCTAGGTAAGATTTTAAGCTTAAACACAGGTAAGATGTTTAAGCTTAAACACAGATAATGATATGAATTTTTATTAATCCAAAAATCTTAAAATTACCGTATAAACTAACTTTGTACCAAAACAATACAATAAAAACACTAAAAAAGAAAAAATACTACTAAACTAAATGCTTATTTACAAATATGTGAACAACTATGTATTCCCTATAAAGCAAATCATGTACTAACATATTTATGCGTATTGAAATTAAATTTGTTTAATTTCTTTTTTGTCTGCTAATTCTTTTTATTTTTTTTTTTTATCTTTCAAAACTGAATACAAACTGATAATTTTTTTTTTTAAAACATATTTTGTTATTAAAGGAAGTATTTATATTCAAAAATGTATGTATATATGTGTGTGTATGTGTGCATATATATATATATATATATATATATATATATATATATATATATATATATATATATATATATATATATATATATATATATATATATATATATATATATATATATATATATATATATATATATAATTATATTTAGATGAATAAAAACAACTGATTAGCGGGACTTAAAGTTTTATGCCCGAAGGCAATCATCAGCCGTTAATACCGGCTGACTGAATAATAGCCGGTATTAACGGCTGATGATTGCCTTCGGGCATGAAACTTTAAGTCCCGCTAATCAGTTGTTTTTATTCATCTAAATATAATTATATATAGCTCTATTATTCAGTAATATTGAGCACTGTAACACGTACAAGAGACTTCGTATTATTACATCAAAATACTTAACCTCGAATATATTCTATATACCGAAATCTATACAAATGTATATATATATATATATATATATATATATATATATATATATATATATATATATATATATATATATATATATATATATATATATATACACACACATGAGTGCTCAATAATAAACAAAGTATACAACTTTCTAAATAGAGCGATATAAAAGTTCTTCAGATAATTCCATATGATTTCTGTACTTAATTAAATTAAAAGATTTTAAATGGTTTGCATACCTTAACTTGAAAGGGGTTTCACTAATACCTATATAAACTTTATCTGTGAAATCTGGTTTATTGGATGAAACAGTAGCTTGATATACAATATTCTTACTTAGACACTGGTTGTTCATAATGCAGGTATATTTATTGATGCAGTTCCAGGTTTTTGTTGCTGTTTTTTTATGATTGTATAAAATATTTTGATTATGCGAATTGATGACTGACTTAACGTTTGGCATACACGAGTAGCTAATTTTAATGGTGTTTCTGTTAAAAGTCTTATGTAATAAATGACCAACAGGAAAGCTTGCATCCATTATTTTTTAAAAAAGATTACCTAAATAAAACTTTGATTACTAGATAAAAAGAATACCTAGATAAATCTTTGTTGCAACATTTTTACTATATGGGGAATTTTACCAAATAATGTTCCCTTTGTGATTTTTGTTTTGAATGAGTTTTATTTCTGGCTGATATTTGAGATTGGATGAGAAACTCCGATTTTAGCAATGCATCCTTCTAGTAATATTAGGGTTTCTCTCTACCATATAGGAATAAGGTTTCTCCCTATCAGGATGCATTCTTAAAATCGGGTTTCTCATTCAAACTTAAATATCAGTCAGAAATAAAACCCTTTTTTTTTAAATCACCCGATCACTTATTGTTTAAAAATATTTTTCCCTCTGATTTAATTATTAGATTTCTGAGGGGTATTTCATAAGTATGAAAAGCGTATATAAGTCAGTTAAGTCAAATTGTATGACACCTTTATTCCATCCAGTATTAACATTTTTTGAATCAATGCATCAATTTTTTTTTGAAATTGATTTGCATTGCATCAAAGCATAACCTAAAAGCTCATTCTAGCCAATATTTATAAGAGCAAATCAACTTAATTCTAAATAAATGCAAAATTGATAAAACGCTTACAACAAGTAACAACATTGCTGCGAATATCAAACATTGTCTAAAAGACCTAATTAATATTTATACAAACCTTGTTTTTGTCATATATCAAATTTAATTGTTAAAGAAAACCATTATTACATTATGATTTTAAAGAAATATAGAAAACTGGTTAGCTTTTTTAAACATAGTTTTCTGCTCAGCTAGTTAGTTGTGTTGTGTTAAATAATAATATATAAAAATTTTAAATGGATCACAATATACCATTTGTTTAAATATATTACCGGCCGTTTATAAATTAAATAATTAATTTGCTAAATTTAAAAGTGAATCAAATAATCGTACAATTATGAATCTCGCTACCGAATTCTAAAAAAATTTTAATTAAAAAAGAGAAAATTTTCTCAAAATTGAAAAGTTGTACGCAGCTAAATATTTAAATCCTTGATTTGACAAAATAGAGAAAATTGCTTGAATTAAAAAGGCTAGTTCTTTAGTTCAATTAAGCTATGAATCGCCGCTGACACCGACAAGTTTGAAACTAGTACATTTTTTCAAATTTTTTTTCAACTAACACCGAAAAAATTGAAACTAGTACATTTTTTCTTTCATTCTAAGGTCAATTAAAAACAATAAGTCTAGGCAAGATTTAATATAGAAGAATTATTTTTTTTAATTTTATTTACTAACAACGGGTTACTTACTGCTAGTAATATATAAATGTTTGTAGCGAAAAACCCAGACGGAAGATTCTTTTTTAAAAAAAAAAATCTTCTTAAAATCCCAATCCTTTGTTTAAATTTGAATAAGATATAAATAAATACGTTTTTTAGGTAAAATTAACATCATAGTTTAAAAATATGATATGTTTTGATTGTTTATTGGCGCTTTTTCTTAATTATAAATTCTTTCTTGGTCAAAATTCTAGTATTTTTTTGTAAAAATTGATAGAAATGTTATATTTGGACAACTATATTTAGTTAATCTACGTCAGAACCGATTAGAACTAGGATCTATAGTAAATTAAGGCACTTTTTTAAAAGATTTTAACTAAATTAACGTTAACGCCGATGAGCGAAAGTGATCTAAATATTTGTTTTGAAAAATATAAAAAAAAAAGAAAAGTTTCTTCAAATATTAAAAAAACCTAAAGCAAAAAAAAATGTAACATCTAAAGCTTATATTTGGACATAATGCGCTTATAAAATCATGCTAATTTTGAATAAAAGAATTCGATTAATTTGTAAATTACTTTAACTACACCGAGTAGTAGTAATAAATTATTTCAGTAATGAGTTACTTTTCTACTATTTAATTTTACAACTTTTATTGGTTTAAAACAATTATTGTTTGTTTTTATGGCGTAGTCATTAGTTTATTGCTAAAATTATAAAATCAGCGATGCTCTGTGATAAAATCGTAAAGACTTTTTGGAGCTCCTTTCTGATTAAAATAAAAAACAAATTTATAAATTATGCTAAAAGTATTCCTAGTTATTTGAAAGTATTTGAAAATATAACTTGATTCTTTAAATTATTATTTTTTATAATTAATATTTTTTTAATTAGCTACTTTTTCGTAATAGTATTTTAATACGTCATTAAGCTCCTTCCGTACCACAATTTAAAAACAACGGCTATTTTAAGAAAGTATTGCAAGAATAAGTGCGGGTTATTTTCGGAACCGAACATTCTAAATATATAAAAAACATAAAATAACTACAATAATAATAACAATAATAATAATAATAATGATAATAACAATAACTATAATAATAACAACAATAATAATATCAATAATAATAATAAAAATAAGGAAAATGATTTAAAAAAAAAGTGCTTTTATCAAAAACGCCATTAAATGGCAATAACCACATAATTTACGACGTTAATGACGTTAATGACGTTAATGTAGCTTAAAAAAATACTCAAGTTTGGCAACTCTTCATCGTGCATTAATCTTCGAAAAAATATCCGTTCAAATTAAACAAAGTAATAAAAATCGAATATGGAGGAGGTAAATCTATTATTACATTTGGTTATAAAGTTTTCTGTTTCTCGTAGGTGACAATAAAAAAAATTCTAACCCAGAAAAATAATTTTAATACTATATTAAACATTACACGTACATATACTTACTGTTACCGTTAATGGACTAATACGGGTATATAAACAAAATTTAACCATTATGTTTACTTGCTTTATTTTTTATTTATAATTACACTACTTTTTTGATAATATTATTAACAATTATAAAAAATTATTTTTTAAAATGTAAAGTAATAAAAAGAGGTTTATAAAAATGGAAACTGAAAAGAAAATGGAAACTGGCAGAATGAATTGTTTAGCTATTGATGGCAGTAAACCTTGCGAGCTTGCATTTGAATGGTACGCAAATAATTACCATCGAAAAGGTGATACCTTAATACTACTACATATACACCAGATGCCTCAATTGCCAATAACAGCAATTTTATCTGGTTACTGTCCATCAAGCGAAGAAAACCGAAATCAAATAGATGAAAGTATTAAAGACAGTGAAAATATTATCGAGAAGTTCAGATGTCTTTGCAAAGAAAATGATATTGAATACACTGAGGCGGTTGTGGATGATAACGCAAAACCTGTCGGTTGTATGATTTGTGAGTTAGCGAGGAACAAAGCCGCAGAAATAATAGTAATGGGACAAAGAGGTTTAGGAGAATGGTCAAGAACCTTATTAGGCAGCACTAGTGACTATGTACTTCATCATTCCGAAGTTCCTGTTATAGTTGTTCCTCCAAATACTCTTTTATAAACATTTGATTATTTCAACCCATCTATTTTATTTATTCATGTGTAATATAAACATGTCTTACTTTTAGGTTTCATTCTTGTTTATTTAAATATTCTTTTTTATTTTTATTCTTTAGAACTTTTTTAAAAATTGTGATTATGGTTTGTTTTTCTTTTTTTTTTCGCATAACTTTTTTTTATTTGAATCAAAAACTCATTACATGTAATAAATTTATAATATACAATAACTATGCAACATTTAAAGCAATTTTAAGACAATTTTAATTCGATAAAAAAAAAGCAAAATTTTTATTTAGCTCTACAGTCGTATTCTCTTCTCTTCAATAAACCCTGCGACTAGCCTTCGACTGATTAAAAATAATACGGCAGTTTTTAACGCCAGCGTTAAAATAAACTCGTATATTTATGTCCTCCATTTGGTAAACGGCAGGAGCAAATTTAGTTATTGTAAAGCTATTAACGCCAAAATCCATCTTTGTTATACCCTACAGTTAAAACTGCTGTCGGAGGAATTTTTTGTTATATTGAAAATAATAAAAAAAATGAAATTTAATTAAAACAAGCGTAAACAAATAAGTTTACTTTGATGATAAATATCTACAATATATACCATATCATATTTATATGATTTATCCTTTAATTATGAATAAGTAATATATACTCGTTTAATATATACTCGTTTAATTGTGAGTAAGTAATATATACTCGTTGAGCAAATTAGCAGCAACTATTGAAGCAGACAAAGCATTCCATGTTGACATTACTCAATTTTAGAAGTTTTGTCTTTGACTGTTTTTGGTAACTTCTCGTTCAATTTTATGTTTTGCACTACAAAGACTGCAGGACCATTACATGTGAAAGCCAGACATATATATATGTTGGCAATATTGTTAGTTTTATCATAGTCATAACGACAGAGGTCAGAGATTGCGTTTTATGATTTTGGTTTTATCATGGAAGTATAAAACAGATGGAAGTTCATCGGGCCGCAAACATCAAAGCAATTTCAAGTCGTCTCGGGAGTATGCTTGTAACCGACAATTAAAAAAAACAAGTTTCACTGGGTAAAAAAACAACAAAACTCATTGAAATGATCTTTATTACATTAAAACATTAAAAAATGATTTATTCTAGGGATATGTTGCAAATTTTTAACCATTAGTATTTGCAATTATTCAACAAAAGGTTTATTAAAACTCGGTAATTAAATAGAACCACTTGATTTTAAAAGCATATGTTAGTTTAAGCTTCTTTTCTTGCTTCAAGTCATAACACGACGTTTGATAAAAAAGACAACTAAAACAGAACAAACAACAAAAAAATGTTTTTTAAGTTACTAAAGTTTAAAGTTTTATTAGCTGTATATGATAACTCCATTCATTCTTGTAGTACTCCATTCATTTGATATAAAGTTTATAAAAAAGTTGTTGTTTGCCGTTACGTCGCCATTTTTAATGTTTTTCTTGAATATTATTGGCGAACCTTCAAAATACTATATTTTTAAATTATTATAAACGTATCTATTTGCGTCAACGTTTAAAAATTAAGCGTTTAAGTACAGTCTTGATGTCGTTTTCTTATTGTTTACGAAACAAAGGTTACAAGCATAGTTCCGAAGAATTTCAATGCGGTTGAACTTCCATCTGTTTTATACTTCCAAGGTTTTATATGTAAAAACGATTGAGCGAAAACCTTAGTTAGGGGTTGTCCATTAATTACGTCAACAAAATAGAGGGGAGGGGTCTGAACTTTTTTGACAATTGTTGAAAAGTGGGAGAGGGGAGGTCTATTAAAGTTGATGTCAACAATTTTTTTTTTGAGTTTTTACTTAAATAACGGAAAATTTGTAGCAATTCTTTGAATAGGGCCCCCCCCCCTATTCAAAGAATTGCTACAAATTTTCCGTTATTTAAGTAAAAATCAAAAATTGACGTAATTTTATAAGAAGGACCTCTGGAAATTTGACAAATTGTTGATAGGAGTAAGGGGGAGGTAAAAATTTCAAAAAATTTGTTGACGTAACTAATGGACAGCCCTTTACGATTTAACTGTAAATAATTGCTGTACTTTTACAATTTAACTGTAAATAATTGCTATATATTTGCGTAAAAAAAGTTCCTGGTTTTAATTAGCATTTAATAACTGCTAAAATCTAAGGTAGGTGAAAAATGTAATAAAAATGAAAAAAGTTTAATTTTAATGCCTCTTTATTTCAAAACAAAAGAAAAAAACAATGGCAATTATTATGATAATTCTGAAGAAAATAGTTTTAAAATTTTTTAGGAAATAAGACAAAAAAAAAGTTTAAAAATTTAAAATAAGTAGATTGGCTCTAATATGTTTAAAATTATAAATATATTTTAAAGTACACTTTAAATATTTAAGGTAGTAAAATTAATAATATGAAATTTCGTATAAACTATTAATAAAAAATTAGTTTATTGTCACAGCAAAAATAAAAACTAGGCTGTATAATTTAGATTGTAAATAATTTTTTTCTGTTTTTTTTTTTTAAATTGATTGCAAGTTTTTTTAGATTTTTGATACTCAATATTGAAATAAATTTTTTTTTTCATAATTTTTTCATATTTGAGGCATTATGTTTGTTGCAGTTTCAAAATTGGTTGACATATCTTCTGTATTTTTTCAGAAAAAATATTATTTTGTTACTACTATTTTTTACAAATTACACAAATTAATGCGTCTCCCGAAAAGCTGTCTACTAACTATGTCAATAAAATAGAGGGGAGTGGGAGGAACATAAATTTTTTGACAAGGGGCTGGGGTAGAGTCAAAAAAGGACCTTATTGACCTAATAAGATTACTTTTATAATAAATTTAGCTACTAAAAACAGGAGGAAAAAATGATGTTTTTTTTAAATAAAATATTAGATGAAGAATCAAGACAAAATGACCTTAGGATAGAAGGTATTATTGAAAGTATGAAAAAAACTGGGATGAGACTGAAGACGTTTTAAAACTATTATCAAAACTTTGGAAGTCGATGATGTGGAAATTGATTGAGCACATCGCACAGGCTACAAAAGAGAATTGCGACCAAGAACGATTAATTATAGTTATAAAATTTAAATACCAGAGTCAATATTTTTTTTTTTTTTTACATTTAATGGACCCTTGCTATTTTTAATACTATATATATATATATATATATATATATATATATATATATATATATATATATATATATATATATATATATATATATATATATATATATATATATAACTTTATTTTATTATAGCAATATCTTTAGTATATCTTTAAGTGCAGAGCAATATTTGATCGTTTAATAACTTGAAAAAAGCAGAGAGCACTTTTCACTTGTTACTTTTTAAGTTAAAAAATTACATACTTAGAAAAAAATGTGTTAATAATATTTAATAATAAATTAATCTTACTGTGTATTAAATTTGTAATTTAGTAATATGTAACTATTATAGTAGTGTGTTTTGGGTCTATCTTTTAAATGAAAAGTGAAAATAATTATTGCTTTATAATGGTAATATGCAACATTATTTCAGCCGCTTTTTTTGAAAGCTTTGTAAATAACTTATTTATTCAAAAAATGGGGTAGGTGCTTTTATTTTTAACTCTATTTGTATTTCACCCCCTTCCCCCCGTTCTTCCGCGGAAAAGCGGGTTGGGAAATCCGCAACCGATTTTTTTGACCAACCTCTTTAAAAAGCTAAACCCGCCCCTGATAATAATGAAATAACTAAGATATAAAGATAAAGTTATAATTGTAAAAGTAGCTCATCGTCTAAAGGGACTAAACATCTGTATCAATGAAGACTGTTTTTGAGAGACGGTAATTATAAGGAAGAAATTGTTTGAAGAAAGTAAAAAGGAGAGATTGTCACTTTTTGAGGATATTGAAATTGAGTCTTGTTACTTTAATGTTGAGGAGGTATCTTGTTATGTCTGCTCTAGGCAACCATTATTTACATCATTTAAAAAAAAAATTGAAAATTTTAAATCTATGTTAGGAAAGGTAAACTACGAATTGTCAAAATTTCAATAATTCAAATCTTCAATTGTACACGTTAATTCATCCAACCTGAGGTAGTGGAATGGCGTAATATTTTTTTATCCATAATACACTGCAATTAAAAAAAAACAACAGAAAATGGCAATCATAATTTAGAACATGAATCATTAACATTATAACTAATTAATAATAAGAAAAACGTTCAAAACATTTTTATAACAGCGATATATAGACCACATAGTGGTAACATAAAATTATTTGAAAAATATTTGAACAGTATTTAGAAACTGTAAGAAATAAACAACTATACTTAATGGGGGACTTTAATATAAACCTTTTATACATAAAAACTGGTAATAACGTAAATGTTTTATAAATATTCTTTATCAACATAACATAGTATTTTATTATTAAAATAATAACCAACTTATGTTACTCATCAAACTAAAACACTAAAAGGCAATATCTTTATTAACAATTCAATTTTGAAATGTAACACTCAAAGTGGAATCATTAAAATTGATCATTTCCCAATCTTTTTTACCGCTAATTGAGCATACAAAGAAAAATCAAACAAGATATTAAACAAAAAAAAAGCATAACAAAATGGGAAATGAATAATAATAGCATTAAAATATTTTGCAGTCACTTATCGGTAATAAACTGGTAACCTACAAGACGTAAATAGAGCTTATAAACTTTTTACCTGTGAATTCAGTAGTGCGTATGAAAAAATAAAGTAAAGCTCAAAAACCTGAAAAAGATTTGAAAAAGTCTCATCAAATCTTCCAATAAAAAACAAAAACTCTACAAAAAATATAATAAAATTAAAACAAAAGACAATAAATACAATAAAACTAAAGTTATAAAAACCTTTTTGAAAAAATTAAGAAACAAGCGAAAAAAATTATTATAGGATTAATTTTTCCAATTTTTAATTGTTCTGGGAATACTCCTTGATGGATAGAAGGCCTAAAGATTTTAAAAAGAACAACTTTAAGTTGTTCAACATAATCTAAAACCATGTTTCCATTAATTTGATCTGCTCCAATTGCTTTACTTTTTTTTAACAGATTTAAATGCTCTTTCAAACTCATCAAACATTAATTCGGAACATAACTCATCTGAACAAATGTAATTACCCAGGGGTTCAAGACAATCAGTAAACAAAGATTTGGTCTTAGGGATTTTTTCAGACAGTGTTGGTCCTATATGAGTAAAATACTTGTTAAGTTCTTGAGCTATAGTTTTTGGTTCATATAAACTTTTGTTATCAACTCTAACCATTTGTGGTAGAAAACCGGAGCATGATTTTTTTTGGCCAATAATTTCTTTCATTATTTGCCATGTGCGCTTTGTGTCGTTTTTATATGTATTGAATAATTGAGATTATTAATTTTCTTTAAGTTTTTGCAAATTTTTTCAAATAGGTTTTTGTAGTTCTTATAGGTTTTTTCGCTTGAAGCTGTTTTTGTTTTTAAAAAATTTATGTATAACTTTTGTTTTATTCTGGATGATTTTTTAAAACCTTTAGTAATCCAGGGTGTATTGATATTCGTAATTGTTATTGTTTTTTCTACTATTGGGAAATTAACTTCATAAACAGAAAAAAATGTTTTGAAAAAAGTTTCACAAATATTATTTGCGTTATTATCAAAATTTATGTTTTTCCAATGCAGTAATGATATTTGTTCTTTAAATAATTAAATATTAGCCTCATTATAAATGCGTTTTCATCTTTTTTTTTTTTTTTAATGTTTCTTTCTGAGTTTGTTTTATTAAGTTTTAAGAATAGAGGAAAATGATCCGATAATATCAGTTTTTATGATACTTATTATTAAAAACATCAGTAGTTATAAGATTATCTATAAGAGTTGCGGTATTTATTGTTACTCTAGTGGGTCGATTTATTAAAGTAACTGACCCTGTTTCAAAAATTGCATCATAAAAATTTTTAATTTTTGGTCGTCATTATAGAGAAAACAGTTCATATTTAAGTCTCCGACTATATAGTTTTCTTTTTTATCATTGGTTCCTTTTTTAACAATTTGTTGTAAGAACATGCTCAGGTTTTCGCTCACGCCGTCAGGTGGCCGATAATAACAGCTTAATAAAATGTTTTTAGTTTGATTGTTTGTAATTTCAATAGTTACAATTTCTTAAGGTGAGTTTCCACTCATCCGTTTTTTTCACGGGAACCGGAAAGGGACGGGTAAATTAATCACGTGGGCATGCGTAGTATAAGTTTTAATATGTCTGAAGGAAAACTACGCATGCTCACGTGATTATTTTTCCCGTTCCCGTGAAAAAACGGATGAGTGGAAACTCACCTTTAATGCCAGTCAGAAACGCTCAAATCATGGCGCTCTTTAAGTTATAGGCCGTGACACGCAAAATTTTGGGGGCCGATATAAACTTAACTTAACATTAACTTATTATCGGCGTAGAAGTACATAAAAGTACTTAAGTATAAAAAAATGGTAAAAAAATGCTGTGTTTATGGCTGTTCTACGAATTACTTATCACAGAAAAAAAAATCAAACGAATCTAAAATGTCTGTTTATAGATTTCCAAGAGCTGAAGAAGAGAAAAAATGTTGGATAAAGTGCATTCCTAATGCAAATTTAAAAGTGACAAGCAACACTGTGATCTGTGAACTACACTGGCCCAAAAATTTTGAAAAAGTAAAAGTAAAAGGAAGAGAAAGACCAAAAAATCCACCATCAATTTGGCCCAATCTTCCTTTAAGTCAAATACCAACATCTATTCGATTAGAGGATAATGCACTGAACGTGCATTATCCTCTAATCGAACTACTTTTGACGAAATTTATTTTTAGCACAAGATAATTTTAACTATGATTTTTTTTGTGACACATTGTTAAATAGAAAACGCAATTTTTCTGTTGATATTGTAGTTTTCATTTCAGATCGTAAACTTTGTGTACAATCCACAGATTTTATTAATTATGCAACACCAAAATTTATCATTAAATTTGATAGCTGTTTAAAGTTTGAATCATATTTCAATGGTGTAAAAAGAAAAGTACATACTGTGTCTAATGTTGTTAACACATGGTCTAAATTTGAAGAAATCTTGCGATACTTGAACTTTTTGACACCAAACAGTAAGGAAATAGTAATGAATGAGCAAATTGATTCCATGAACACAAATAAGTATAGTCTTAGTGTAATCATCAGAGCATTTGAGTATTTTGCTACCTCTCGTACACTTTATAAAAAATTGCGTGATGATTTTAAACTACCTTCTATTCGAACATTGACACGCATTACTTCTAAAGTATCAAAATCTGATGATAATTTTTTTTTAAAAGAAGTTTTTAATTTAAGTGATGATCAAAAAACTTGTATTATTCTCCACGATGAGGTTTATGTTAAAATAATGTTATTATATCATGGAGGTGCTCTTTTTGGAAAAGCATTAGATAACCCAGATTCTCTTGCAAAAACTGTTTTAGGTGTCATGATAACTTGTATGTTTGGTGGACCTAAATTTCTTGTGAAAATGTTACCTGTAAACAAATTAAATTCTCAATTTTTATATGATCAAATTCATTTGACTGTTGAAGCAGTTAAAGAGTCTAATGGCAACGCAAAGGTAATTATATGTGATGGAAATCGAACTAATCAAGCATTTTTTAAAAAATTTGACACATTTCCTGAAAAACCTTGGCTAACCACCAATGGAACCTATTTGTTGTTTGACTTTGTCCACTTACTCAAAAACATCCGAAACAATTGGCTCACAGAAAAAAAAGGAGAATTAATTTTTTATGAAAATGGTGTTGAGAAAACAGCTTGTTGGAGTCATTTGATAAAACTTTTTGAAGCTGATTCTAATTGTCTAATAAAACTTTCTGATTTGAATGAAGTTTCTGTTCGACCCAGTCATATTGAAAGACAATCTGTTTCTGCCTGTCTAAAAGTGTTTTCTGAAAAAACATACAGCGCTTTACTTAATCATCCTGAAACCTCCAACATCTTAAACATTAATGAGACTGCAGATTTTATTAAAATGGTTGTTACATGGTGGAAAATTTTAAATGTAAAAAGTGTGGGTGTAGATTGTAGGTTTAATGATGATCGACAAGCTGTCATCAGAGATCCAAATGATGATAGATTAAAATTTATTTAGGATTTCGGAGAAATGGCATTACGTATGACAAGTAATCAAGGGAAGCGTATAAAACAATTAACACATGATACAGGATATTCCATAAATCATACATGTAAAAGAATTGTTGAGTTGACAAAAACACTATTAAAAGAAAAACACAAATATGTCATGTTAGGAAAATTGACAACAGACCCACTTGAAAACGATTCAGCAAGTTAAGACAAGGATCTGGTGGCACATATTTTTTAAGTGTCCAACAAATAATTGAAAAGTTCAATATTTCTAAAACTTCACTTTTGTTGTCATATAACATTAATGAGTCAACTCCTGATGCAGGACATTCTTGCCAATTTTGTGGATTTTTACTTGATTGAATCTTCAGCTGAGGTCTTTGATAATTTACCAACACTAGAAAAAAGTATAATTGTTCAATCAAAGATGTCTCTTGTTTATATTGCCGGATATGTGTCTCGTAATGATGATTTGCTTAATGAAAATGAACTTTTAACCAGAACAATGTTTTATTTTGAAAAGTTTGGTCAAAATCTAAAATCAGTCGATAGAGGTGGGTTAAAAGTTCCTTTTGATAATACTGTTCAATGGGTTTTCTTCTCATTTGTACTATTTAACTCTATTAAAGATAAAGTTTGTCGGACATCCCTGGTCGGACATCCCTGTGCAACACTTTTATGCTTATATCGGATTATTACTCTTTTGACATGGACATCATGGTCAAATATACTGTCAAATATTTTTATTAAAAACCACTGCAAACTTTCTACACCAAGATCAAACAAAGAACCGTCTCTGAAAATTTTAAAGTTGTCTTGTTAAGTTGACAGTTATTTATTGACACTTATGCTGTTATTTCTTTATTGAAATTTATTAATTGATTTAAAGTTTCTGTTTTATGATTTTAAAAGTATTATTATTAAAGTATTATTATTATTTATATAAATCACTAAAATATATTCCTATTTAAAGGTGCAGTTACCCGAACAGTAATTTATTTAACTTTTGTTTATTACCTGATGTAAAACTTTTTTATTTCATTATTTAAGCAATTTTATGAATTGAAACAATTAAATAAAGTTTATTGTTAAAAACTTAAAAAGATTTCTAAGTTGTACAAATTTTTACTTAGTTTAATGCTTTATATAACGGGAGCTACATATTTTGTTTTAAAACAATTATCATATTGATTTTTGAAATATCGGCCCCCACATTTTTTTCTAAGTTTTGCGTGTCACGGCCTGTTACTTATAGATCGCCGTGGCTCAAATCATTCGTAAAGCAATACTCAAAATTTTCGTGAACATAAATTAATTCTCCACCGCCGCGCTTATGCGCTTATTTGTTTTTCTCTCTCCATAGAAATAGTATTAAAATGAGGAATATCAAAATTACTACTTATATCATCTATTGTGATTCAAGTTTCAGTTAAACAAATTATTTTAACACAGTAAATCAAGAGCTTGAAGTATTAAGCGATTGGTTGAAGGCCAATAAACTTTTCTTGATCATTGAAAAAAGTTGATAAATTCATTTCACAAAACCATATCAGTCAGACCCATTACGATTAAAACCCGGATGCTTTAATAGACAAAACTAAACAAATTTTATTCAAGTTAGTTTTGTCTATTTAATTAAATCTATTTAATTCATATTTATAGTAGCGGAGATAGGGGCGCATTGATCGCCGGGGCAGTATGATCTTTTAGCTTTTACTCGTTTACTTTTGCCTTAATTTAAGAGAGATTGCAATTTAATTAACCATTATATTACGATTCATTGCTTAATCGTAATAATTTTTGATAAGATCAACTTCAGCGTTAAGAAAATTGAAAAGACTGTTTTTCATCATGAAAAGTGATTTTTGAAAGTTGTAAACAAATTCAAATAAATTTTTAATTAGATTTCCGTATGACTTTACAACCAATTTATTGTAAACTCATATGTGTTAAGTTTATAATAAATTTGTTTTTTTGAGTTGGTTACTGTATTTATAGAAGTTATTGGCATCAATATATCAACTGTACCTAATGGGGCACATTGATCGTTGACTATGCGGGGCTCATTGATCGGAGGATCAAAGTGCCCCATATAACTTATATTACAAGACTTAAATTTTTTGTTTAACTTTTATGCATTTAAACTTATGACGAATAAAAAATTTTTATATAAACTTTTAAAATTTCATTTTTAAAATGTAATTGTGTTAAAAACTAATATTAATAACAGTTTTTAGTTTTACATAAGTTTTACAACTAGCTTACATAATATTATTATAAAAAATATTTTTTTTAAACAGTCATTTTATTTTACTTTTTTTAAAATTTTCAGATCTTTAAATGGTTAGGTATAGAAAAAAAAAACAGACAGAGTTGCTATATCATGTGATACAATGAAATCAGCTGTTAATGAAGTTTTATAGGCAGACCAGTGAATGTTGTAGCTCGCAAGTTTAGCATAAATCGAATGACCTTAAAAAGATATTGTAATAAAAAGAAGCTCAACCCAATTGAATCTTTTAAGCCTAATTACAACAATAAACAAGTTTTTACTGCAGAAGATGAAAAAAGTTTGTCAAGTTATTTACTACTTGCATCAAAAATGAACTATGGACTTTCAACTAAGTCAACACGATTATTGGCATACGAGTTTGCTGTAAAAAATAATAAGATTTGCCCTTCATCATGGATCAAGAATAAAATTACAGGGATTGATTGGTTGCAAGGTTTTATGAAAAGACAACCAAAGTTGTCTTTACGAACACCTGAAGCAACTAGCTTTGCTCGATCAACTGCCTTTAACCGACACACTGTTGGAGAATTTTTGCAAAATCTAAAAACAGTAAGAAATCGATATAAGTTTGATCCTTATTGCATATATAATGTTGATAAAACTGGTTTAACAACAGTACAAAAGCCAGTAAAAGTGTTAACAGGTAAAGGAAGTAAAAAAGTAGGAAGAATCACATCTGCAGAACGTGCTGCTCCAAATGTAGTAAACACAATTCTTGTGGAACCTGAAATGACTTTAGCGCATGTTGATGGCATGGAGCCTGAAATGCCTATAGTACATCATGAAACAAGTTTTTCGAACAAAGTGTCACCAACCATTGCTTCATTACTCTCACCTGAAGTTTTGAAACCTTACCCGAAAGCATCTGCTAGAAGTGTTAAAAGTAGGCAATTAAAAACAAGGATTTTGACTGTTACTCTAATCAGAAATGAAATTTGTTTGTCAGAAGAAAAGAAAAACCTAAAACAAATCAACCAACAAAAGAAACTCATCGCAAAAGATAAAAAAAAGGGAAAAGTTAAAAACTACTTGCTTAGGAACAAAAAACAATGTAATGTAAAAGCATCTTGACTTGACTTTGACAAAGGATGATAATATAAAAAAATAATCTTGTAAACTTTAGTTCTACTAAAAGTCTTGTATGAATCTTGTATTTTCTTTGTAAACTTAAAATACGGTATTCTTATAAACTTTATAACCTTCAAGTTTTGTAAAACTTAACACATATATATGTTAGTAGTATATAACGGGCTTATTTTCATAGATAGAATTGTGGTTATCCTTCTAATGTAAACTTTATACACTGGTCTGTATTAGGTTGTAATGATATATATATATATATATATATATATATATATATATATATATATATATATATATATATATATATATATATATGTTTTAAATTTTACTTTTTTTTTTTAGATGTATTATATAATATACACTAATACCCTTCAACTAAATCATTTGTAGCACTTAGGTATAGCAGTATTAAACATGTAAATAATGTTACTCATATAAGCGCCCCATATCAGAGATCATAGTACCCCATTGCATGGGGTACATTGATCTTTTGCAAGGGTTGTTGTAATGTTGAAATATACCATGTTCATTAATGTTTTTTATTAAAACATTTATTTTTACTTAAAGACAGATTGTTCTAGTTTAGTTTAGTAATTAATAAGTTTTTATATCTAGATCGGGTTGTTTGCAGTTTTCAAAATACTGCAACGGCGATCACTGCATCCCCATCCCCCTACAATATATGTGTTTCAATTATTTTATTACTTGTGGTTATTTTATATTTTATTGATTATTTTATTGATATTGATTGCAAAACATAAGTGAAACTAACGTGACAAGATGATAAGATTACCGTCTTTTGCTTGCTCTAGTCATATCTTTTGCGTTATCTTATCGTTATCGTTATCATTATCGTTATCTTATCGTTATCTTATAGTTATCTAGTCATATCTTTTTCTAGTCATATCTTTGTTGGCCCAGCTGCAGCTGGGCCAACAACACCATTTTTTCAACAACTCGCTACCGTTCAGCGCTGAAAGGTAGCGAGTTGTTAAAGCAAAAAGACAATAAATGGAATTTTTTCCAAATTTTACTTTTTTTTATTACACAGTCTGGTTTTATCTTTGCTGTTGCAACAAACTATCGTTTTGTTAATAGTTTAAGTTAATACTTAATAAAAAGATTTATAATATTAATTTTACTACTTTTTATATTTAAAGTGACATGGACTGAATTAAATAGAGATTAGTAGAGTGTTCAAACAGTCTTGGTTTGGACAGACAGTCCGAACCAAAATTCTTTAAATTTTTGAACTTTTCTTTTCTTATTTCTTAAACTATTACAGTTATTGCCATTGTTTTTTTTATTTTCAAAAAAATGGCTAATAAAATTAACCTTTTAAAACCATTTTTATTTCAATTTTAGATTTTAACTGTTATAAAGGAGGTACGAGCGTAAAAATGGCTACTTTTGATAAAATTTTGAAAAATACTAAAATGAATGTTTTGAATTCAAATCTACCTATTTCAATATCTGTTTTGCAAAATATCGAAAATAACGTCCTTGATAAAAATAACAATATTGCTAACATATATGCTTGCCTGGCTAGAGGTATCGGGAAAAGCGTGAAAGTGTCTTGCAAATGATGCAACATCTTTTAGTTGTTACCCAAGTAAAGTAAAGTTACAATATTTTGAGGTTTATAAGTGTTTGGCAAGTGGTTGCCACCGTGATAGATGTCTCGAAATAAATGGCATGATTTCTAATACTACTTCAAAGAAAATTAATTTAAAAAATTACGTTTTACACTTTTTTAATTATTAGCCGGTATTTTAAACACCGTACCTGATACCAGCTTAATTTACCGCGATCTAAAGGTAAAGTGATTTCTTTATAAAGTTTTTCTTTTTTTTTTTTTTCCAAACCATCCGAGGCTTATTAAATTTTGAAGAAAATAAAAGTTTGTATATTATAGTATGCCTAATGTTAAAGTATATTATATCTTTATATATCAACAATAGAACATTAAAAATATTTTAGAAAATTGGAAAAGATTTAAAAAAATTATTATGTCAGCGAAATGATTGATCCCTCAGGTGTACTTCGGAAGCGCAGCAAGCTAACCTCTTCGGCCACTGCCAATTTTAACACTGTTTAAAGCAAACTAAAAACGAATAAAGGAAACTTTATAAACCGGTAAAAAATGCTTTAAATCAAAATCAAGGAGATTTCACCGCAATACAATTTTTAATAAAAATAAAACTTTATAAAAATAAAAATTTCTTTTGAAATTCAAAAATGTTTTATTGTTCATTTTAAAAAAATCAAAAAAGTTTTTCTTTTTTTAAATGTTGAAAAGCAAAGGTTTGTTGAAAAAAATATTTAAAAGCATGGAATTTCACGTCAGAATGTTGCGGCCAAACCGCTTTGGCGTTGTATTGTTCGATGAAATTCTTAAAACTATTTAATAAACAAAAGACTTTATAAAACGACAAATAAATGCTATAAATTAGAGGTATACCGGATATTTTTTGCCGGATATGCCTAATAGTTAACTTTTCTCAAGTTCTATAAGTGTTTATGAAGTAAAAACAGGTATTGTCATTTTACATTAAATAGTGTTCCAGTTTTAAAAAAATAAAATCAATCAAAAACTGGTATAACACAGGTATATGCGTTAATAATGTATAAAGAAAAATCGTTTTTTATCGCCAAATTTTTGTTCTTTTTTTAATTACTATTTTCTATACTTCGTCAGCACCTATACCGTGTCATACAGTTTTTCACTGATTTTTTAAAATATGACCTTGAATACTATTTATTGTAGACTGGAAAGACTTGTTTTTTCTTCATAAACACTTATAGAGCTTTACAAAAGTTCTCTATTCGGCATATTCGGCAAAATAATCCGGTGCACCTCTACTATAAATCAAAATAAAGGAAATGTTGGTCAATCAATTAATTGAAACAGTCGTGATTTTCTATTTAAACATTTAACACATGCAACATTCTATTTTATTCGAAAAAAAAACGGTTTTATTTATATGTTTATTTATTTAATATTATATAAATTTATTTTTATTAATATTATATTAATTTATTTTAATTTAATGGATTTTATTTTAACTTTATATGGATATCATGTTTCTTTTAAATGGATGCAAAACCCGGTAAAGCGTACATGCATATAACGGGCTTCCATCCATTTAAAATTAAAATAAATTTCATTAAATTAAAATAAATGAATATAGTATTAAAGAAAATAAATTTATATAATATTAAATAAATATATTAATAAAACCTTTTTTTTCGAATAATATCGCACGTTGAGAAAAATATAGCATGTTGCACATGCGTCAAATGTTTAAATGGAAAAGCGCGATTGTTGTCACGATGTTTTAAATGAATGTCACGGTTAGTTTAAACGAATGCGATGGTCGTTTTAAATGGGTATCATGTTTGTTTTAAATGTATGTAAAACCTGGCATTAAATTTAGTATTAAAATATTATAGGATTATTATATCTTGTTTGTTTAATTGCTTTAACATCGTGATTTATTAACAATTTTAACCTTTGTTGTTATTATTATTAGAATACTTACTTAATAATTGAATTAAATTGCTTTAATAATTTGATTTTTTTTTTCTTTTTAAAAACAAAAATAAAGGTCTTAAAATTTTATACTTCAAGTATAAAATGGTCTGATAAATGGAAAAAAGCGAAAAAAAATTATCCATTTATTAAAAAATAAACTTCGTGATTTTTCTCTTATTAGGAAACCTAGATAGAAAAATCTAGGTAAATATGATGAGAAATGAATGAAGAAGATTATACTTATCTCACCTGGAACATTTCATCACCTAGAACAACAAAAATAGAACGAAAAAAGCGCTACAAAAAAACACCTTTTTCTAGCAATGATGCGAACGGAAACTATAACTATCAAATAATTAACTTTTACACAGTCTGGCTCTAATGCAAAAAAAGAAATAAAAAAATTACTTCATGAACTGATTAAGATTTTTTTCAACAAAAATCTTCAAGAATTTCAAGTATTAATGAAAGGGTGGTTTTAACAAAATTGTATTAAAAATTGCTAAATACCTTCCATTATATATAAATACCATCCATTATATATAAATACCATCCATTATATATAAATACCATCCATTATATATAAATACCATCCATTATATATAATTACCATCCATTATATATAAATACCATCCATTATATATAAATACCATCCATTATATATAAATATCATCCATTATATATAAATAAAAGTACTTTTAAATAACGAGCGGAAAAATTTACAATTAAGTGACACTATCGAAAAATAAATGATAAAAGCGACGTTATTAAATTCGAAGCTTTGTAAAGATCGTTGATATATATTAACAAAATCAAATGCCCTAATATGTATCTTGGTGACACGCCTCAAGTAATATCTATTAAGTTTAATATGGATCTTTGTGACACGCCTCAAGTAATATCTATTAAGTTTAATGATAAGGATTATTTGAATAAATTATTTGCATTCGTTTCAACAAATCTGTAAAGATACCTAGCGTATATTGTGATGTTTCAAATGCATCAGCAGTACTACTAGTTTAAAGTATAATTTTTTCTGCAGAGTCATCAGCATATCTTATCTTTTGAAATATAAGGACTAGCGAATAGTGTTTTCATTAAACGAATAGCGAATAACTGTTCGTTAAACTTCAATACCGAAGTTTAAGAAAGTTATCCATGGTGATTTTATACTTTTGCTTGTTTTACAAACTTCGCATTTTTGAAAATTTTTTTGAAAATTTACATCGAAAAATTTATAAAAATATGCTCTATACATAGTATTTGCTTCTGACAAAGCTGATGTTATTCCAATTTTAAAGGATAATTATTTTTGAAATGATATTCAACTATTTCGTTTGTGAAACACTCGTTAATTAAATTTCAATAATTTAAAAAAAAGAATAAACAGTTTTATTGCAATAATCTTGTTAATACAATAAATTAAGTGCGCGACATTTGTCACTCTTCGCTTCTAAAGGGATTAGTTTTGACAGTGGACCACCGAGTATGTCGTGACACCAATGTTTTGAAAACATTATAGTGGATTATGCAATAAGAAATCAATTCCGGATTTGTGATAAAAAATAAGTAAAAATTAAAATAAATGTATGTATCAGGGCCGACGACACCAAGGAGGGCCAGGGGAGCGCGTGCCCCACTTTTTTTTTTTTTTTTTTTTTAAGAAAAGATATAAAAATATATTTTTTTAAGATATAGAAGACTTTTTTCACAAGTTGATGATTTTGCCCCCCATCCCCCACTTCAAAACCCGTGTCGTCGGCCCTGTAAATGTATTTAATTGCATATTTTAAAATGCTTTACTAAATTCATTATAGGCGGATATGTGCAAATAAATGTATTGCAGAAAGTACTATGTAGTGAAATATAAATACGTTATTTATAACACGTCCTTAGCATTTCCTTAATTTTCTTATTCTAACTTTATGCTTTTTAGAATGAGTTTTCTTGTGTTTGATTTTTATTTTAGTTACATTATTCACCTATAACATCAGGTTAGAGGTGAGTCGAGATAAGAGGTGAGTCGAGCGGTAATAATTTTTAAAATTGTCACGTGGCAATTGAAAAATTCAAAAATTCTCGGAATGTAAAATAAAATCGTTTTTTTATTTCTCAATTAAAAATCTTATGGGCAATTAAAAAACTGTTGAACCAAACAAAATGTGTCCCAGTTACGGTTTTAATTCATAATGGCATTTTAAATTTTACGAATACTTTTCACACATACCTCGTGTGCAACTGTTACTCAAAGGAAAGTTTATCATTGTTACTATAATTAAATCGTTATGGTATACTAAAAAAGTATCTATTATTTCAGATATTATTTCAAATAAAGAAAATATTTACAAAGATACCAAAAAATAAAAGGTTAAGATAAAGTCATTTATTTTTACAGTAAAATCATGATAGAAAAAAAAGTTGTTTATCTAACATCATTAAATTTTGTGTTTAAGATATTTATATTAATAGTAAATATTTAATAACCTACTTTTATAAGTAGGTATATAATATATACCTCTCTCTCTCTCTCTCTCTCTCTCTCTCTCTCTCTCTCTCTCTCTATGTATATATATATATATATATATATATATATATATATATATATATATATATATATATATATATATATATATATATATATATATATATATATATATATATATATATATATATGAATATATATATATATAATATATATATATATATACATATATCTTATACTGCTGAGTTAGGTGAGCATGATGATGTCATACTCACCTAATGTCAAATAGCCTGCTGCCGGGGGCTTCAGTACATACATCGATTGACAAATAGCCTGACTCGCCGTGGAGTGCTGCTACATCGACTGAGGGTTTGGTATGGGTCAGCAACATTTTCATTCATTATTCTTCGTTTTCCCTCATCGTTTTCTAAAAATGCTCACTTAATTTAGGCTAGCAAAAAAAGTGAGCAGTTGCGCATATAAATATGCTATAGTAGATATGTATATATATATATATTATATATATATATATATACATATATATATATATATATATATATATATATATATATATATATATATATATGTATATATATATATATATATATATATATATATATATATATATACATATATATATATATATATAGAGGTATATATTATATACCTACTTATAAAAGTAGGTTATTAAATATTTACTATTAATATATATATATATATATATATATATATATATATATATATATATTATATATATATATATATATATATATATATATATATATATATATATATATATATATATATATATATATTATATATATATATGTATATATGTATATTTATATATATAAATATATATATTATTATTATTATTATTATTATTATTATTATTATTATTATTATTATTATTATTAATGTATTTAATTCAAACAACATGTACATATAAATAGGCACAAGGTCCATAGATAAAAATAAATAAAATAATAGTCAATGAAAAGAACAGATACAGTCATCTAAAATTATCCATCATTTGGACAGTCCTAATACTCTGTTAATTAAACCGAACGCAAGCTGTTAAAGAAGCT
>NC_061156.1:49986559-49993358 GCF_022113875.1 Hydra vulgaris | reverse complement strand
AAGATAGAAATCAACTAAAAAGGTTAAAAATGAATGACCAGGAAGCGAAAAATGCATCTATTTTTGTAAGTCTTTGTTTAAATCATGAAAATTGCTTTAAAAGATACATTACGATAAAAAACAAATACACAAAATTACATTTACATAAAGAATACAATCTCTTTTAAAATAAAAAATAAGAATATACTAATAAAATCTATGATTTATAATAAACTTTTAAAATTTTGACAATTTAATTAATATATATTTAAAACATTTATTTTCGTAAACAAATAATATATATTCTTAAAACAATGCTAGAAATCTCAAAACGTAACAAACAGTGAATAATACAATTTCTGAAACATTTTAACAGAATACTCTAGAACTTTATTTTGCTTAATCAGCGTATTTTTTGAACCAATAGAATTAGTTTGTTCCTTAATTTGGCGGGTTTTCAGTGTTCACAAATATTTTTTTTATTCTTTCGCAGAAAGATGTTTTGAGAACATTCAAGTTTTTTATGTTTCCATGTATGTCCGTAAAACGAAATTTTTTTGTTTCGTACATAAACTTAAATGTTAAAGAGATGCAAGGTTGCATCTCTTTCTTTTTCTACAAATACTCTTATGGTTAATGCTCAAACAAGCTATCATCTCTATTATGATAAACCAAAACTCATTTTTGCTCGGCTTCTTATTCAATAAGTTGCATCCTTTTACTGTGTCTATCTTTTTATGCTTTAAAAACTCATTGGGCTGCGTGTACCACCGGTGGTACACGCCGCCCAATGAGACAGTCTAGTATGTACCACCGGTGGTACACGCCGGCGTGAACGTGTTAATCTAGTTTTTTTCCTTGCACAACAAAAAAACCATAAACTCTTATCCATCTTCATGTATTCCTTTTTTATACAACCTATAACTATTCAAGTCTTCAGTTAACTGTTTCCTAGCTTTTTAACCCTATCCTCTATTTCAAAGTAACTCATAACATAATAGTGGTTGTTTTCAACCTTGTTGTAAGTAAATTAGAGTATAAAAGTATATAAATATATGCCAGTATTTAATAAAAAATAAATGTAAGTATAAAATTATAATATATAAAGTATTACATGTTTTTTTCTAGCCATGACTATCAACCCTTCTAAATCTTAAAATTGTGCTGGGGCCGGGTTTGCAAAAAGTCTCATTTTTAGCCAGGGCAAGGGCCCTAGCCCTTACTATCGATTTATATTTCTTTAACTATATATACTTAAATATTTTTGGAGAAAAAATTTTTTGAATAGAAGTAAAATAATTAATTTTTTTTAATTTAAGTTATGGTTTAATGTTTGCAATTGAAAATTTCTACTTAAATAACTATTTTCAAGAAACAAAAAATAATTAACTATTCAAAATGTTTAAGGTTTAAATAAAAATTTCTTCCTCATTTGCACTATGATCTAAATCTGATATTGTTACTGTAGCTAGATCTGCATTTAAGTTTCAGAAATGCTCCTCGTCACTGGGTATTACGGACATCATTGCAATTAAATTTATAAGTATTGAGCATTAAAGTTCTTTCAATTTTTTCTAATTTTTTTTTTTATATTTTAAATTTTAATTGCAAAATTATTTGAATAAGAAAATTTTTTGTTCAAATAGATTTCTTTTTTCAAATAAACAACCTAAAAACAACCAACTTAATCTTGATATCGCTTTAAACAAAATGAAAACATTAAAAAAAGTTTTTAATTTTTTATTTGAGATTACTAGTTAAAATAATTTTTATATTAGGTAGATAAAAGCTTATTATGTGTTAACAACATATAAGGTATAAATAAAAAGATTTGTATGGCTATTTTATGTGAATCTTTGATATTAAGTAATTTGTTTAGTAACTTATTTGATTGTTGATTTAGTTTAAAGGTAAATTTACTGTGATGTACTTTTATCCATTAAGTATATCAAACTAAACATAGTTTTAAAATATTATTAGATTCTACGCTGAGATTTTAAAGTAGTTTAAGTTCAAAAGTGCTTTATGTTGCTTGCAATCTCTGCGTAAGATAGCAAGTGATCATAGTTCTATTCAAAATATAAATTTCTTAGACAGATCTTTTATGCACCCAGCGTCTTGTAGAAGACTTCCTAAGCAAAGACTCAAGGGGTAAACAGATTCTATTTGTTGACCAGCTTTGCACCAATTCTTTATCAATTAGGCTGGCACAGATGTATTTATAATACTTTGTTCCCAGTTTAGGATGTTGAATGCTGGATATTCTTGACTCATTGCATGGGTTTTGCTTAATACTCTGTTTTTATGACTAGTTAAATCATTCTATTATCTTCTCTTCCAGTAACTTTCAACTCTAATAGTGGTTAAAAAAAATTATATATATATATATATATATATATATATATACACATATATGTATAAATATACATATATATATATATATATATATACATATATATATATATATATATATATATATATACACACACATAAATATATATATATATATATACACATAAATATATATATATATATATATATATATACACATAAATATATATAATATATATATATATATATATATATATATATATATATAGCTATATATATATATATATATATATATATATATATATATATACCCCAGCAGCAGGCTATTTCAGTATGACGTCAGATTGCTTACCTTAGTATGCAATACTATTTGTATATAATATATATATATATATATATATAATATATATATATATATATATCTATATATATATATATATATATATATATATATATATATATATATATATATATATATATATATATATATATATATATATATGTATATATATATAGTATATATATATATATATAGGTATATATATATATATATATATATATATATATAGTATATATATATATATATATATATATATATATATATATATATATATATATATATATACCCCAGCAGCAGGCTATTTCAGTATGACGTCAGATTGCTTTACCTTAGTATGCAATACTATTTGTATATAATATATATATATATATATATATATATATATATATATATATATATATATATATATATATATACTATATATATATATATATATATATATATATATATATATATATATATATATATATATATATATAATGCTTAACACATTAGCCTAATATGAATTTGATGTCATAAAATTCTCTTTATCTTTTTATTTTTTTAATGACATTAACTTTTTTAAATTACTGCGATAATATTAAATAAACCAAAGCAATTAAATATTGTTTAAGTTGTTTTTTATTATTACGATTAGGAAATGTTTATTACCTTTCATTTCTTTAATATTAAATAATTCAATTTAATATTACATTAAAAAAAAAAAAATTATATAAACAAATTGTTTTTCTAGACATTTGCATAAATGAATTAAAATATGTTAAACTTTTTAAAATGATTATTTCTTAAATAATTATTTTGAAAAATTTGCAACTAAAAATAATTTTTTATTATAAAAAAATTAGCAAGTAATAAATAAAAAAGTTACATTAATTTATCTACTCTATTTATTAAAAGTTTATTATTTTATTAGTGATTTTGTTTTGAAAGCAATGATTATTTTTCCAAACACACTTTGTTAAAATTATATCGTTGTATATATCTTTTAATAAAAATTAATTGCATTGCTATACTTGCGTTAAAAAGATAAGTTAAACTTAGGTTTTGTGCAAATTTTTGACATAACCTTGGAACATGTTTATTTAATATTTAATTTTGAGTAAAAAAAAATGTTTAGGAAAGAAAACCGAAAAAACAATTGCAACAAAAATTAGCAATTTTTTTTTTTTAAGAATAAATAAAATTTAGATATTGAACAATATTTAGTAACATTTTTTAATAAATTTGACAGTTAAGTTAAATCAAAGCATTAACTTTAATTTTAATAAATTTAATATTTTTTTAATCAGAATTAATATATATATTTTAAATCGCAATTAAATTATGTTGTTTTATCAGAATAGAACTTAACTTAACTTAGTTTGGAATTAAATCATATATTTTTTTTATCAGAATTAAATTCAAGCTTTAAGTATTAGCGTTTTTCAAGCGAAAAAATCGATCATTACAATAAATAAAATAAATTAATTATAAACTATAAATTTAAGTATGTTTTTTTAATGCAATTAGTGATTTCGCCGGTTATACGGTTTTGCGGTTAACCGGATTTTTGTTTGAATATCAAATATCTATTTTCGAATAATAAAAACCGGCTTTTACAAAATTTATAGAAAGTAACAACTTACTTATGACGATTATTATTTGACAAATGCTAATTTATCAAAGATTATAATAAATTTCTTTTATTAAATTTAAAATGTTAATTTAATCAGTTTTGTTTAATAAAATATTCTTAAAACAATTTACAAAAGAAATCTCAAAGATTTATTTATTACTTTTGCAACTCAAACAATACATTTTTAAGAAAGTTTCTTTGGAATATTCTGGAACTTCAATTTGCTTGTTCAGCGTATTTTTTGAACCAATAAAAATCATTTATGCGAAGATTTGGCAGTAATTTAGGGTTATCAAATATTCTTTATATTATCTTTCCGCAACAAGATGTTTTGAGAACATTCAAGTTTATCCATGTTTCCATCTATGTCCGCATAACAATGAGTTTTTGCTAAAAAAATTAACTTTATAATATCTATCAAATGTTTTTATATGAGAGAATGCTTTTGAAACATCCGCTGATATTTAAACATTTTGATAAAAAAATTGCAAGGCTTATAGTTAAGTTATGTAGCTATGTAACAAGGTTTTTTGTTTAGAGTAGTACTAGTCTTAAAAAGAATATCGTGTGGAAGTTTTTTAAATAAGTTGACAATAATTTTTCTGTGTGCAGTGTGTGTGGTGAGACAATATCATGCAAAGGAGGAAGTACATTTGCAATGCAGAATCATCTAAAATTGCGTCATGCTTCTAATCTGGTTGTTGCTGGAAGATCTGGTGCAGGTTCCTCAAAAAGTGCTAGTAATACCTTAATAAGTAGGTATTTTAACACAACAACTGTGGTTATGAACGGTGCCAAAAAAGAGGAATACCGCAACAAGTTTGCAATGATGTGCGTTCAGGATCTACGTCCTATCAATTTTGTATTAGGGAGAAGATTTCGTGCAGTGGCACAATTTTTGTATCCAGGTTGGAGCCAATTTTTTTATTAATTAATTTTATATATATATATATATATATATTATATATATATATATATATATATATGTATATAAAAACAGTGCACAAAGTGAGGTGGGATGCCATCCTGTCACCTATACATATATATATATATATATGTAAAATTGCATAGTAGATATCAGACCGTTCTAATAATAGCTTTTTGTAATGTTATTAACATTTTGAATTGTCACTAACACTTTAAAATTAATGCAAATAAAATATCTGGCTATATTAATATGATAATTTCCATTACTTCTATAACTTTATTACATTATTTACATTTTATTTACAGGTGCTCCACCAATAGGATACACATCAATTGTCTCACGAATAGCTTTGCAATTTGAGGCAAGAAAGGCTGCCAAATTTTGCAGAAGTTCAGAAAAATTATGGGACAACTAAACATATCCTTGTCTCACAACAAATGGCTGGACATCGAATTCTAATGAAAGCTTCATAGCTATTTCAATTCATTTAATTGACAAGAACTGGAACTTTGTCAGTTATGTTATAAATTTGATTCACTCCCAGGCCTCGACGGGAAGCGAGAGCTTTAGCTCTCGCTCTCGCCCACACTCCCCTAAAACAGTTTACAGGAGCAATTTACAGCTCTTGCAAAAGTATAATTTTTCTCATGAAGGTATAATTAAAATTACAAAAGAGTGCTAATTTAAATGAGGAGCAGCTCGCACAGCTCCCCAAATTCGTTTTAGGAGAGCTTTTCTCAGCTCTCGTGCTCATTTGTTTCGGCCAAGGCCTGCACTCCCATGAGCGTCACACAAGCGTCAACCTTCAAACAAGTTTGGAGGCTGCAATGGATGCCTGGCATATTCCAGGAGCTTTTGCAGTGGTGTCAGACAATGCCACAAACATTGTGCTGGCACTAACTTCAAGCAAACGAGTGCAGCATATGGTACGGTGTGTTGTTCATACAAGCCAATTGGTCATTAATGACAGCATCAATGCTATCCAGACAGTTAGAAGTGCGCTGGCAGCCATCAGAAGAGTGGCACAGTTCTTCAGAAGTTTGAATCCATCCTGGAATGTCCTCAAACAAATTCAGAAAGACGAAATCAAAAGGAATTCTAAAAACTGTGATACTATAGTATCCAGACTTCTAAAGCCTATCCCCCTTATCATGGACTGTGAAACCAGGTGGAGGAGCAAAATCCATATGGCGGAACGAATGGTGAGGCTACAACAGAACATCATTGCCTCAATGCAGGTAAGATAAATTGTTATAATTTACTATATCTATAAATAATTGATTGGTTAAATTGCAAATGCATGCTTGTGCGCTTTTATTTTTATGAATATTTTTTCTACAGGATCCTCAAGTGAAGAAAGACATGGCTAGATCAAAGTGTGCCAACCCCAACGCTGACCATTGAGGCATTGCACAAACAGTGGTGGAAGTTTTAAAACCCTTTGCTGACCAGATTACTCACTAGAGTGGTCAGCGGTATGTTCATACTCAGCGATTTATCCAGCAATTTTGGGATTGCTAGATTTTCTTAAGCCAGATGATGAGAACAACACGTGGGCTGCTGTACAGCTGAAAGAAAAGCTGCAAAGCAAAATAAAGCAACGGTT
>NC_061156.1:49971559-49976559 GCF_022113875.1 Hydra vulgaris | reverse complement strand
TGTATTATATTTTTTCATTTTTTAAATAACTGCAATAATATTAGTTACCGCAAAAAGAGTTAAATATTATTTAAATTATTTTTTATTATTATTCTTATGAAATGTTTATTGTCTTTTAATTTTTTTTATATAAGATAATTAAATTTAATATTGCATTTAAAAAAATGTTCGATTTAAACAAATTTCTTTTTTTTCTCAACATTTGTATAAATGAATTAAAATATGTTAAATTTCTTTAAATTATTATTTCTTAAATTTCTAAAAGTGGCTTTGCATTAAAAAATGATTTTTTAATTTAAAAAAATGAATGAGTAAAAATTAAAAAAACTACATTAATTTAATTACTTTATTTATTAAAAGTTTATTATTTTTTTAGCAATTTTATTGTGAATGCAAAGAATATTTTTCCAAACACCTATTAAAATTATCATTTATTCAAGAAATAAATGTATATATCATTTATTAAAGAAATATTAGCTGTGCTTGCATTATAAAAAAAAGTTTAACTTAAATTTTTGCACAAATTTTTTGATACAGCCTTGGAACACATTAACAAGGAATTTAAATTTGAGTTAAAAAAAAATGTCTAGGAAGAAAAACTGAAAAAAACAGTTGCGATAAAAATGAGATAATTTTTTTAAGACTAAATAAAATTTAAATATTGAACAATATTTAGTAATATTTTAAAATAAATTTGACAGTTATGTTAAAACCAAGCATTAACTTTAATTTTAATAAACTTAAATATATTTTTTTAATTAGAATTGAATTATATATTTTTAAATCAAAACTAAATTACATATTTTTTTCATCAGAATAAAATTATATAATTTTATTCTGATAAAATTAGTTTTAAATTAAATCATATAATTTTCATCTAAATTAAATCATATAATTTTCATCTAAATTTAATCATATAATTTTCATCTGAATTAAATTATATTATTGTGATCTTTGCTTCAAGCTTAACGTATTAGCATTTTTTAAGTAAAAAATCAATCATTACAATAAAAAAAAAAAAATAATAATAATAAAAAAAAATATCTTAATATAAAATAAAGATATTATAAAATAAAATTTAACTTTTTTATTATTTATAATTTATTTTCTATTATTAAATAAAAATTTTTGTAAATTTTGTTTTTATTGCAATAAAAAGTTGTATGAATAAGGTGATAAATAAAAAATTTTATTATATATATTTCTTTTATGGTTAAATTTATTTGTTTGTTAACTATAAACAAATTTGTTTTCTGTTACTAATTATTTTGATAAAATAATTAGCTTAATAGAGATTAAGTTTTTGTTTTTTTCATTAGTAAATATCAGTTATATCTAACATAACTGTCATTTAAACTTTTCTAAATTTTTTTTTTACATAATTTTCATTCACAACTCAAAGTGTTTTAAAAATTGATTACTTCTTTCATCTTTCCGCTTATACAATAATTTAATAGTTAAAATATGATAAAAAGTCTTTTAATGGAAATTGTGCTGGGTGTATATCTTTACGCATACATAAATTGCCAGCAGCTTAACGCTTTAAAACAAGGTCCGAAATATGTATTCTACTGAGAGAAAAATTTTGAAAATACATTTTTAATGGAAGGATGACTAATAGATAACTAATGGATGGAAGAATCTTTGGTTCTGTATGGTTTCTTATCTTTATTAATGATCTTCTTCACAATCTTAGATCAAAGTAGCACTCATTTAGCATGGTCACATTTTTTTTACTATATCTGTCCTAGTAAATGACGAGGGTTGAAATTTGACCAGGGCAGGGCTGGGGCCAACTTTGATAAAAAGTAGCTAGGACAGGGGCTAGGTTTATGACCGGGACTGTATAAACATCCTAAAGTATATTTTTTATTTAAATTTCATGTTATATTATATATATATATATATATATATATATATATATATATATATATATATATATATATATATATATATATATATATATATATATATATTATATATATATATATATATATATATATATATATATATATATATATATATATATATATATATATATATATATATATATATATATATATATATATATATATATATATATATATATATACTAGCAGTAAGCAACCCGTAATACAGGTTAGTAGTAAATAAATCATTACTAACAATTTGATCTTTATTTACTTTCTCTAATGAAATATAAATTTATTTATACATTTTTTTAGTTAAGCTCATTTTTATTTTTCTTGGCTTCTTAGTTTATGAGAACTCTTAGCTTCATTAAAGATAAATTTAATCATTTCTTTTGCAATGTTCAGACATTGAATGCGCAAATCACAACCATGTAGTATTTAAAAATGACTTGAATAATATGCACAGAATATCGATGTCAAATTTTCAAATTCCGTAAAATTGTTTAGGTAAATATTAAGAATATATTCTACTCTTAATTTTGCTTTTAGCTGAGTCGTTTCTTTTTTTTTTTTAAACTTTTCATTTTACTGACTGAAGAACTTAAAAATATGTCACTATCGCACCTAAACTTTTTAATGTTATTAATATACTTTTTAAATATTTTTAAAACATCTAAAATATTACACCCAAACTTGTAGGCATAGAAGTTGGATATCTGGAAAAACTATAAGTTGAAAAATATATCGCAATTCCAAAAAGGGCTTAGCCCTGCATATGGATCCTATATTATTATGATAAAGATTATTATTAAACCAACCTTTTTTTTAATTAGTAATCCAGCAGAAACTTGGTTATAAAAAAGCAATAAAGAAATATATGGATTTACTTTAATAGCTAACGTGTATCAACATATTTATTTCAGCATACATCCAATCCATATTTATACTAATTTTATAAAATGTCCGGAATACATTTTGCTTTAACTTGGCGTTAAATTATTAGTTTTATTTCATTAATTTTTGTATAGATCAGGTTAATAATAAAGGCAATTGGATTTTACTCAATATTTTTGAAGTAATTATTCAGCTTTAATAAAATTGATAAAATCATATAAGACAGTTAAAAAATATATTTAAACCTTTGCTCACTTTTTGAAAATCCGTAAAAAAGCAAGTATCAAGTTTACATATCTTTAAAAGAAATTTATTTACATGATATATAGTTAAATATTTAACAAAAATATTTTAAAACAGAAGCATATATAAAACACATTTTTCTTAAAAAAACAAAGTTGAAGCCACCATTTACAGCACCAAGGAGCCAAGCATAGCCTATTGTAAAGAAAACCATATCAAATAATTTAAAATATTTATTACCGATAGGGACGACAATTAAACATATTTAAAAAGCTACGTGATTCCATATTAGTAGGATTGTTATAGAAAAGTATATTAAAAAAGTATATTTAAAAAGTATATTTAAAAAAAAGTGTATTAAATAGAAAAAAGATTTTTAAAATCTACCTAATTTTGTAAGCATTTTGCCGATGGTGTACAATTTTGAAACCAATATCTTTAATGAAAAGCCGACTTGTTTAACTAATCTCATTCAAAGAATAAAATTATTAACACTTAAAGATAAAGAAAAAAAAAATCAATGAGATATAAACAATCGTACTATAGTATTATATAGATAAGTAGATATATATGAAAAAAAAAACAACAACTGGAAAACAGTATACCTGCTTTTGGTAACCTATTGTGATACTGCAGCAGTTGCTGTAGGGATGCAGCTGTTCTTTTTGGTGTTGTTCAAAAACGTAATTTTTATGTTGGCTTTTAGTAAACTTTAGTTTAATTCAAAAGACATCACAACGGATTTAAAATACTCATAATAAAAAAAGCAAAACATAAAATGCTTCAAGGAGCCAAACTATAAACATAAAAGATGAAGAATGGAATCAAGGTAGATAAATTGTATTTATATAGCTAAAATTGCCTTGGGTCTTGGTAAATTTTAAAAGCAGTGAGTTCAATAAATGAAACATACCAAATAATTGTTTTTAACAAAAGAATGGAGCATCATTATATTATGATAATTGGATAATGAATCAATTCAACTTTCGACTTTAGATTTTAGGGAGGGGTATTTAAGAGGGCTTTAAATTTGAAGTCAGGTTTAATTGGTAAGAAAACAATTAAAATTTTCATTAAAAAAGATCAAAACAAATCAAATATACAACGTAATATATATTTAAAAAAAATTACAAAATTAAAAAAAAAACACCGAAACAAAAAATTACAAAATTAAAAAAAAAAAAAACAAAGAAAAAGCAGCAACTAAAAAGTCATAAATATCTCTACTGATAGAAGAAGACATTTACAACCTTTTGATTGCTGTTTTTTCTTCGGTGTCTCCCAACACCCCGGTATGGATGAGCCCTCCATTTAAAGAAAGGCTCATCCATTCCGCCATTATCTTTCCATTTGTTGAAGGACCTCTCTGAGAGAGGTCCCGGGTGTTGGGAGCGGTAACTTTTATATTCTTCGAATGATAAGGAATCTAAAGTTACAAATAGAAGAATATAATAAAAATTCTACATTTGCAATTATTAAAAAAAAAAATTAGCATAACCTCACCATTTTCATTCGAAACAGAAGATGCTAAAAAAAAAAAAAAGAGAGAGCAAATTAAAAAAGGTTAAACATGCAACATTTTGTATTTTAATAAATATATAGGGCAATAATGCAACCAGTTCAAAAGTGTCATATTTATTAATTAATTTTTCCACCTATTGCACATATTTCTCCATACAAAACATATAAAATATAAAACACAGCCCTACCAGCTATACTTCCACCAGACACTAAAGACAAATATATACTTAAGCAAATATAAAATAAGCGATAAAATAATGTTAACATATAAATATATACATATCTAAATAATTGTTTTACCCATCCCCCTCATTTCATCCATAAAGTTGTCTAAAGTAAGAAAAAAATAACTAAAGCTAAAAACAAAATTATAAACTAAACCAAAACTATAAACTAAAGTAAACTTTAAATCTTCTAAATATTAATGCTTTATTTATTAAACAAAACTAA
>NC_061156.1:49959059-49966559 GCF_022113875.1 Hydra vulgaris | reverse complement strand
AAAATAAGTGTATCAGCTCCAATTTGCTTGCTGATTTTACTTGAAAGACCGCGTGGAATATATAACTGCGCTTAGAAAAGTCTAGAAACAACTAAGAAACAGTGTATTTTACATAATGCAGAACCGTAATAAACAAAACGAACAATAGGTGTAACAATGCGTAACTATGCGCACTAATATTCATTCGGCTATTAATATTTAGATGTGTATGTGTACTTATATATACAAATCATTGTGATCCACATCATCATCATCATCATCATCATCATTACATCATCATCATCATCATTATCATCATCATCATCATCATCATCATCATCATCATCATCATCATCATCATCATCATCATCATCATCATCATCATCATCATCATCATTAGACGTATTACATAATCGAAATGAAACTTAGACATTTTTGCAGAAAAATAACTCAAGTACTTTTATACTTATTATCATGTTAACTTTTGTCTTTACTTATTATCATGTTAACTTTTGTCTAAATTTAATTTATAAAACAGTATATTCGCATTTTTTTTTATGTAATATTTCTATTTGCGCAATAAAAAGTTATCAAATCACAGTAAATTACAGTGAAGGGAAGTGATTCATATTAGTATCCTTCGATAGTTCATATTTGCACATCATTCACCTCTTTTCATCTATACAAATATCCTAAATTTTGAGAAATAAAAAAAAAATCAGAATCAATCACACTGTTAATATAAAGTAGTCATAGATTTTGCGTATTTTGGCTATAATCATATTTTAGACGTTTTTCTGGTTAATGTGGTCTTGAAAATTTACACACCAATGCTTATGGTGTGCATCACTAAGTAATGCACAACATAAGCACTAAGTAACTGCCATGTTGTCCAGGTGATCCTTGTTTTAAATTTTTTTAAAGATTTAAAATGATGCCTGTAGTAAAAAGTAAGAGCATTTTGGTGGTTTGATTTAATTATAAAGCAAGATATGTCCGGCTGCTTTGAACTATTCTAGATACTGTAAAAACTTTCGTTTAATTGCTCTGCAAAATCTATATCAATGGATTGGGTTTTCTAGGCTTTTTTGATTTTATTTATTTCATTCCACAAGGTGCTGGTTTTGTTAGTGAGGCTACTATAGATTTGTTTTTTGCGGTGCCATATTTTTGAGTTACTAATGTTGTTTTTTATTACTCAAGATCGCTACTGTGGTACTTTTTTTGTTGAATTCAGGTCAGTTTCTAAATGTCAGCTGTCATTATAGTTTGTCATTGACAATTTTTGTTGTTTTTAGTGGTTGGTGTTAATTTCCTATCTGAATATGTTAGTAGAATAAATCAAATGCTATCTGTCCATTGTCTTCGGAAAAGTTTCATAAATGACTTGGTATAATTTGTTTCCAATTTATTTGGCTCAGAACTTCTGCAGTGTCTGCAAAGTTACTGGATCTTTATGTTGCTAATGTGGGTGCTGGTTTAGTCTTGCAATAGAATGAATGAATTTATTGGGAGAGCGTGGACTATATTGTGATCTGATTTCCCAAGTGATGGAAGGTTTATGCACTTGTATACTGTTTTTGGAGCATTCGTAAGTATTATGTCTAAAACACAGTTTTGTCTAGTTGGTTTGTTATTCAATTAGTGGAGACTATGTGCGTTGGTTATATTTTTGGTGTTGGTACCATTTAAGTCACTAGTTACATATATCAGAAGTTTGTTATTGCGTGTATTGCTTGAGATAATATTTTCGATTTTGTGTGGGAGCTGGTAGACTAATCATTTTTTCTTGTTGGCTACCCACTCCGGTATGTATGTGCATGCTACAATGCAGGACGAGTAACCTTGTGGTAATCGTTGGGGGTAGATTCTTACTAGAGTGAACTCTACCTTACCAATTTTGTTGTGGTCTTTGACCCATATTGGTAACTCCATTTTAAATGGTGTAAGTGCGATAAATTTTTTTGAGTAGCTTTTTTTAATCAAAACTAGAGTCCCTCCACCTTTTCGGTTGGTGCGTTCATTGCTAATTTTGAAATATTTGTCATTAATTTTGTTAAGTATCATGGTTTTATTTTGGTCGTTTAACCAGATTTCCGTAATGCACACTAGATCAGCCTCAGTGTCTTTCATGACTTGGTTGATTAATTGCGTTTGGTTACAAATCTATAGGGCATTTGTTACGAGTATAAATGGTAGGCATTTGGTTTTTGCTGGGTAAATTTGTCTGCATTTGGGTTAAGTGGTTTTTGACAGAGTTTTGTTTGAGAAGATTGACAGGACTTAGGTAGCAATTTGGTGGCTTCCACTGTAAAAGTTCATAATTAGTAAAGGGCTTGTTTCAGAGTATTGTTATTGACAAATAGGTGTCTTTGAGTGTTGTTAACTAATATTTTCTTTGTTAAGTAAACACGCCTTGGTGCGTTTGATCTTATAACAAATCTATAGTCTTTATTCCCTGCAGTCTTGAGCGCTTTATTGGCTGCATGTCTTTTTACAAGCATTTCTCAGTATTTAGGTTGTTCTACTAGAGTATGGTCTAGATGGGTTGAGATGTATGCATAATTGGAGTTTGCTAGTTTCTTTGCTGCTGCAAGTATTGCATTTTTATTTTTGGGGGTTTCTAATTCTATGACAAGTGGTTCAGGCTTATTTTGATTTCCGTTAGATAGGGTTAGTCTAATACGCTTTGATTTTATAATTTGAGTTTGAATTTTAATTGTTCCTAGAAATTCGTTGGTAAGGTTGATATCACTTTTGTTAGGATAGCTTAGCATGCCAAATATGACAATGTTTTTTAACTTGGACTTTTTCAACTTAGCGTTGGCAGTTATTGCAGCAATGACCCCTGTGTTTGTTGCCAAACCTTGCTTTATTATTTCGCTGTAAAGTGGTTTTAAGTTGGTTGTGCTGTTTTTTGATATGTTGTTTTAATTGGTTTATAATTATATCTGTTGCAAAATTAATTTTCATAAATTAAGTTAAATGAAGTGATATCTTGTTTTAGTGCCTATAGCCATTAGTCAAGTAGAGCAACTAAAGGTTTAGTACCACTGTGTGTCGAATCAATTGACATCATAATAATTTATTTACATAAAAATAATAAGTTTTTCGATTAATATATAAGAATGTTCATTTTTCGTATATTTCTATATTACTAAAATTATCCCTATGTATAATTATATCATAATATATAATATAATATAAATATATTTATATAACAAACTTCCTTTATACATATGGTTTCTATATATACGCGGAAGAGCTTACCGAAAAAATACAAAAACAAACAGAATAAAAGCAAACAGATTAGTGAATGAGTAATGGACGCAAATTCAGAAAGTGAGTAGAAAGAAAAACTAACTTAAAACTGAGTGAAAAAAAATCTTCAAAATGCTAGAAAGAAATAAAAAAGACTAATTTACATAAAATAACAGACTCTAAACTAAAACAAACTTAATAAATCCTCGAAGGTAAATATATGCAAACTTAAAACTATAAGTAAAGATGAATATATATATATATATATATATATATATATATATATATATATATATATATATATATATATATATATATACACAACCCTCGGAATTAGGGTCGGCATTCGGCAATGCCGACCTAACTGTTAACCTGAAAGTGTTTGAGGTCGGCAAAAAATTGAAGACCTCGTTTATATGTTTTATGATCAGACCTTTGTATCAAATAATTTTTGCAGACCTGGGGTCAATGTTATAAAACTTTTTATCGGCGTAAAATGCTACAGGCAGAATATTTACTCTGGAATTTTTACAGCCGTAAATTTAGAGACGTAAAATGTTTTTTTATTCAATGTTATAAAACTTTTATCTCGTAAAATTTTGCAGATATCTATGCTCTGAATTTATTTTTGGAAATCTACTGTCCGAATCAATAACATAAAAGGTTGTCAAAAACAAAATGTTTTTGAGTTGAAAACATCAAAGTTAACAAAAATTAACAGTTTCTTATGGATTTGGACTGTTCCAATTCTGATGAAGAATATTTTGTTGTTTTAAAATATTTGGTAAATCAGAGATAACCACGAGAAGTAAAACTGTTCAAGCGGTATTTAAACTGTTAAGAATACAATTTAAAAGTAAAAAAATGGAATTGTCTTTAATTTTTTACCTTACTTGGTGTAGTTAAGGCGATTTACAAAATATTTGAATATTTTATTTGGAATTAGCATGGTTTTGTCAGCAAATTATGCCCAAGCAAGATCTTTAAATGTTATAATTTTTTTAGCTTAAGGTTTTTATAATATTTGAAGAAACTTTTCTTTTTTATATATAATTTTAAAAATCTTTTTACAACCCGTAATAATGTATCTAAAGAACACTATTTTGGAGTCTTTAGATCAATTTCACTCATCAACATTAACATGAATTTAGTTAAAATCTTTTTAAAAAGTTACTTAATTTACTACTGATCCTAGTTCTAATCGGTTCTGACGTATATTAACTATATATAGTTGTCAAAACACAATATTTCTATCAATTTTCACAAAAAATACTGGAATTCTGACCAAGAAAGGACTTATAATTATAAATAATTGCCAATAAACGATCAGAACAGATCATATTGTTAAACTATAATGTTCATTTCACCTAAAAAACGTATTAATATAAAATCTTATTTAAATTTGGACGAGCGATTGTGATTTTAAGATGATTTAAAAAAAAAAAAAAAGATTCCACAGTCTGGGTTTTTTTGCTACAAACATTTATTTTATATGATACCGCAAAATTTATTATTTTAATTTTTTTCGTCTTTTCATAATTCACAGACCAGACCATTTCACGGAAATATGTCATAATCAACAAAATACCATACAGATGCTATAATATTTTAAAAATGCCTTAAATACACCGAGTACCCTATAACAAAATTTGTATAGCTTTTCTATAAAAATAACTTATACTATTTTCTATATAGAGGTTTCTTTAGACCAGAGTTGTTATTCTTTAGCCTTAACCTTGCCTGAAGACCAAAAACTAAGGCCTTGGCCTTGAAACTTTTGGCCTTGGCCTTGAAGTTTTCGGCCTTGATCTTGATTGTTTTGGCCTTGATCTTGATTGTTTTGGCCTTGGTCTTTATAATAAAATACATAAAATTAAAGAATTAAAAGTTTTTAAATTATTTTTTTTTACCTAATTATTAAGGTAGTTAATCATTCTTTATTTTGTAAAATTGTGTTGATATAAATATAGAAAGTCTATACACATTTTATATTATACAATCTATACACATAGAAACACATATTATACAATCTATGCACATAGAAAATCTATACACACAGAAAAAATAGGAAAAATTGCATAAATAAACTTTTTAAAAAAAGGACTTTAAATATTAAATAATTAAAATAATTATTCACTAACTCAAATTCTTATAACAAAAATTTATTTAGACACAAATAAACATTTAAACATAAAAATCTTTTGGTGCTTTCTGATTAGAATTTTATCCACAATAAGTTTTCACGTGCTTCCATACCATAGACAATATAAAAAACTTTGGAAACAAGTTGTACATAAAGTACATGTCTAAACACTTTCTGAATAAGAAGAAAAATCTTTGATCTATTTTGTTATCTGACTTTATCAAAAATATTTGAACTCATACCATATTCTAGCATCAAAGGTAATTTCTAAAACTTTAATAATTCTGTTTATAGTTTGACCACTTGTTTTACTATTTCGAATTTCAAATAACCTCTGCATAAATTTTAAATAGAGAAATTTCTTTTGCCTGTCCATTTTAAGTGTGTCTAAAACTAAAGTTGATCTGATTTTTGGATAAAAATGGGGTCATCCATAAAGGGGACATTAGCATTATCAGGGGCGTTTTGTGTACCCCTTTTTTGCCTACCCATTTTTTGTCCCCATAAGCATGGTTTTTTTGTCAAAAATATGTCATCTTAAGCAACTTTTATAAAGAACAAAAAGTACATACATTGACTATCAAATTGCCAAGAGAGTGCTGCTACATCGACTGAGGGTTTGATGAAATTAAAAATGAAATATAATCATAAATAAATATAAAATATAATAATTTATATATATATATATATATATATATATATATATATATATATATATATATATATATATATATATTTATATATATATATATAAATATATATTCATATACAAACCTATTTATGTAAAATTAGTATAGCTTTTTTAAATCAATGTTGTAAATACTCATATAAATTTAATCTAGTAAAGCTGCAAAATCAAGAAGAAGTGACTTTAACACGAAGAATAAAAATAAGTGGAAGCATAGAAAATGTTGAGTAAGATTTTATTTTATTTTTGTTGTCGATATTTATTTGTCGGAATACATATATACATATGTATTAAAAAACATATTAAAATACATATTAACAAAAAAAAAAAAAAGTAAAACGCAGTAAAAAGTGCAAGAAAATAGATTACTGAGAGTCTAAAAGATAAAAGTTATTTAATAATTTAGATTATAAGTTAATAATAGTATTTTAAGCATTTTTAAATAATAAAATCTGATGCTAATCCTGTTTTAGTTCTAAAAAATGTTGGAAAAAGCTTGGCAGTCATTCCATCATATTTGATATAAGTTCCACTAGAATTGATGAGATATATCTGATGATAAATTTGATGCATTCAGTGCTACAATTGTATCTCAGTTTTTTATTTTATTTCAAACCAATGTTTTGACAAATTACAAAACAAAAAAGGAGTAAATATTGTGTAGTGTTTAATATAATTTTATAGATTTGTTTATGATTTAAGTCTTATTGCACTCTTTAACTTTTAAATAGAACATTGAAAGAGTAAAGTATAGCCAGACATTCTTTAAGCTTAGATTTAAGACCTTGTAAATGTTTTTTTGTTTTATGTTTGGTTATTAAGGTACCCCTAGAAGTCCATATGGTCATATCACCATTGAATTGTGTACTGTTTGGTTCTAAGCCAGGAATCTAATTACTGTTAGATTGCTGTGACTGCAATTGTAATGTATCTTTATGTCAACTAATCAAAAAAAACTATGGAAATAAAGTCTGAAACAATGCATTTTATTTGTTTAACTTTAAACAAAAATCAATTATGCCTTGCTAAAAGTGGTATAAATCCTACTTGGACAGTTAAGTCTGCATAGATTGTCATCATTTATTAACTGTTTACATATTTGTATAAATATTTTGTATATTTAATGTTTCACTTATAGTTGCAATTGGATCAAATACTTAAGCAAATTAATATTAAGGTGGAAAAATTTGAACTCAGAAATACTTATTGATAAAAAAAATAAAATAAAGTAAATTTAAGAAATATGTTAGGATTGAAAATAGAGTTTTTATTAATTTATTAAAAATATCTTTACATGAAATAAATTAGCTGAGAATATTCTGATAAAACTGGGATGTATTTCTGTCTCATTAGATTTAAAATATCTCTAGGCTACTTTTCAACTTCTTAAATAATATAAATAATATAAAATACTATAATATTAAAATAG
>NC_061156.1:49939059-49954059 GCF_022113875.1 Hydra vulgaris | reverse complement strand
TTTTCAAAAACTATGGTGAACATTCTCTTATTATCGTCCCATAAGTCTTTTTTCTTTTATTAGCAAGGTCTTTAATAAACAAGTTTCTCACATCCCATTTTGAGTCAAATAACTTACTGTCAGACAATCAATACAGTTTTCTATCCTCTCGCTCTCTGGCTGTCTTGCTAACCACTATGACTGAAAGATTTTATTGTGCATTAGATGGAGGCACAAAGGCTATTGCTCTTGACATATATAAGACTTTCGACAAAGTTTGGCAAGCTGGTCTTCTACATAAGCTTGTTTCATATGGTGTATCTGGGATAGTTTTTGAGATTATCAAGTCATTTCTTTCTAACCACTTAATTAAAGTCATTCTTGAAGGCCAACACTCTTTATTTCCAGTAATTTCTGGAATAACTCAATGTTCTATCCTGTTTTGTTTCTTATCTACATTAATGATCTTCCAGACAATCTTATATCTAAAGTGGCTCTGTTTGCTGATGATTCTTTTTTCCATTGCTTAGAACAGTTGGTCGATCTTGAATCTGATCTCACTTCTGTAACAGATTGGGGCTCACAGTGAATTGTAAATTTTAACTCCAAAAAAACTCAGCTATTTACTGCAAACAAATATCGCAGTACTGTCAACATTCCTATATTAATGAATGACAACCCTTTTACTGAGTCCTCTTCTTTATGTTTTTGGATTTTCAGTTTTTGGATTTTCATCTTCTTTAACTTTTTGGATTATCAGTTACTACTGACTTTTCATGGAAACAGTACATACAATTAATTGCTAAACTAGCATTTGCTAAGGTTGCTTCTCTTTATCGTGATGGTCATTTTCTCTCCTGATTCTATTCTCTACCTATACAAATCTCTTACTCATCCCTGTATGGAATACTGATGTCATAAAAACATTGTAAACATAGTTGGACTTGCTCTATCTGCTAAGCTTGAGACTCTTTCCCATTATCCTAAAGTTGCATTTTCCTAAAGTTGCATACTATCATGGTCGCTGCTTATAGGAGCTATCATCTTTAGTTCTTTCAACTAAAACTCAATCTCACTTGACTTGTTATTCAGCTAAGTCTCATTTTTTTACAGTATCTGTCCCTGCATGCTCTAAAAACTTTTATTCATATAGTTGTTTTCCCTGCACTTTAACGCTTTGGAACACTCTCCTTTTTTCATGTTTTCCTGACTCAAACAACCTTCAACTTTTCAAGTCTTCTGTCAACCGTTTCCTTGCTCTATAACTTTATTCTTTTTTTATAGTATTAAGTTCACTGTTAAGTTTCCCAAGTTAATAGTGGTTGCTTGCAACCTTGTTGAAAGTAAATCAGAATTAAAAAAAAATTTCTTTTATTAGGTTTTAAAATCTAATCGTAATTTATTTGTTATAACCATTCATTTTCATGTTTATGGTTTTTTATGTTTATGGTTTATGGTTTGAAGTCCTGCGGCTTTCAAGAATATAACATAATAATATTTAACTAGCAGTAAGCAACCCGTAATACGGGTTAGTAGTAGATAAATCATTACTAAAAATTTGATATTTATTTACTTTCTCTAATAAAATATAAATTTATTTATACAGTAAGCAACCCGTAATACGGGTTAGTAGTAAATAAAAAATTACTAACAATTTGATCTTTATTTACTTTCTCTAATGAAATATAAATTTATTTATACATTTTTTTAGTTGAGCTCACTTTTATTTTTCTTGGCTTCTTAGTTTAAGAGAACTTTTAGCTTCATTAAAGATAAAGTTAACCATTTCTTTTGCAATGTTCAGGCATAGAAGTTGGATATCCGGAAAAACTTGAAAGTTGAAAAATATATCGCATTTCCGAAAAGGGCCCTTTTAGCCCTGCATACGGATCCTATATTATTATGATAAAGATTATTATTAAACCAACCTTTTTTTAATTAGTAATCCAGCAGAAACTTGTTTATAAAAAAATAATAAAGGAATATATGGATTTACTTTAATAGCTAACGTGTATCAACATATTTATTTCAGCATACATCCAATCCATATTTATACTAATTTTATAAAATGTCCGGAATACATTTTGCCTTAACTTGGCGTTAAATTATTATTCTTATTTCATTAATTTATATATATAAATTAATGAAATAAAAAAAAAGTGAACAAAGCTTTAAAAATATTTTTAAAGCTTTGTTCACTTTTTGAAAATCCGTAAAAAAGCAAGTATCAAGTTTACATATCTTTAAAAGAAATTTATTTACATGATATATAGTTAAATATGTAACAAAAATATTTTAAAACAGAAGCATATATAAAACACATTTTTCTTAAAAAAACTAAGTTGAAGCCACCATTTACAGCACCGAGGAGCCAAGCATAGCCTATTGTAAAGAAAACCATATCAAATAATTTAAAATATTTATTACCGATAGGGACGACAATTAAACATATTTAGAAAGCTACGTGATTTCATATTAGTAGGATTGTTATAGAAAAGTATATTAAAAAAGTATATTTAAAAAGTATATTTAAAAAAAAGTGTATTAAATAGAAAACAGATTTTTAAAAACTAATTTTGTTAGCATTTTGCCAATGGTGTTCAATTTTGAAACCAATATCTTGAATTGGAAAGCCGACTTGTTTAACTAATCTCATTCAAAGAATAAAATTATTGACACTTATAGAAAAAGAAAAAATGAATGAGATATAAACAATCGTACTATAGTATTATATAGATAAGTAGATATATATATAAAAAAAAAACAACAACTGGAAAACAGTATACCTGCTTTTGGTAACCTATTGTGATACTGCAGTAGTTGCTGTAGGGATGCAGCTGTTCTTTTTGGTGTTGTTCAAAAACGTAATTTTTATGTTGGCTTTTAGTAAATTTAAAAGACATCACAACGGATTCAAACTACTCATAATAAAAAAAGCAAAACATAAAATGCTTCAAGGAGCCAAACTATAAACATAAAAGATGAAGAATGGAATCAAGGTAGATAAATTGTATTTATATAGCTAAATATATTGCCCTGGGTTTTGGTAATTTTTAAAAGCAGTGAGTTCAATAAATGAAACATACCAAATAATTGTTTTTAACAAAAGAATGCAGCATCATTATATTATGATAATTAGATAATGAACAATTCAACTTTCGACTTTAGATTTTAGGGAGGAGTATTTAAGATGATAATGATAATGATATTTAGAATGATAATGATAAGGAATATAAAGTTACAAATAGAAGAATATAATAAAAATTCTACATTAGCAATTATTAAAAAAAAGAAATAGCATAAACTCACCATTTTCATTTGAAACAAAAGATACTAAAAAAAAAAAAGAGAGAGCAAATTAAAAAAGGTTAAACATGCAACATTTTGTATTTTAATAAATATATAGGGCAATAATGCAACCAGTTCAAAAGTGTCATATTTATTAATTAATTTTTCCACCTATTGCACATATTTCTCCATACAAAACATATAAAATATAAAACACAGCCCTACCAGCTATACTTCCACCAGACACTAAAGACAAATATATACTTAAATAAATATAAAATAATCGATAAAATAATGTTAACATATAAATATATACATATCTAAATAATTGTTTTACCCATCCCCCTCATTTCATCCATAAAGTTGTCTAAGAAAAAAATAACTAAAGCTAAAAACAAAACTATAAACTAAACCAAAACTATAAACTAAAGTAAACTTAAAATCTTCTAAATATTAATGCTTTATTTATTAAACTAATCATAATTTATACTTAGTTTTTGTTCCAACTTCCAAAAAAAGAAAGTATAAAATAAAGCTAAAGAACTTGATTTTTAAAAATTCCAGTGGCAGTACAAATAAACAAATTCCTATTAACAAATATCTAATAGCAAAAACACTGACTTATTTCCTTCTTCACTTCTGTATTGAAACAATAAAAGCCTTTTAATGTTTAGATGTTAAAATATCGATAAAATACATATTAAATGCCACATTCAACTAATGTAATTAATACCTTTATTAGATCTCTCTTGATTAACTAAAGAATTTAAATTTTAAATAAACTAACTAAATTTTAACAAACAAACAACCAAAATAAATCTTCATATTAATAGTACGTTATTAAGTTGATTAATAGATCAAACAATTTAATCTACTCTAATAATCTACTACCTTATTAATAAACTTTAATTTTTTTTCTACGACTCAGTGTAACTATAATATAGATATTTTTAAAGTAAAAAAGAATTTAATATTATAATATATATGATTTTAAAAACCTGAAATTTTAAATATACCTCGAAGAAAACAGATATATATTGAAAAGTATTTTTAATTCTTTTTAAAAATTTAAAAATGCTTTATAACTTACTTGTTTCGATATTATCACCAACGTCTAAATAGAAAAACAAACAAACATTTAAGTCGACTCATTCTTAAATCTTATAATATATATGATTTAAAAAACCTGAAATTTTAAATCTACCTCGAAGAAAACAGATATATAATAAAAAGTATTTTTATTTCTTTTTAAAAATTTAAAAAATGCTTTATAACTTACTTGTTTCATATTATTACCAACATCTAAATAGAAAAACAAAGATATATGAGTTATATATATGATTTTAAAATACATATGATTTTAAAAACCTGAAACTTTAAATCTACCTCAAAGAAAACAGATATATATTGAAAAGTATTTTTATTTCTTCTTAAAAATTTAAAAATGCTTTTTAACTTACTTGCTTCAATATTGTCATCATCTAAATAGAAAAACAAACAAACATTTAAGTTGACTCATTCTTAAATCTAGTTTAATTTCTTCAATAATAAAAAAAATTTAATCTTTGAGGATTAAGTTCATTTACAAAAATCCGTTTAAGTTCGTTTAAACCATTTTAACATTGTAAAGTTAATTTAAAGTTTTAAAAAACTGAAACTTTAATTCTACCTCAAAGAAAACAGATATATATTGAAAAGTATTTTTATTTCTTTTTAAAAATTTAAAAATGCTTTTAAACTTACTCCCTCCAATATAATTATATAATATACATAGTATATATGATAAATAAACCTCCACAATTTCATTGGTTTAACAACTCGATTATGATTAATAACAACTCTGTAAACATGAATTTTCTAATAACCTAAATAAATTACAGATAGACAAACATAAACTAACACAATTAAATCCTAAACCAAAATTCATTCATGCAAGACAAATTATTTTATATTTATTAAAGAGCCAGAAACATATTTTTTTTCAAAGAGCAAAAGTATTAACAATATTAAAGATAAATTTTATTTATAACAAAATTTTCAATAAAAATTAAATTAAGATAAATTTATAACAAAATGTTGTCATGGCTTTTATCCCAATAACCAAAACTAAGTGAAAGCATGAAACTACCCATAAATATATTTTAACGCTAGACACAATTTAAGAATTAAAGTAATCTATAACACGAAGCTTTAAATTTAAAATTACAATTTAAAAAAGATTACAATAAATTAATTACTTTTAAATTTAAAAAAAAATTTAGATTACCTATAATTTTAAGCTACTAAACATTATCTACTTAATGTCAACTTAGACATTTTGAACTCGTACCATGAAAGGTTGAAGGGAAATCTGTAAGTAAGCACACGGTAAAGAAAAGTCTAGAAACTACTTAAAAAGTGTATTTTACAGACACAGAACCGTACCGTAACTATAAAACAATACGCGTAACTATGCGCATTAATAATAATATTCATAGGCTATTCATTATAGGCGGATTTGATGTAAAAGATTTAATGTTTATGCGTGGAAAAGATTTAATTTTTTTTTTTTAATTATTCACCTCCCCAAGGCCCGAATGGGCCACTACAGTCAAGGAGGCTACTACAGTCGAGGAGGCTACTACAGTCGTGGAGGCTACTCTTTTTTTTTTGTTTTTTTTTGTTTTTTTTTTAAAAAAATTTTTGTTGTAAATTGTGGTACAACCCTCTCTCAACTCTTTAACTCCGAAACACAAACCTTGACAAGCAAGGCCGGCGCGCAGAGAAATTAAGTTGAGTGCGGTACTTCCAAGGAAATGGTGGGAGTTGAACTCCGAACCTCTTGCTTACAAAGAGAGCGCTCTTACCACTACACCACTACCGCAGATTATCAGATTTAATTTGAAACTTGCTGATAATTTTTCATAGCTTTCATAGCTATTTTCATCTTTATAGCTTTTGAAAAATTGTCAGAAAAATAAAAGCTGCGCTAAATTAGCAACAGAGACATTTGTATTCATGACATCAGTCATTAAAAAAGTATAAATTATCAGAAAATATTTTATGTTCTCATATGCATGCTTCGCATGCGTAAAGTATGTTCTGAAAAGTATAGTATTAAGATTTAGTGAAGCAATGGTTTTATAATAAAATAATCATTACCCCTTATCTACTATAGCATATTTATGTAAGAAATAGTTACTATATCAACCCTTGGAATTAGGGTCGGCATACGACAATGTCTACTTAAATGCTGACCTAAAAGTATTTAAGGTCTGCCAAAAATTGCTGATGTTGTTTCTATGTTTTATGATAACGCCTTTGTGTCAAGTTTTTTTTGCCGACCTCTTGAAGTTGGCAATTTATTGCCAACCTCATTGTTCCTAATCCAAGGGTTGCCATATTTTTTTTACATTAATTAAATATGAATTTTCAGAAAATAAAGAAAAAAATTTAGAATAATGAAAGATAAGATTGCTGCCCCATGCCAAACCCTCAGTTGATGTAGCAGCACTCTGCTGCGAGTCAGTCGATGTACTGAAGCTCAGTACAAAGTCAGAATGCTCACCTAAACCAGCAGTATAAGATATATATATATATATATATATATATATATATATATATATATATATATATATATATATATATATATATATATATATATATATATATATATATATATATATATATATATATATATATATATATATATATATATATATATATATAATATATATACAAATACACACACAGTTATATTATACACACATAGATATATTAATGCAATAATAGTGTAGTAGTAGAGCGCTCACATTATAAATGATAAGCTCCAAGTTTGATCCTTCTTGGCCTTGCGGATGTGAATTAACATTAAAAAAAATAAAAAAAATAAAAATATATTTATACATTTTATTATGAGTATATGTATTTAGACAATTAAACAGTTAAATACTATTTATTCATAAGTCTATTTGTTATTTTTGTAATTTATTTATAGGAAAGCTAAAAAATTATTCATAAGGCTATTTACTATTTTTTTAAATTTATTTATAGGAAAGCTAAAAAATTGATTTATGACATCTGCGAAAGCAGCGTCACATTGTCACTGGCATTAGATCTTACTGTTGATGAAATATTGGAATACAGTATCAAACTTAAGGGAATTGAGGTTCTTACTTTTAGTCAAGCTTTTGTTAAGTATTTTTAATATATATTTTATAAGCTTCATTTTTATTTATTCAATTAGGACTTATGGTCTACTGTAGAGTTGACTTTACTTTAAAACATTAATAATATATTCTTTTAAAGTAACAATAGTAACTATAGACATTGAGAGTATATTAGGGCCAGAGTCAAGTATTAAAAATTTGCAAATTATATGAATTAGAAAAAAAAAATAAGAGAGCAAATTCCAAAGAACTTATGTTCGCAAAAAAAAACTAGACAATCAGTATTTTATGAAGCACTTCGGAATAGTCACAGTAAAAGGATGAGACTTAATTGAATGATGAGTAATACAAAAAATGAGTTTTAGATGTCACAAAAAAGGCTAGCTCTTTAGAGCAGTGCCCATTACAGTATTTAGTGAAAGAGAATGAGAAACATCATTACGACGATGTGACAATGGTTGAAAGTTGACTGTAAGAACAGATCTAACAATGTTTACAATGCATTTTTGCATATTGTCTAAAAGAGAAAAGGCTACAATCAAAGATCTGCTCTAGATATGACAACAATATTTCATAAAAGGGCCATTAGAGATTAATAGAGATAAAAAATAACATCCAAAATAAGTAAGTGGCGAGCATGATTAAGAGATGTTTCCTAAGCAGATGCTAATTTTGCAATGAATTTGATTTATGGTTTCCAAGTAAGATTTGAAGTAAGAGTTAGACAAAGGATAGATAACTCATTGAGTATGTTACCTTTCATAAATATAGGAAGATCTAAATTAATTTGTTATCGATTAGCTGAAAAAAAAAAAGAGTTTAATCTGAGTTAAAGTTCACTAGCCACTGAGAGCCCCATTCTGTAGCAGAAGTAAGCTCTTTTTCAAATGTCCCCTCCAAGCAATCAGAAATTGTTATCTTATCAAGAAAAGAATAAATGGTAGTATCATCAGCAAACAATGAAACCTTTTGCTGTCCATCAAGGAAAAATTTTTTTACTACAATTTGTAAGGAAGGATTCAAATAATTTTTGAAGGATTTGCAATAATTTTAAAGATGTTACCAGATACACCATATGAAGAAAGCTTAGGGAGAAGACCAGGATGTCAAACTTTATAATAACCTTGATTTTTCCACATCTATCTAATGCATGATAAAACCTATTAGTTATTACTGTTAACAAATCAGCAGTAGAATGAGATGACCGAAATCCATGTTAATGATTAGTAAGTTATTAGATTCAAGATGAGAGATTGAGTGTTTGCTAATTAAAGAACTTGCTTATGATAGGAGCTTGACTAATAGGACGCTAGTTAGACTAGTCAGATTGCTCTCCGGATTTTTTGAAAATAGGGATAACATAACAACTTCAGCAGGCTGAAAAACAAGACACTGATAAGCACTTGGTAAATATTTTTGAAAGTATAGGCAAAAGCTCTGGAGAACACTTCTACAGGACTATAACAGGTTTCTTGTCCAGACTACAAGCTTTAGAAGAGTCTAAGCAGGAAATCACTTAGATAAAGAAGCTGGAGTTCTACAAATGTCAAACAATAGATCAACCTGTTTGTCTGCTTTATTAAGTATAATGCGGTTAGCGGAGTCAAGAAATGAGGTTGATGAAAAGTACTTTGTAAACAGTTCTACTTTGTCTTTAGATGATGTAACAAAATTTAAACCATGCAAATAATAGAAATAATAGGCTTGCCTTTATTATAGACACTGTAAAAAATTCTCCAGAAGTCTCCAGAGTCTTATGCAAAATTTTGTGACCTGAAAGTAGCAGGCCTTGGCACAATGCAAAACATTTTTACAATGGTTTCTAGTAATAGTAAACAGACTTCTGATTAAAAGCAAATTTGTCAGCAAGAAGAAAGATTTCTACCCAAGGGTCATTTGGGAAGAAAAATTCGGATAGTGTCTCAGACAGCTTTAAGGTAGTTGTGAGAGGTACGATAATAGGAAGATTCTTATTATGAAGAAGAATGAGATAATAGTTTTAAAAAGTTCAAACTGTGATCACAAGCACATTAGGGTGAACGTGGAGAAACTGAGCACTAACTTGTATCAGAAACAAGACATAAGTCGAAAAGTAAAGATAAATGATTTGGATTGTCTGGGAAGCGAATTGAAAAGTTGACTATTTATGTTAGAGATTGAAAAAGACAAAAGTTGTGGGCCTTAACACCTGCAGAGTCACTGACAATAGAACCAAGCCATTCGGTATGATGAGCATTTAAGTCAAAAATAACAATGATATTGGCTTATGGATAAAAAGAGAAAGGTTGGTCAATTTGATCAGAAATAACATCAAAAAGAGTACAGCCTTGAGATGAAGGAAAGCAATATAGAATAAAAAGAAAAGCAATAGAGTGAAGTGGTGCAAAACGAAAGCTCATGCAAGAATAGTCTGTAGATTTAAACCTAGTTTCCCTATGAACGGGTGAATTCTTACGAATTTAAATGCCAAAGGCCAAGCATGTGGCTATTGAAGACTTTATGAATCAAAGGAAGATAACAATCAACACTTAGGTTACAAGATGAGACAATTGAACCCAAATTAATCTCACAAAGAGCAAATAGGTCAAGTAAACTTTACAAGAGATAAGACTCAAAAAAAGAAATATTTTTTAGAATGATTTAGAACGATCATGGTGATGACAATAGTTTTTTGTTTTTTTTAATTTTTAGAACTTTTTGGATTTGTTAATGAACTTGGTTCAAAGCAGAAGCATTGCACATTACACTGTTTAATAGTCCAAGCAATTGCCTTCTTATGTTTAACAAATCCTAAGCCATAACAAAAGGCACCAAATTTGTCCTTGAAAATGCACACTAAAAGCTTGAACAGGGACACTATCCATGCGGAAAAAAGCACTGTTAGTAATCCTATACTTTACAGCTGTTGTTGGAATCAGCTTCTATGAGTTTTACTGCAGAGTTCAGGAAACCTGTCTACCAGCCAGCCTCATTAGGAGATTAGAATGAGTTGTCTAATCACAAAAACACAAGAGACACAAGCAAAACCCATGCATTGAGTCAAGATGATACAGCATTCAACATCCTAAACCAAAAACAATGTATCATAAATATATCTACGCCAGCCTAATAGATAAAGAATGGGTGGCAAAGCTGGTCAGCAAGTTGTTTACCCCTCAAGTCTTTGCCTATGAGTGCTTCTACCAGACAGTAGCTGGATGCATTTTTAGGTCTGCCTCAAATTCTTATCTGAGTATTCTTATCGAGACACTATCTCTAAAATTTAATAGTGTTTAAGGGATTAAATGTTGATCTAGACAAGTATACCGATCATAAATGTCAGCAATTTATAAATAGTGCCCCCTTTAATACACCTTCTATTTTGTTTACCTCCTCTGTTATTAAATAAAAAAAAATATATTTTAGGCTGTAATTTAAGAATTCTTTCTTCAAATTTAATTTAAAATTATTTGCTTTAGTACATATTTCATTTTAGGTGTTACTTAATGTGTATATGGAGGTAAATGAGCAAGCTGATAGTTCTGTTGTTATAACTATTTGTGGAGAATTAAAATGTTGCCAGGTTTGTTGTAAATTATTTAAATTTTTATAAAATTGACATTACATTTTATGTCTACATTTACCAGCACTGGAAATCATTGTCAATCATTGTTTAATTGTTGTCTACTTTTAAAAAAAAATGATGTTTTGATCTCTCAATAATAATTCTGTTCAACAATTTTACATCAAACTGATTTTTCATTGTTTCACTTAATTTTTCATTTTTTCACTTAATTTTTCATTTTTTAGTGTTAATTATTGATTAAATAGAAAGTATAAAATAATAATAATCTTAAAATAGACAATATATATCATTTATAAGATCACCTGCAAAAAAAAAAAAGTTAAACATTTTAATTTTCCTTAGCAAGATTTTCATATTATTTTGACCCAAATGATAGTTTTTTTTTTATAAAAAATATATTTCCATCTAATATCTCTTTTTAATTGCAATTTGCTTTTGTAAAGAAAAGTCCTTTCAGGAAAAAATAAAGTTTTTAATAAGAAATCAGTGTCTAAACCACCAGCTAAGAGAAAAAAAAATTTTGTTTCACTTTTTAGTTTTCATTTTTAAAAAAAATTTACCTTTTTTTTTAGCAGTTGTTTTAGTTAAATAAAAAGATAATACAAAATAAAGATAATATAAAGAATTGATTTAAACAAAAAAAAAAAAAAAACTTTACTTTTTTCTTAGTTTTTGGGTTGTTAATCTATCATTTGTTTTTAGAAATACAAAATAATATGCTAAAACGACTGTACGGAGAAGTGAAAAGATTTATTGAGAGTTACATAAAATATAAAATTTTATATTCCATTTTATTGAGAGATTATTCTTAAATATTAATTTTCTTTAAATCACCATTTTTTTGTGGATTATCAAGTTTTTATAACAATATGACCCTATAAAATATTGCACAAACTCAAAAAGTGTAATGCCTAAAGTTTTACAGTTACAAAATTTAGATAGGCATTTCCAGGATTTTTTGTTATTTACTTATTTGTATATGATTAACATAATTGTATAAAGCTTAAAAAGAGGGATCTTTTAATTTAAAAAATTTGGTGGATCGGAAGTTATTGCATTTTTTGTGCTGAAACTAATCGTTTTTTGACAAAATGCCTTGTATTTTGTATTGAAAATTAGCTGTGCAATGGCACCAAAATAAAATAAGAATCATACTTAAAAAATTAAAACATAAAATTCGCAAAGGAAAAAAAGGAATATTTTAGATAATTTTTAAAAAAAAACATCGCAAGTCCCATTTTCTTAAAAAAAAAATAAATACTTAAAGTCCCATTTTCTTAAAAAAAAAAAAAAATTATTAGATTGAATAGAAGAAAAATATGCTCAAAAAAAGAAAAAGGTTTTAGTAGATGTGAATGTTTGTTTGAGGTTCAAATTGTAGTATATATGAAAATATTTGTTTCAGTAAATTAGTTCAAATTACAAAAAGTACTTCTAGAAAATTGCTCCTTAGCAACCATTGCTATGCTAGTTATCTCAAAATAAACAACCATAGTAACCTAAAATACTTAAAAAGTTTATGGTTTTGAGCTTAGATATGTATTTTTTTAAATTACTCATAAAATTTCTGTCAATATTTCACTAAAATAAAAACTAAAATAAAAACAAAATTAATTTTTTAAAATTTATTTAATGGTATAGAAGTAACTTAAACTTTTTAAATGCTGAGATCTAAGAAATTATGAATAAATGTTAAAAGGTGACAATCTTTTAGTTATATGAAGTCCTTTAGAAATGTTCTATAGACGAGAATAATCAATTAATTTAAAGTTTTTTCTTAAATATTACTATTTAACTGTAAATATTATTACATCAGGTGTTAAATAAATTTAAATAATAATAATAGTTAAAGATGGCTGCTCAAAAAAATATAAAATTTTCTTTGCAAGTTTTAAATGCAGTTAATAAAACCTTTTAGCAGCGATGATTCAAATGATGAAAAATACCATTGTGATAATAGTGCGTCAAACAAGTAAAGATTAAACAGTCTTATTTTAATTACTAAGTTTACTCAATTCATAAAACAATATTTTTTATTAGGCATTGGTTGCCTGATCTGAAATTAGAGTTTTCAAAAAATCTTTTCATACAAACACTATATATTACTCGAAAAATTATTTACAATGCATGAAAAAAAGATTTCTTTGACTGACATGGCAAAAGTGGGCATGAGAGGTAAGCATTCTATATGAGAGTTGAAATCAAATAAAATTAAAAAAATTTATTTTATAAATTATAAATGTTTTTCAGACAGAATTAACTTCTTTTAAGATTTTTTAAATTAAAGGTTAAGAATTAGTTTTTTATTTGTTACCAAAGTTATAGGAGGTAAGTTCTCCATCAGTTTTTCTCCTTCAAATAAATGCACCATAGCTATTTGTTTTCTAACATTAGTCATTTAATTACAAACAATAAAATATTTCAGAAGACTACTTATTGTTAGTAATTTAAATGTAATTTTTAATATTTTGTCTTTGTATTGAAAAGTAGTTGTTAGCTTTTAGCAGAAAAGCCATTAAGATTAGTGTTGGGATTACCCCCATGGATCATTAATAGTTTTTTTTTAAGACCTCATTTGACACTACTATAAAAACTTTGCAAACAGAAACAATTTATTAAGATATCTATATAGTTTTTTTATAAATACTAAGAAATAACATTCTCTGAGTGAAAAACTTGTTTTTTCAATTACTTTGATTAATAATCAATATATACAGCTCTCCGAATTAGGGTCGGCATTCGCCAATCTAGTGTTTGAGGTCCGCAAAAAATAGCTGATCTCGTTTCTATGTTTTATAGTAAAACCTTTGTATCAAATTGTTTTTGCTGACCTTATGCCAACCTCTAAAAGATTGAGGTCATCATATTATTGTTGACCTTATTTTTCCAAATTCTGAGGGTTGATATACACCATTTACTTTGATTAATATTCAAGCCTATAAATATAAATAAGCCAACATATTTTGGCGCAAATCAAACTAGCTGAGACCTTAAAAATCATCAAAATTAAATTTATTATGCTCAAGTTTATTTTTATATAAATGATCAGTTGAAAAAAGGTGGAAGTTTAATTTTTAAATAAAATACATGTTTCACTTACTTGCTTACTAATATATTTATCGTTTTTTTTAAGTTGACAATTTCATCTTCAATGGGCAAATTTTTCTTGTCTTGTTTGTTTTAAATTAAAAATACCGTTAAAGTATGAGTGAGAATAATTGTTTTATCATGAGAAACATCGAGTTAAAGAAACATGATTGTTGAGTTTTAGTACTGTTGAGTTTTAGTACTGTTGAGTTTTTAGTTAAATTAAACATCCAATGAAGCATATATAATAGTTCTACAGTTTATAAGAATATATATATTTTGAATGAAGAATATATATATTTTGACACCTTGTTGCATCTGACTTTCTAATAAGTTTTACAGTTAAGAAGGAAGTCTGAAATTGTAACAATTTTTCTGCACTTAGTTTTTGCAATTTTTTGCAATGATTGAATATTTAAATAAACTTTCAATTACTTAAACAGCCGTGAAATACGTTATTAGTGTGTTATCAGTTGAGTTCTTAAATTTGTCACAGATTTTAGCAATGTCTTAAAAATTATCTGACTCAAGACAACTTATAAGAAATACCAAACCCAAATAAAAACTGATAAAAATTGTTTTGTCAGAAATTAAAAAGCACAGTTGCTTAATGATTTTAAATACTGATCAATGTAATTTTACATATTACATATATTTTATTATATAAAATAAACGATGTATATATATAAATATAAATTTATAGATAAATATTATTTATAGATATATACAATATATATCTATAAATATATATATATCTATATATCTATATATCTATATATCTATATCTATATATCTATATATCTATATCTATCTATATATATATATATATATATATATATAATCTTGCATGTCTCTTGCGTAGCATCAAAAAATATTTCCCATAAACTGTAGTTTTAAAGAGCGCGTTAATAAACCAGACCAGAAAAAGTTTTC
>NC_061156.1:49924059-49936559 GCF_022113875.1 Hydra vulgaris | reverse complement strand
TTTATCTTTTAATTCCCATATATATTTTGACAGCATGGTGTCTTTTGAATACTTTTTATTTTTAAAAGATTGTTTATGATTGGCAAAACGTTTTTTCCATTCACCTTCTGTTATGCCAATATATTGTTTATCAGGTACATTCTTAGAGGAGACAACACATTTATATACCACATTTTTTGATAAGCAACTTCCACTCATTGGACAATTGTTTTTTTGTTTACAATTACAATTTTCTGTAGTTTTTTCATTTTGAATTTCTTTTTTGTTTAACAAAGCATTGTTGTGACCTTTTATAATTCTTTTCATATTTTTTGTGCAACTGTAGCTAACTTTAATAGTATTTCGATTAAAAATTTTATGTAATTTATTAGAGGGCGGGAAATGCTTGTCGATCAGTTTTAAAAACACTTTTCCTATGTTTGTGGAAACATTTTTGCTATATGGGGGGTTAAATCAAATTACATTTCTAGTTCTATTTTGCTTTTTTGTATTCTTTTTTTCAGGGTTAAATTTTAATTCAAAGTTTTCAAAACCACTTTTTTTAAGGGCATCTTCAAATATCTGTTTGGAGGAATTGAATACATTTTGATTAGAGGAGTTTTGGTTAAGCCTGTTATTAATTAAAATCGGGATTTGTTTTAGAATTTGGGGTGGATGATTTGAGTTAATATTAATATACAATAATTCATCGTTTGGTTTTTTGAAAGGCTTATATGTATTTTCCGAGAGGTTAAATGTAACATCAAGAAAGTTCACAATTTTTAAATTTATGTTTTTTTCAATTTGAAAGCCAATATTTTTAAAATTTTTTATATCTTTTCTAATTTTATCAAGCTGTGGACCAGATTTTTTACGCATTACTATTGAACCATCGTCGCGATAAAGGCCTAAATCATTTATATTGATTATTTTACTTAATAAATTTAAAATATATAATCCAACAAATTCACAAATTTCTGCTCCATCATAACTGCCCATTGTTACATCAAAGCAGTTATGTATGTTTTTCTTTTTCCAAGTTTCCTTATTAAAATAAAGTAAGGTTTTTCTACCATGTTTTATTATGCGAATTGTTTCTTCAGGAATAAGCCACAGTTACTTTGACAACTTGACAACGCGCCGAAATTTTTATTGACTGGAGGCCGAGCGAAGCGCTAATAAGTAAAGTTGATGCGGACAAGGAGAGCAAAAAACTATAACAATAACAAGAAATAAGAGCTGTCGTAAAAGTAAAACGACAATAAAGTTAATAAACTATAATATATTTCTTATATAATATAATAAAATTTAAATAAAGACTCATTTTCATGACAATTTTAAAACTTTTTGCTTGGACTCCTTGGAGCATCTTGGAGATTTTATTATTGCTAGATTTTTAAGAAATATATTTGCTAAAGTGCGACAATGACGGTCATAAATACCAAATTGAAACTTGTTTGATACCGATAAGAATTGCTTCATCAAAAATGTTCGACAAAATTCATCTGATAACTGCTCAAATAAAATAAAACAAAATATGCACCATTGAACAATATTGCCAAAGGGAATAACAAGACCTTCTCTATTCAAGTCATCAATGTAGGCACCACATTTTTTATAATAAAATTGTGTATCAGTTTGATCATAGCCATTTTTTCTTTGAACATAACCACCAATATATATAATTGAAAGTAATGATTCTGTTTAAACATTTAAATTTCGAAAACAGTTCTTACAGGAATGACCATTGGTACAATCATCAAAACTATCTATTTCTAACTGTAAAGAAAGTTTTGCATGTTGGATTCTAATTTTTTCTATGACAGATTGAGCAGTAATAAAATAGGTTCCTCCAGAACCCTGACGAAGTTTACTAAAAGTTTTCTCTAATGGATCAGTTGTGAACCACCCCAGGATAGCATAATCATTTCCACAATAGCAGGCTTTTGTCTGTGTGTGATTTTATAACTCCAAGGTACTCATCTTTATAACGAATATCTGCTCCAACACCTTTCACATTACAAATTTTCCAAAACTTCACAAATATAGAAATAAATTTGATGGTGCCAATAACTTCATCTTTTTTAATGGATGGATGATTTTTAAGTGCAGCAACCGTTTCATCACAGAAAACTCGTAAACAAGTCTCAACTTTCTGTCACTCAATTGGTTTTGGAGAGATGGAAATTTCGTTTAGTTTGCTAAGTTTTAAAAGATTGGCAGACTCCAACTCATAAAGATTTACTAAATCACTCCATTTTGCTACATGTTTGTTATCTTCAAACTCAAAAACTAGTTCTCCGCTTTTTTCAGTTAACCAGTTATTACGAACGTACTTCATGACATGAACATAATCAAACAACAAAAATGTGTTTTCATTATCACTGCACCAAGGTTTTTCTTCAATTTTATTCATCATTTTAAAAAACTTTTGATTTACTCTATTTCCATCAGTAATAATTGACAACAGTTTTGCATTTGGTCGATTGTTAATTGTTTCAATAATTGGTTTGCATTGTTTATAAAGAAAATCGGAATCTAAGTGACTAATTGGAATCATTTTTACTAAAAACTCTGATCCACCAAATTAACATTTTACCATTAAAGCCAACATGGTTTTGGCAAGGACACCGGGTTGATCAGCAGAATTTCTAAATAATACACCTTCATGATAAGTTAATTTGGATTTAATATAAACTTCATCAATCAGCAATATACATTTACGTTGTGTATTTTCAATACTCATCATAACATTTTTCAAAAATTCCAGACTATCTTGTGATCCGACTTTTGAAGTGGTTCTTGTCAAAGTTCTAATACTGGGTAATTTATAGTTGTTAGAAATTTGGCTATACCTGGATATAGCAAAATATTCAAATGCTTGAGTAATTATATCAGGAGAGTAAATAAATTCACCAACTTTCTTTTGAGACATACAGTCCATATGTTTGAGTAATACATTTTTTTATGACAAATATTTTTATTTTTTAAGTAACGTATGATTTCATCAAAAACTGACCAATACTTACAACATGATGTCTTACTTGATATTAAAATGGGAATACTGCGTTAATAAACGTAGTTAATGTTAAATTCCTATTAATGATAACTAAAAACTTTGGAATACCACATACAATAGAGTGGAGCTTATTTTTGAACTTTTGAAATATGATCTTCTTGCCCTCTCATTTTGTTCCTGTATATGAAAAAATAATTCAGGCAAAGTATGAGAACAATTAAACAATATTTAGGGGTAGCTCAATGATGATAAAGTTTCGGATACTCGACAGCTGCGGTTTGGCTACACTTGATTTTTACATAATATTATTACTTATACCAGAATAATTCTCATGTTAAATTAAGAACTTAATTTTAACTACAAAGCTAAATTGCACTGTCCTAAATCATCATATACTCCACAGTTATGGTCTATACTATTTGATCATATTTGATCATAGAGCAACCAATGCAATCATGGCAAATGGAAATAACCCAGATTCAATTTTTTGCTGACTGTATAATTTTTACATAAATCAAAACATAATCCCAGACAGACAGGATCACTAGCTAGACAGACTTGTTTACTGCAATGCTGAGTTGCTGACTAAGCAACACTGTTAAAGCTGTATGCTTATTTTGTTTACTAAATAGGGGCATTGTTTTAGTTATTAAAATATAAATGGCAATTTAAGTTAAAATATTGTTTAAATAAATTTTCTTGATTTTCAAATTTAAAAAAGATTTCTATAATTTTGGTGTTGACTTTCTTCTCTCCAGTACCTGATTCTCATCAATTGGTAAATTAAAAGAATGATATATTAAAATACCTTAACTCTTTGTGTCTTGTGAGTGTAAAATTGTAAATAGTAAATATATAATTAATTAATTAATTCTATATTATAATATGGACGTTAAACTGATAATGCTGATGAATGTGATGATGATGATGATGAGATAAATAAATGAACATAAATTATATGTAATATACAATATTTTTAAAAATAATTAAATAAACCATACAATACATGTTAAGATTTCTGACTTCAAATGGTCAAATTTTTCCAGGCAGCAAGCTGCCATCATTACGTATGGCGCTTGGATTTTTCTTGTATCATTATCTCGAATTAAAGGAGACTATAAGACAATCATCGGCTGTTACCATCATGGAAATAACAAAGTTTTGGCAAAAAGCTAGAATCCCGATGAAAGATCAGAACTCCCAAACGAAGCTTGAACAGACATTTGAAGAATGGCGTCTTCTTAAGAAGAACAAAGCGCGAAAAACAACAACTCAACTTGGGAGAGAGTCGGCTTTTGTTTTAAGACTTGACGATCTCTTTGATGTCGCTCACGCCAATGCCCTGACCAATACATCAGTTTTACAAGAAGACAAGGATTTCTTAGTAGCCCAGCGAGAAAAGGGAAGAAGGGGGTCAATGGCTGGAGTAGATGAAACATTTGCTGCTAAGGAAAAAAGGGCTTCCAAAAGAAGGAAGCAAATGTTTGCCAGGCAACAGCGAATGGAGCAAATGAACCAGCTAGCCGTTTCTACAGCTGAACTGAAATCATCTAGTTCTGAATCTGAAAACAGTACAGCAGAGGATGTTGAAGAGACTGAAACTAGTGACAATGCAGATGAGGAAGCTGTTGGAGGCACCACTTTTCAGACACCTAAAAGAAAGAGGCGACGAAAAACTGTTGTTACTCCAGAACTCGCTGCAGCTCTAGATCAAACAAAAATGTCAGACCACAAGGCTGTTTTTGTTATAGCAGAAGCTGCCAAAAGCTTTGGACGGAATATCAATGAGTTTGCTCTTAACAGAGACTCAATTCGCCGACACAGATTGAAACACAGAGTCCAGAGATCTGCAAATATAAAAGCAGAGTTTCGGGATAACGTTCCTCTTGTTGTTCACTGGGACGGCAAACTGATTCCTGATCTACTTGGAAAAGAGAAAGTTGATGGCCTGCCCGTATTGGTTTCAGGAAAAGGAGTCTCTCAGCTACTCACAGTTGCCAAGCTTCCTTCTGGAACAGGCGAGGCACAGGCTGCTGCCGTCTTTAGAGCCATTGAAAACTGGGGCATAGCCGACAGCATCCGTGCAATATGTTTTTACACGACCAGCTCCAATACTGGTCGGCTTGCTGGTGCCTGTGTCCTCCTAAACAGAAACTTGAGAAAGAGCTCTTATCACTGGCTTGTAGGCATCACATTATGGAACTGATAATTGGTGTAGTGTTCCAAGTGTGTATGGGAGCAACTTGGAACTTGTGATTATTTCTCTTGGTGCTGCTCCTGCCAGAGGTGTGCGATTCATGTCACCTGGAGCAATGCACCATGCCCGCTGGATGTCTAAAGTCATATACAGTCTCAAGATCTGGATGTTTAAGGCTCAATTTAAATTGACTCCTGCTGAAGTGAGGATTACGTGACGTGTGTGTATTCACAGTATGTGTCTACCTGAAAGCCTGGATATCTGCACCTCAAGCATCAGGTGCTCCTTATAATGATCTGCTGCTGCTGAAGTCACTTATTGAATATTCATCAATCCATTCAGCGATCTCGAAGTCAACATCACGCAAGTTTTCCAATCACTTGTGGTATTTGTCACAGGAACTTGTTAGCTTGGCTTTCTTCGACAGTCGGGTCAGTTCATCAACCAAGAGACTGATGGTGAGTGCAATGCAAAATGAAGAAGACCAAGATCAGGATCATTCGAAGCGTAACACTGTTGATCTTGATTCATTCGGGAACAAGAACTTAGAAGATTTTGTCACAGCAAAGTCAATGAATCTGCTCCGAATGATGGAAATGCCATATGGATTTCTAACAGTTGATCCGGACTTGTGGGAAGACAGAGATGACTACAAGTTGGCTGCAGAAACAGTCGAGTCTTTAAAAGTTGTAAATGACCACGCTGAAAATGGAGTGGCCCTCATTCAAGAATACAGTGGATTTTTAACACGCGATGAAACGCAGCTGCAATTCCTGCTGCAAGTCAGAGAAGACCATTGCAGAATGTACCCTGATACCAGGAAACAAACTCTGTCTGGGCTGTCGAAACCATGAATTTAAAACAATAATTCCTGAGTTTGCTCTGGACCTTGTCAGGCTGATACCCTAAACTGTAAAAACTGAGCTTAGAACTCATATTTAACGTGTTTAAAAATGTTAATTGTGTTGTTTAAAATATATAGATTAGACTCATTTCTCGTATAATTTTTGTAATATTGGAGGCTCTTGAGCTACCCCTAAAAACAATTATTTCTTAGCCAAACTTTTTATGCAGTGTTTCTATGTTATATGGAACAGATTTGGGGGGTAAGACTTTAAAAAATACAAATTTTATTTTTTTTCATTTTATAAGCTCCACCCTAACATACAAACTCTTTTGACTGAATGTAAACAACATAATTTGTCATTTATGTTGTATACAATAAGATCATTACTATGCAAGAGTCTTTCTTTTATGCTATCAAATTGAAAAAAATTTAGTTCGTCTGATTTTGTATTTCTTATACTGGACGATGACAATTTGTTCTTCTGGGTTTAAAAGTAGGTAAACTAAGACAGCTAGCTGGTATGTTAGAAAAGACAGTTGGTGGTTCTGTAGGACGTTCTTTTCCACGATAAAATGTAAAAGATTTGCAATCTATAGGCCAATGAAGTCGGCACACCACAGTGTATTTATTTACAATCAGATTTTTTCTTGGGATAGCTTTTATCCACTTTTCTTTTTCATATTTATCACAAGGAAATCGAAAAGCGGACATCTTTATAGTTGATGAAGCATAACCACTATTATAGCATGGAACACAACATTTTCGAGGCATAATTGATAAATTTTTGTTTGATAAATGTGTTGCAATTTACAAAAAGATAAACTTTTAACTGCTAATTTTTTTCCTTGCTGACTAATTAACGCTACAAAGTCGCTTAAAACTTGTGTTTAGACTAATTGCTGTTAAGTATAATACAAAAATGTTTTATTCCATGAAAATCTTTCCATATAGAATCGGCCTCCAGTCAAAAAATATTTTATCGCAATGTCAAGGCCTGTATTTCTAGAAGGCCATGCTATGATTGCTTTTAAGTGGCTTTGAACACATGTAAAATTCACTAAACATCCAATATCTTGGTAACATCTTTATATAATTAGGCAGAATCTAAATCTGTTTTAAACACGTTTAATGCTCTTAAAAAGAATTAAAAAAAAAAATTTATATTTAGAATATATATATATATATATATATATATATATATATATATATATATATATATATATATATATATATATATATATATATATATATATATATTTAATTTGCATTCACTCCCAACAAGGCTGCAAGCAACCACTATTAAGTTGGGAGTTACTAGGAAAAAAAAGAACAGAGTTATATAGCAAGGAAACGGTTGACAGAAGACTTGAAAAGTTGAAGGTTGTATGAGTCAGGAAAACATGAAGATAGGAGAGAGTTCCAAAGGATTGAAGTGCGGGGAAAAAAACTAGATGAATAAAAGTTTTTAGAGCATGCAGGGACAGATACAGTAAACGAATGAGACTTAGCTGAATGGCGAGTAAAACGAGAATGAATTTTAGTTGATGGAACTAGAGATAATAACTCCTTTGAGCAGTGACCATGATAGTATTTGTAGAAAAGAGAAAGAGATGCAACTTTACGACGATGGGAAAGAGGTTCAAGCTTAGCAGATAGTCCAGGTCCAACAACATTTACAATGCATTTTTGGACCTTGTCAAGAAGAGAAAGTGAATCGTTAGAAGAACCAGCCCAAATATGACAACAGTATTCCATACAGGGACGAGTAAGAGATTTGTAGAGGTAGAGAATGGAATCAGAAGTAAGGAAATGGCGAGCACAACAAAGAGAAGCAACCTTGGCAGAAGTTAATTTAGCAATCGATTGTATATATGGTTTCCATGAAAGGTCAGTAGTAAGCGATAATCCAAGAAGACATAAAGAGGAGGACTCAGTAAGAGGATTGCCATTCATTAATATAGGAATGTTGCCCATATTACGGTAGTTGTTTGCAGTAAGCAACTGGTTTTTTTTAGAGTTGAAGTTCACAAGCCACTGTGAACCCCAATCTATTACTGAAGTGAGATCGGATTCAAGATCAGCTGCTTGTTCTAGGTGATCGAAAAGAGAAGACTTTTTGTCAAGACAGGAGTATAAAGTAGAGTCATCAGCAAAAAGAGCTACTTTAGATGAAAGGTTGTCAGGAAGGTCGTTTATGTAGATAAGAAACAAAACAGGGCCTAGGATGGAACCTTGGGGAATTCCAGAAGTTACTGGAAATAAAGAAAAGTATTGGCCTTTAAGGATGACTTTAATAAACCGTTTAGAAAGAAATGATTTGATAATCTCAAAAACTTTCCCAGAAACACCATATGAAGCAAGCTTATGGAGAAGACCAGCATGCCAAACTTTGTTGAAAGTTTTAGATATATCGAGAGCAATAGCCCTAGCCTCACCGCCTTTATCTAATGCACAATAAAATCTTTCAATTACAGCAGTTAGCAAGTCAGCCGTAGAACGAGAGGATCAAAAACCGTATTGGTTGTCTGACAGTAGTTTATTTGACTCAAGATGAGATGTGAGGAATTTGTTGATCAAAGACTCAAAGACCTTGCTAATAACAGAAAGAAGACTGATCGGACGATAATTGGAGGGGTCTGAATTTTCTCCAGAGTTTTTGAATATTGGAACCACAGATGCTATTTTCCAACAAGCAGGAAAACAAGACTCAGTCAAACACTTGTTAAATAGTTTAGAGAGAATTGAAGAAAGTTCTGGAGAACAATTCTGCAAGTCTGTGACAGTAATGTTGTCTGGACCACAAGCTGTAGACGAGTTTAATTGAGATATGACTTTAGCAACAGAAGCCGAAGTGATTTAAATGTCTAACAATGGGTCAACCTGTTTGACTGGAATGGAAGGAAGAGAATGTCCATAAGATTCAAGAGTGGAATTAGAAGAAAAGTTCTTTGCAAATAGTTCTGCCTTATCTTTGGGAGAGGTAATAAGATCAGTCCCATGAATGAGAGATGGAATGTTAGATCTACCCTTGTTAATAATGCTGTTAAAGATTTTCCAAAAGTCTTTAGAGCCTAACTTCTGCGATAAGGTGCGAGATTTAGTGAACTGAGAATAATGGAGTTTAGCATCAGAAAGCACCTTTTTACATCGATTTCTTGCAATAATAAATAGCCGTTTGTTCTCAAGAGAGTTGTTCTTTTGAAAAAGATGAAAAAATGATTACGATTGGATATAGCAGCCACACAAGAAGGAGAAAACTATGGAGTAGAATGAGGCTTGACTTGAAACCGACGAGAAGGAATAAAAGCTTCCATTCCAGCCTGAATCCAGGAGGTTACGTAGATTTATAGAGATCATTGCATGGTCAGAACCACCTAAGAAAGAAAAGGGAGAAACTGAACATAAGCTAGGGTCAGAAACAAGACATAAGTCAAGGAGTGAAGGTAAATGATTAGGGTTGTCAGGAAAATGAGTCACAAAGTTAACTATCTGAGTAAGAGATTGACAAACGCAGAAGTTAAAGGCTTTTGTGCCAGCAGGATCAGTGGTGTTAGAGCCAAGCCATTCAGTGTGATGGGCATTAAAATCACCAACAACAACAATATTTGCAGAGGGGTAAAGAGAGAGGGCATGGTCAATTTGATCAGAGATAACATCTAAGAGAGTGCAATCATGGGAAGAAGGAGAACAAAGATAAAGAACAAAGAGAAAGGTGATAGAGTGAAGAGGTGCTAGGCGAAAGCACATATATAGCACATATATATATATATATATATATATATATATATATATATATATATATATATATATATATATATATATATATATATATATTATATATATATATTTATATATATATATATATATATATATATATATATATATATATATATATATATATATATATATATATATATATATATATATATATATATATATATATATATATATATATATATATATATATAATTAAGAATTTATATATGAAAGAAATAAAAAAAGAGATGCAGCATTTCTATAAAAAACTCTAAACATTATTGGAATTGATGTAACCAATTCAAGCAGCTCCAATATTAGTTTTGCTATTGAAGAGTTACTAAACAAGATCTGCATTAACATTCTTATAAAGATCTTTGCTGACTCATGCCATCCTTAAACCACTAAATTAGTTTACACCAACATCAGAAAGCCAAACAGATTCTTGTTTGAACTGAATACTGCAAAGACCACCACCTATCAACAATCTTTTACTAAAAAATATCTACATATTCTTTGTGATGGTGTTAGCCAGGGTTGGCAAAAACCCGGGTTTTTTTAAAAAAACCCGGCCCAGTGGGTTTTTTTTGGGTTTTATTGGGTTTTATTGGGTAAATTTGGGTTTTTTTGGGTATAATTTTTATTTTGTCTCTGTAAAAAAAATTTTTGTGTTTTTGTTTATTGATATTGAAAATTAGTTTTTTTCTACTTTAACTTTATTTAAAATATATTTAATATATTGTTGTTTAATTATTTATAACAAGAATTTTTTAAATTATTTTGAAAAAGATTTTTAAATATAATTTAAAACTGTAATAGGAAAAAAAAATTTCACACTTAATCTATATGTATTGATTTATTTTAAATTTAAAAGTATTATTTTATATAATTAAAAATGTCAATGAGAAAATGTGAAAAAGAAGGCTTGAGAATGGGAGGTAGTAACTGAAGTTTCAATTAAACTTTGAACTTGAAATTCAAATGAACAAACTTGTTCCTCTGCGCAGCGGCCTTGTTTATAAAGATTCGTGTTTAGGAGTTAAAGAGTTTTTTTTCTTCTTTAAATCAATTCACCTCCTCAAAGCTTATGGTCACTACAGGCGAGGAGGCTACTTATTTGTGGTTATAACCCTCTCTCAACTCTATAACTCCGAAACATGAACCTTGACGAACAAGGCCGCTGCGCGGAGAAAGGAGTTGAGCGCGGTACTGCCAGGGACGTGGTGGGGATCAAACTCGGAACCTCTCACTTATGAAGTGAGCGCTCTACCACAACACCACTACCGCAAAAGAGTTGAGAGAGGGTTGTAACCACAACAAGGTAGCCTCCTTGACTGTTGTGTTGGCTTCTCTGGTCACTACTACTCATTTAAATTCAACTTGGGAGGTGAACAACATTATGTAATAAAAATCTCAATCGATAAAAATATTTGAATAAAAATTGTGATAATGTATTTCCAAATAATGATTCAAATAATAGTAAACCTGCTCTGATAGCTGTTATTGTTGGTTATAATAGTTAATAATAATAGTTAATAATAATTAAGTTAATAAAAATAGTTAATAATTATTTTAGTAAATAATATTATAGTTATAATGTTAAAGTTGGTTATAATAGTTCATAAACTTATTGAATATCTTTAAAAAAACCCAATAAAACCCAGATTTTCCAGGGTTTTATTGGGTTTTTTTAGGCGGGTTTTTTTGGGTTTTATTGGGCGGGTTTTTTAATGCCAACCCTGGTGTTAGCCAACCTCTACCTGCCACGAAACATTAGGACACGAAACATTAGGACACGAAACATTAACCTCTACCTGCCACGAAACATTAGGAGTTCCAATGCCTTTTTCTTACATAAATAATGTTTGCATGCATTTTTGGTAATCTTCTTTTTAGTATTTTATGATGAATAAAATTGTACGATTCGTTACTTGTAAATTCATTACTTGTAATTTGCTATTTAATTTTAAATAAAGATTTATAATAAAAAAAAAAAAATATAAACATACATACATACATACATACATACATACATACATACATACATACATACATACATACATACATACATACATACATACATACATATGTACATACATACATACTAGGTGCTTATAATACTTAAATTAATTTCAAGTTTCTCTAAGTTTTTCAACCAAATAATAGCTTGAAATGTTGAATTCATAGTCACTTTATACCACTTGTGATATACTTAAATAGGAATGTATGGAATTATATATTTATATATTGTATATATGTATTTATGTTCTTAGGATGCCAAGAAACTTATTCTTGAAGAAGTTGGAACTTTTCGTACTCAGTATGTAAGTATCTCATTTATAAAATGTTTATTGCCATAAGGTTTAAGTTGAGCAATTTTTTTGGTTTTTTCATTAATGAATTTGTCTACCGGAAAAAATGTTATTGCAACTTTGATGTTAAATAAAAACAATCAAATATTAGTGTAGCTTTATTTTATAGCCGTACTCAAAAAATTTAATTTATTTAAAATTAAGTTTTTATAGTTTAATTATTATTAAAAAAAGTGTATAATATATATATATATATATATATATATATATTTATATATACATATATATGTATATATATATATATGTATATATGTATATATATATATATATATATATATATATATATATATATATATATATATATATATATATATATATATATATATATAT
>NC_061156.1:49909059-49919059 GCF_022113875.1 Hydra vulgaris | reverse complement strand
TATTAAATAAAATTAAATAAAATATAGAATAATAATAAGATTAAATAAAATATAGAATAAAAATATAGAAGATTATATTAAAGGTATTGCTTTACCAATTTCATATTCATTATGCAATATAAATAGTTTTTATTATAGATATTTTACAGAAAGTTTTAAAAACATTTACATTAAAATTGTGGAAAGCTGCAAATGTCTAGAATCCTGGTTGAATCATCTCTTACTAGTAACGGAAAATACTTGCAGTTGTTAAAGTCTATTTGCTTTGAATCCTTTTTCCAAGCTGCTATCCAGGCTAAATTGTTTTCTTTGATTGACCCAAGAGTTCTAACTTCTCCATATACAAACAAGGAATCTTCCATGTCAGAACTCTTTTTTTGCAATTGCATAAACAATAGGGATGTATTGCACCTAATGTGTAAACCCCAAATTAGTATGATCTAAAATAATATAATAAATGTTTAAATGGAAAATTTTATTTACTGTGGCTTTGTAGTCCCTTGATAGACCAACATATCCATATTACCTTATTTGCTCACAATTCAAGTAACATTCTTCTATGCTTGGAACAATTCCAATAAATAAGGTTTTATTTACTGATGTCTCTTTTGCCATATCAGGATTAATACCCTCTTATTTAAGCAAAATGTATACTAACTTTTTCAGTTGAATGTGAATTATAGTATATTATTATAAATACTAGGTTTAAAAAATCAATTTCTTTATGCCTACTTGTACTTGTGAGTAAAGGTTTCTTTTAAGATGAACATCTTTTTTATAATTTGAAATGTTTATGACACCGAGACTTATCTTAAAACTACCACCTCCACCATCAGCAAACACTTCAACCTAAAACAGATTTTTAAATTAAAAACAAAAAAATGTGACTGTGTATGAATTACTAAACCATTATGTAAAAAATACCAAAGCATCGTGAGGTTGAATCCTTTTCTTGATGATTTTCCATAGAAGTTCCAAACTGCTTTTTATGAAAATGGAGGCTCTAAATAAAATTAGCTAGTGTTGGTAAATATTTTTGGAACTTTTTTTCTTATTTAAATGTTGCGTCTACCGCTAACTAACAAGAGTTTAAGATTAAAAAAAGTTAAGAAATGAAATAAAATAAAACATTGTTAAATTAAATAATTAAATAAGTTTCACAAAATTATTTTATAGCATAATATAATGAAAAATAATACCTAAAAGATTTTTCTTGGAAATCAAAAACTTTAAATTGACTGTTTCAAAGAATTCGTGTAAACATTTATTTGACTCTAAAATTTGATATTTTTAGTAAGATTTGATTTGACCGTATTTTACCTGTATACATTTAGCAATGTTGCTAATATCTCTTCCAGTGAATTGTCTGTGAATTTTCAGATTATGTGTCCACACAGGATTATCATGATGGATACTACCTACATTCGATTTATTTAATAGTTATAGTTATAAAGTTTTTAAAACTAGCACACAGATACAAGATACACCTAATTTAAGTTTGAAAGCCATACCTTTAGAAATAATCAATGGTGTTCCGCATCTTGCTAAGGTAATCTTATTTTACAAGGAAATTTCTCTTGAAGAACTTTTGCTGCAAATTTTTCATCAATGTTCTTCATTACAGTGATTTTTGAGGTTAGTATACGTAAATTTTATACTTGCGTCTGGGTTGTACATTTGTGCCCTATTTAACTAGAAATTTCAACAAAACATTAGTTGCAAATCTTCAAAGCAGATTTTTGAGATGCGGGTCTGAATTAATAAATGGTTTTTATTTTATTATAAAATTTAATTATTTTTAATTTGAAAAAATATACGTATATACTTGAATAAAATTTGCACTGGTCTTCTTATATGTGGTTTTATGTTGGCTCCTTTTCTTTTAGCAACTGAACATATAAAACACAAGCAAAACCCTTGTCTTCCAGTAACAGTCTCCCAGACCACACCTGTTAGACCAATTTTATGAATTTAAAACCATCTAGTTAGAGGGGCAGTATAAGTAAGGGCGAGCATGATGATGAAGAACTGTTTTAGATTTTAAGCAAATTACAGATACAAATATTGGATCATTGAAGTTGTATTCAGAAGATAAAAAAAATCTTTATAAAATGAATTAATAGAGTACTAAGTAAGGTTACTGATTTTCTGTAGCATATTGAGCATACTTTTTGTCTTGCTTTAGAATGACATGGAAAATAGTTTTACATTTTTTATTTAAGCAGGTTTTTAAGTTCTTTGGATTTTATATTATTTATGAAATATCTTGTTATATTAGCTATCATACAAGGAAATTAAATAAATAATTTACATAGAATACAGTGTTTCCAATAAATGATTTGAAATGAACATTTAATAAAATTATAAACATCTAAAGTTTTTCAATATACGTAAATTTAGCATTTAAAAATTACTCTAAAAATGTCTTTTTTTGTTTTTTGCAAAATGTCATATTTCATCAGGACGGAATGTTGCAATTTTTTGGAATATATTTTTGGAATCACTAGACAGAAAGCTAACAATATATGTAAACAGTTTTTCTGTACAATTTTTTTCAACCTAAAGTTCATTTAGCGACACTGTGTACTAAGTTAAGAAAAAACAAAAAAAAAATTATTTTTATTATTGTAACTTTTTTATAAAATATTTTCAGCAAAAGAAAAAAAAGATCTTATACAATGCTTAAAAAAAAAAAAATCATAAAAGAAACATACTAAAAAACTTTTATTTATCATCTTGCTAGAGCAAGAATATTTATTAGAAAATTTCTCAGAACAAACAATAGCAAAAATTATTACTGAATTTTTTAAAATAAATTAAAAAAAAAAAACAAAAAATTATTAGCCAAAAAATTGTACATGTTCAATTTTGTTTTATATAAGCACAACTTGATATATATATTTTTTGTTTGCTTTGTTGTAATGATTGATTTTATCAAAAAAATGAAAAAACATTACACACTTTAAATGACATCTTATAAAGAGTTTATTTTTTTATAATTAAAAAAAAACTCCTTTAATGGATATAACTATTATTTATTTTTTTGCTTGAATTTACGCTTGACACAATATAACTCATGCAATGTCTTCATTTAAACTTATAAGTTTTAATTTGTGAAAAATAATAGTTTATTAGTAGTTACATCAGCTTTATATAATTAACAGATTGTGCGATATTAAAAAAGTGAAAACAGAAATTTCCATATTCTAAATTTCCAACTTTTGCCTTTCTCAATCCCTAACTCAAATAGTCAACTTTCCAACTCGTTTTCCAGATAACCCTAATCATTTACCTTCTCTACTCGACTTATGTCTTGTTTCTGATCTTAGTCAGTGCTCAATTTCTCCACACTCACCCTTAGGTGCCTCCGATCATGGTTTGGTCTCTCTAAAACTATTATCTCATTCTTCTTTATCATCAGATTCCCCCTATCATTGTACATCTTACAACTACTTTAAAGCTGACTGGGACTCTTTTCGTGATTTTCTTCGTGATGGCCCCTGGGTAGAAATCTTTCATCTTCCTATTGACAACTTTGCTTCTTACATAACTTCGTGGATTCAGGCTGGCATGGAATCCATTATTCCCTCTCGACGTTTCCAGGTCAAGCCTCACTCTTCTCCATGGTTTTCCTCGCATTGTGCTGCTGCAATTGCTAATCGAAACCATTACTTCCATATCTATCAGCAAAACAATTCTCCAGAAAACAGGCGTCTGATTATTACTGCTAGGATCCATTGTAAAAAGGATTTGTCTAAGGTCAAAGCCCGCTATTCTCAGATCATGAAATCTCGTATTTCATCACAAAAGTTAGGCTCTCGTGACTTCTGGAGAATCTTTGATAGTGTCAATAATAAGGGCAAGTCTGTAATTCCACCTCTTTTGTATGGTTCAGACTTTGTCGCCTCACCTAAAGACAAAGCTGAATTGTTTGCTAAGAACTTTTCATCAATATCATCTTTTGACTCCACTAGTTGCGCTCTACCTGATATAGCCATCAACCAGGTTGATCCATTGCTTGACATCCATATCACTCCAGCTTCTGTATCTAAAGTGATTTCCTGCTTAGACTCTTCTACAGCTTGCGGACCGGACAACATACCTGTTATAGTCTTGCAGAAGTGTTCTCCGGAGCTGTCGTCTATTCTTTCATAACTATTTAACAAGTGCTTATCAGAGTCTTGTTTTTCAGCCTGCTGGAAAGCAGCATCTGTTATCCCTATTTTTAAAAATTCTGGAGAGCAATACGATTCATTTAACTACTGTCCCATTAGTCTTCTTCCTATCATAAGCAAGGTTTTTAAATCTTTAATTAACAAGCACTTAATCTCTCATCTTGAATCTCATAACCTACTTTCTGATCATCAATATGGATTTCGATTTTCCCATTCTACAGCTGATTTGCCAACAGTAATAACTGATAGGTTTTTTCGTGCATTAGATAAAGGTGGAGAGGTTAAGACCATTGCTCTTGACATTTCTAAAGCGTTTGATAAAGTTTGGCATGCTGGTCTTCTCCATAAGCTTTCTTCTTATGGTGTATCTGGAAACATCTTTAAGATTATTGAATCCTTTCTTTCCAATCGTAGTATAAAAGTTGTCCTTGATGGAAAGCACTCTTCTTCTTATTCTGTAACCTCAGGGGTTCCTCAAGGTTCAATCCTTGGCCCTATACTCTTTTTAATTCACATTATTGATCTTCCAGATGTTCTCACATCTAAAGTGGCATTGTTCGCTGATGATACTACCATTTATTTTTGTAACGATAAGAAGCCAACTCCCTCTGATTGCTTGCAGGGGGCTTTTGAGCTTGAAAAGGATCTCACTTCTGCTACAGATAGGGCTCACAGTGGCTGTTGAACTTTAATTCAGATAGAACTCAATTTTTCCCAGCCAATCTTTATCGCTATAATTTAGACTTTCCTATATTTATGAGCGGTAATGTACTCGATGAGTCATCTACCCTTCATCTTCTAGGATTAACTCTTACTTCTGATCTTTCTTGGAAACCTTATATCAAATCCGTTGCAAAATTAGCATCTGCTAAAGTTGCATCTCTTTATCGAGCTCGACACTTTCTTACTCTGGATTCTATTCTCTATCTCTATAAATCTCAAATCCGACCTTGTATGGAATACTGTTGCCATATCTGGGGCGGATCTTCTAATGATGCCCTTTCTCTTTTAGACAAGGTGCAAAAACCCATTGTAAACATAGTTGGACCTGCTCTTGCAGCCAACCTTCAACCTCTGTCACATCGTCGTAATGTTGCTTCTCTTTCTCTTATCTACAAATACTATAATGGGCACTGCTCTAAAGAGCTAGCGTCTCTTATGCTATCTACTAAAATTCATTCTTGTGTTACTCGTCATTCAATTAAGTCTCATCCTTTTTCTGTTACTGTTTTTAAATGCTTTAAAAACTCTTATTTGTCTAGTTTTTTTCCTTGAACATCAGTTCTTTGGAGTTCGCTTCCTTCATCTTGCTTTCCTGATTCATATAGTTTGCTTGTTAAAAAATATACCAATACCAGACAAAACCAGTTATAAACTGCAGCTAATAAAAAAACAACAGAAAGCTTCATCAAGCGAATCCGCTGGAAAATATTTTTTTATTTAAACAAAGTGAAAGAAAACCAGTCAAAAACAAATAAAACGTTTGGGTTCAAAACAAATAACACGCCACCTCAGTGCAAAGAATCGGAAAATTTTGAAAACGATTTACTCAATTTAATAAACCGTATAAAATTTAAAAAGATACACAGCGAATTTCAGAGTAAATTAAAAAGAGACATTTTAAATATAAAAAGCAACCCTAACGTATTATTATTTGCTGACAAAACAAATAATGTTTACCAAATTTCCACTCAGGAACACACTAAACTTCTTAACGAAAATATCATAAAAGCGTATAAAAAAGCCCTACAGAAACTTGAAAACTCAATTAACCTCGAAGCCAAAAATATTGCAAACACACTCAACTTAAGCACACAAATAAAAGTAATCGCACAATCTGAAGCTTTTATTACACTAAAAGAACACAAAGACCCATTCCAAAACAATAAACCCCCCGCTAAAAGTGATTTTGGCACATTAGCAATAAATATCTTGACACTACAAATAAAAAGTAAGAACCATATTAAATTTAAACCAATGGAAAAATACCACTGATGCAATCAAATGGTTTTAAAATATACCAGAAAAACAACATTGTGTTTTTATTCAAAAATACTAAGTAATGCAATACTGTTTGCAAGAAAACACACAAGTATTAGCGACGAGAACATCAGAGTCATTAAATATTGCAGAAAGTCTTTGCTATTTTTTAACAACGAAACATGAAATAAAAAATTAGCACACGACTGCTTTGATGTCACAATGGGTTGTTTTGACGGTGCAGAAGTTTGTGAACTGGTGGGCCTATATATATTAGACTCACTATCTAAAATAATAAATAAAGAAGATGTTGGACTATATTGTGACGATGGTTTGATAGTTCTTCGGAAAAAAACTGGATCACAAATTGATAAAAAATTAATAAAGTTAAAAAAATGATCGGTTTTAAAATAGAGATTCAAACAAACCTACCCGCAGTCAACTTATTAAATGTCTCCTTTAACTTAGAAAAAAACTCTTACCAACCTTTCAAAAAACCAAATGAATGTCTACGTTACATCCACACTGAGTCCGACCATCAAATAATAAAGCAAATTCCCATATTTATCAACAACAGATTATCACAAAATTCCTCAAATGAAAAAACATTTAATTTATCTATACCAGAATACAAAGATGAATTAAGAAGAAATGGCTTCACTGGTTTTAATTTAAAGTATAATCCCAAAAAAAGAAAAAAAAAAAGAAAAAAAAAGAAATATAATATGGTTCACCCCCTGTATAGTAAGTTCTACCAATGTCGGACATATCTTCCTAAACTTAATCGACAAACATTCTCCAACATCCCATCCGCTAAGTAAACTATTCAATCGAAACACCCTCAAAGTGAGTTACAGCTGCACCAAAATTCCAAAATTACAGCTGCGAAAATTATAAAAAGTCACAACATAAAAGTCAATTCAAAAAAACCAAAAGAATACCCACCTTGCAATTGCATAAATAAAGAAAACTGCCCTATAATAGGAAAATATAATTAGCCTCCGATGTTATTTATAAATGTACAGTATTAGTACAGAAAAGATGGGCTAACCACAAACACTCATTCACAAACAAAAAGATGAAAAATTCAACCACCCTTTCAAAGTATATATGGCAGATTAAAGAAAACTCAAAAATAACACCCAAGTTCACCTGGTCAATAATTAACCAAGTCCCCGCCTACAGCATCGTAACAAAAAAATGCTTGCTTTATTTTCATGAAAAACTTTGCTTAATATCATACAAAGCTATGTAAGAATTATTAAACAAAAAAACAGAAATAATATCTAAGTGCAGTCATGAAAACAAATTCTTGCTTGTCAACCACAAGCCCAAAGATTAAAAAACCAAACCAAATATTGCAAATAGTAACATTTTATAATTGTTTTTGAACGCTACGATGTTTATTGAGTATATTTTTTAATGAAAAAAACAATGTATTTTGTACCTGATGATTGCTAAACGCATGAAACTTTTGGTAGTAAAAATTATGTAGTCATTTTTTATTTAAACTCGTCAAAAAATCAATTATATATATGTATATATATATATATATATATATATATATATATATATATATATATATATACACATACATATATATATATATATATATATATATATATATATATATATATATATATATATATATATACATATATATATATATATATATATATATATATATATATATATATATATATATATATATATATATATATATATATATACACATATACATATACATATATATGTATATGTATATGTATATATATATATATATATATATATATATATATACATATACATATACATATATATGTATATATATATATGTATATATATATATATATATATATATATATATATATATATATATATATATATATATATATATATATATATATATATATATATATATATATATATATATATATATATACACACACATACATATAGAATACATATTTTGTTTTAAATTAACATGAATACTAAAATAAAATTAATTTTACATTAATGTTTATTTAAAATTCTCATAAGTGGAATTACCTCAGTCTGGGACTGGTGACTGGGATAAATCTCAGCTTGACTTCTTTAATAATTTAGGTATGTTGTTTGCTAGTGGTTCGAACAAAGAAATAAATGAAACAGTTCATATTTTTCAGAAACTTTGCGTTGAAGTGAGTTTTTTTAATATATATTTTAATATAATTTTTTGTATATATTATAATATTGTCTTGTGTACCTTATATATATATATATACACACACACACAGTGACGGTCTGTGACAAAAAAATTAAATTGAGCCAGGAGAAAAAAAAAGAAAGGAAAAAGAAATAATGCGCTATTGCATGATAATTTTGGTATCAGATGATCATAAAAAATTGATTTTGTTTTTAATTAAGCGGTTTATGTACATGTAGCTTTCAAGATAACATCATGTCATGTTCATGTAGCTTTCAAGACAACATCATGTGATTATTTCTGAGTATTTGGTGTCGATACATCGTTTTGAGACATATAAAGTTTTTTTATGGTTCCTATAGGAAAATGACCTGAGGAATATAAATCCGTTGGGAGCCAGACCCCATCTATTGGGCGTTTTATGGTAGCCGCATTTTTATCCAAGATGGCGGCCAAAATTACAAATTCTCCTATCTTGACTTTTAATCGTCAATCAAAGCTATATATGTCTTCAAACTTACATAAATACAATAAAAGATTTCATTTTTATCTATTCTACATTTATTGAAATCCAAAATGGCCACCAAAATAATTAAATTTTTTAAAATAATTTCAAATAATTTCATTTTTTTCCAAATAATTTCATTTTTTTTTTCTGTTTTAGAAAAGATCACTCTCCAATTTTTGTAATAACTTTAACTAAATTATTCAAAACAACATCTAAAAAAATAAAAAAATAAAAAAAATCGAGCTACATCGGCATTTTTGTAATTAAACTTGCCCCAGTAAAATTGCGATAATGGTCAAAGTTACAGGTGTTATATTTATTTTTAAATATTTTAAGTTGTTTTATTGGATTTCTTGTCTCAAAATTTGCTAGTGTATATGTTTTCAGCTTTCCATTGCACACAGAACAGAAACAATGACCAAAACCATTTTTCAAAATGGCAGATTTTTGTTGCTTCATGGCAAAGTTTGAAGAGTCATTTTTGAAACTGTTTGGAATTAGATAATAAAATTTTGGAAATGTTCTTAACTTATTAATATCTTAAAGTAGTGTAAAAATCAGCAAAATATGAGACTTAGGGTTGCATTTCATAAAAAAATTGGATGCTTTCACATGGAATTGCTCTACATTAGAAAAGTATATTTCTACACAAAGTATTCTTTTACACTTAATTATCGCTCAATAAAAGTTATCCATTGATTTATCTGCTGATTTTTCTGCATTCTTCTAAACAATATACCTTTTTTTTAAATCTATTATTATCATTATCATTACATATTTTTAAGCAATGTCAATGCTGATAAAAACCAGCTTTTTTTATAACGCGCTGTAAAGCTAATTAATTTACTTATCAGCATTACATCATATTACAAAAAGAGTTTTATTATGTGTGAACTCTTTTTATAACAAAAAGTACTAAGAGGGACACCTTCCATGAACAGTTAATACTTTGATATTTTGCAGCTGTTGATGGAATCAGTATCTTTGAGAGTTACCAAATAGTTTAGGAAACCTTACTTACTAGCTGGCTTCAGATCTATTAAGCTAAATTTTAGAGCTTTACCCTCATTAGGAGATAACTAAAAAATTTTCATAGCTTCTACCATGGAAGCAAAACTCATGAGTAAAAAGAAGATCCACCATTCTTGGCAG
>NC_061156.1:49849059-49901559 GCF_022113875.1 Hydra vulgaris | reverse complement strand
TTAATAAAATAGAGAAAGAGTTTTAAATGGAAAACATTGCAAATAGAATAAATAGTTACTCAACAAAACAGCTACTTTACCAAGACGAAGTACAAGTTACTTAATTGCAATTATAAGCTTAAACTTTATTAAATTTTAATTTTTTTGACGATCCCGAAATCCCGAAAATTTTTTTCCGAAATCCCGAGACAAACCTCGGGATTTCGGGATGAACAATTTGTATGAAATCCGGGATCCGAGTGCTGGATCAAGGGGGCTAGGGGGACTATAGCCCCGGTCCCCCCAAATTATGGACCCCCAAAAATTTTAAAGGCCCTTTTTTATATATAAGTCATTTTTAGGCTCTGGCCCATAAAATGGCCTTCAAAAACAAAAATAGCCCCAGGCCCCAAGAAGTCTTAATCCGCCACTGCCTGGGATTGCCGTCCCTACTTACGTCAATCGGACAATGACACAAGCTTGGCAGATAAAACAGGTCACAATACATTTACAATGCATTTTTGATCCTTTTCTAGAAGAGAAAGAGAATTGTTAGAAGATTCAGCCTAAACATGACAACAGCATTCCATACAGGGGTGAATAAGAAATTTGTAGAGATAGAGGATGGAATTGGGAAAAAAGAGATAAAGTAAGCAAGTTGAGAGCAAGGTGAGAGGTCAATAGTGAATGATAATCCAAAAAAACTAAAGAAGAGGACTCAGGTCTTAATATAGGAACAACTACAAAAATGTGATAGTTGTTTGCAACAAATCCTATGTTTTGTTGGAGTTAAAGTTCATAAGCTTTTACAAGTCTCAAGCTGTTACAGAAGAGAAGTTAGATTCAAGATTAACTGCATGTACTAAGCGATCAAAAAATGATGACTTGTTGTCGAGACACAAATATTAAGTTGATCAGCAAATAAGCCAATTAGATTTTATAATGTCAGGAAGAAATGTAGATAAGAAACAATATAGCCCCAAAGAGAGAACCTTGTGATCCCCAGAAGTTACTAGAAATAAAAAAAAGGTTAGCATTTAAGAATGACTTCAATACTGCGGTTAAGAAAAAAGTTTAATAATCTCTTTCATAGGATACAAATCCTATGAAGTTTACGGAGAAGAAAAAACATCGACTACACGAAGTCTACCTGTGTCGAATTGACAAAGATAGAATTTGTTTCTACGCCGACATTTTGATATAATTTCAGTCTTTTTATTTAGTAAACTATTGTCATTATTTGAAATAATTTCGTATTTTTCATTAAGGCATAATTTGCACGATTTTGTTGTCAGGTTATACGCTTCACATCTAATTATTTTCCAATTGATCACAGGATTTTTATCATTATCTTTTAAGTTCCAAACCTCCTTTGACAGCTCGGTATCGTTTCTATACTTGAGGATATTAAACGATTTCAAATGGTTAGCATATCTCAGTTTAAAAGATGTTTCACAAATACCAATGTATGATTTTTTTATTGAGGGGTTATCCGAAGTGATGGTTGCTTGGTATACAATGTTGTTGGTCAAGCAGTTATTTTGTAAAGGACAATCGTTTTTATTAAGGCAGTTGCAGTTATCTTTATTAATGGTTAGATTTTTGTTTAGGATGTGCTTGTTATGTAAATTTATTATTGATTTTATGTTTGGCATGCAGCTGTAGCTGGTTTTTACTGTGTTTTTGTTGAAAATTTTGCGTAGTCTGTTGTTAATTGTAAAATGTTTGACAATCAAGTTTAAAAAGCTTTTTCCTATATTTGTGGTGACATTTATGTTATAGGGTGGGTTGTACCAGATTATTTTACGAGTACGGTTTTTCTTTAGTTGTTGTTTCAAGTTTGGTCGGTAAGATAAGTTATGTTTATAAACAGAGTTTCGTAGTGCTTCATTATAAATAGGTACATATTTTTTTAACACCTCTTCGCTGCTAGAATTTCCGGACAATCTGAGTTCAACATTTTGCGGTAGTTGTTTTAGTATATTAGGAGGGTGGTTAGATTAAGTATGTATGTATTTTAAAGTATTATCAGGTTTGCAGTATGGTTGGTATGACTGGTCGCAGAGGTTAAGAGTTACGTTGAGGTAATTCACAATTTTGAGGTTGCACTGTAAAGATACTTTAAGATTGTTACATTTGAATAAGTGAGTGATATGCTTTTTAATTTTCTCCATTTGCTGACCAGTAGCATTTTTAAAAACTGCTAATCCGTCATCGCAGTATAAGCCAAAGTCATATTTACTATAAAAGTTTGAAATTTGAAAATGAATGAATATCCCAACAAACTCACATATCTCTGCACCATCAAACGCACCCATGGTAACGTCAAACAAACCGCCGGACTTTATATATATATATATATATATATTATATATATATATATATATATATATATATATATATATATATATATATATATATATATATATATATATATATATATATATATATATATATATATCTTTGCTTGTCGTTTTTATAATTGTTATAGTTGGTTTAAATTATTGTTATGCATTTTATTGTTACATATTTTTTTGTTGAATAGAATAAAATTGAGTTAAACTAGCCAGTGAAAAAAAGTAAACAACTATACTGCAAAGAATTTAGCTTTGATTTATTTTGATTAAAGACAACAATATGAAAAGTTAAAAAAAAAACAACTTAATAAGCTTAATAAAAGATAAAGGTTGTATGAACATCTACATCGAACATATTAATTTTTATTTATTTAAATAAGTTTAAAAATGTTTAAAAATCTATTTTATAAAAAATAAAGGTGCACCGATGCACTATGCGTTGCTCTTATACAAAATGAGGAAATAGGCATATAAATAAAGAAGGACTTAAAATATTTAATTTATTTTTTCACAAGTCATCAAATTTTTATTTATATTTCTATATTTAAAAGAATCATATTCGGTTTTCATAAAAAAACAATTTATTGTATTTTTTTTCGGTTAGTCCGAACTAATTTTAGATTTGTCCGGAAAACTACACAAGTCCGGATGATTTTATTCAAAAAAAAATTAGGCGCCTATTTTTTATAGAATTTTACAAACTATGTATATGAACACTATTTCAAAATAAACAATATCATTGAATATAATAAACAACTCTGCTATCATATGATACTTGGCTCTTTGTATTCTTTCACAGTTTCTCAACGTTCTATTCTAATAGATGTTTTTAATAACTTGTGGCTTTGGAAATAGCCGTTTTTTAAAAAATCAACGCAGAACAGCTCATCAGTATGATTCTTCATGGTCTTACTTCCTAAAATAATTAATTGCTTGTTAAAATTGATTAAATTATTTCTTAAGTTTATTTTTAAAAACATAAAAAACGCAACTTTGAATTGTTAATTAACCAAAATTATGAGATTGCCTAACCAAAAAAAAATCAATCATAACTATTAACAATATTAATAATAAAACTATTTTACCTTTATTTTAAGCAGTTATCAGAAGAACTGTCATTTTGCTTTCTTAAACTATTTTGTTTTCACTCTTTTTTTATCCATTTTGTTTTTTTTGCAAAAGAGGTACATATCAGATGTCATAAACAAATAATTAGCTGTATACCTAGTATTTTCTGCAAAAGAGGTTAAAGCATGACCAGTTCGAGCAGTTTTGTTTTCCTTATTTCTGGCTTCAATAGCACTCTCAGACAAAGAACCTATCGGATACTTAAAATACCTTATAAAAGAAGTACCATGAACTATCACTCTATGCACAGATTGTGACATAGGTATGGTTTTTAAAAATTTATCATTAGTTATGATTGCAAATAGATGTTCAGATTTCTGTTTGAAAACCTTTATATCTGGTCTTGTAGTTGTTCTGTTTAATCAATGAGTAAATCTCGAAACAACTTAATCATTCTGATATTCAAGTTTAAAATTCTCCCTGTCACAATCGGGTTATTAAAAAATTTGCGAGCAACATTTCCAGTATTGGTTGTTCCACATCCTTTCCTGACAAAAGAAACTCTTATATTCAGTTGTATCTTGAATAAATGCTGGAATTTTTTTTTGTTTTCAATAAATTCTTTACTCTTTTGTAATGGAACATTTCTTCCTTGCTTAACAGCTGGGAGTTTACAAGCAGTATTGAAAATCCAATCCATACAGTGCATCCATAGATAAAGACTGCAAATTCCAAGTTTCAAAACATGCTTGTTTAAATTAACATTTTTTTTCCAAATAGTTTTCAAGTTAAACTCCTTAGAATTTGCAAGGCATACATGGCAGGACTGAGATGAAATTTTTTTTTTAAGCATATTTGATACAACAGCGTTTAGTGTTTTGCCATCATTCATTGTGGTATAAATAGTTGACAAACTAGACTTTACTACAAAAGTACTTTCACCAAGTTTAAATTCACTATTCTTCAATAAAAAATTTCATTTTTCAAATGTTCAAATTTTTCCTGAATAAAACTAGCAGTCTCTTTTGCAAAACAAAAAAGAAGATGACGGGTTGCATCTGGACTATTTGGAATTAAATTTTTCCATATTATTTTTTCTCCACTTTGGATCTCCAGCAGTACAAACACTATACTATACACAGAGGGATCATTTACACCTCTTTTCATAGTTGCTGAATTTTGAAACTCAGATTGATCACTTTGACCATCACCTCCTACTTTGTAAATAATTTGTACATTATCACGCTCTTCTTGTGATAAACTCATTATGCAGTTACTTTCATAATCCAAAAGATATTCAAACACTCTAGAAACTGAATGCCTTATCATATGGAAAAGACTACATTTTACTTCGGTTTCAGAATATTCAACCTGTTCTGGATATGTCAATTTTTTGTATTGCTTCAACTTGGTTAAACCTGGAGGATGACGATTATGATTCACTATAAGATTCACAAGATGACGATTATGAGTCACTATATTTTTAAATTCAGTCCATGTTCTATCTGTAAGTTTCAAAATACAAAGAGCTTGCAATGACAAATTTGAACCATATAAAATAGCCCTACCATCAGTAGAAGAATTATATTTAAACCGTTTGACAGCATGTTGCAGTTCTTCCACCTCTCGTTCTCTAAGACTATCTGATCTTTTACGCTTCATCCTGTTTGTAAGCTTAATAAAAGACTTTCTAGGTTTTGGTGTACAAGATGTATTGACTGCAGATGATTTAGGTACTCTACATGGTACAATATAAATAATAAAAAAATACATTGAAACATATATACATTTTGAAGGTTTTGTGAAACATATGTCAAACAATATGTATGTGTGTGTGCAAAATAAAAAGAGGGAGATACATTTATCTATGCATACCTGTTTACATTGGATCCATGAGTACGAAGCAGTAATTCCCCTTCTTTTATTTTACGCTCACCCTGCTTGATGAGTTGATTACCCTGTTTAATCAGATTTTCACCTTTTCTAATTAATAGCAGTTCTTCCTCATGTGTTCTAATCTCTTTTTCAGAATCTTTTTCTAATCTATATATATATATATATATATATATATATATATATATATATATATATATATATATATATATATATATATATATATATATATATATATATATATATATATATATATATATATATATATATATGTATATACTTATATATATATATACTATTGCATTATAGTATATATATATATATACTATAATGCAATATTTATTACTTATTTATAATAAATCAATATAGAATATATTATACTCACAAGAGATATTTGCATTGTTGATTTTGATCCAAAAAATGTTTATATTTAGTAAGAAAGAACTTTTTTCTTTTTCCACACTCATTAAATTTTTTTATTAAATTAAAAGCCAGACTTTTGAAAATGTTGAAAGTCACAGTGCAATCAGCATAAAGTGATAAAATCTTGGACTGCAAAAATTTAGCACATTCAGATACATTTTTACTCGTGAAAATATGCCTTGGAGGAAAATTATCAGCCAGAAGTTTACTAAGATTAAAAGTAACCATTTTTAAAAAATTCTAAATTACGATGAGATTATAAATCACGATGAGGTTATAACTTAAAGACTAGAAAAGAATGTTCCGCCCGCATCCAGTTTTTTCTTGACAAAAACTAACTAATCGGTTTTTAATAAATCGAGGTAGATTTATTAAAATTATTTTGAATTGATTTTATAGCATGTTACTACAGAGGTAGCCAGAATATTATTTCACTTATAATAAGTCAATTTGTTTGAGAAAATTTTAAAAAAATAAAAAACTGGCTACCTCTGTAGTAACATGGTCTAATCGATCAATCTTTACAGACACCCAAAAACAATGATCCAAACATTTTTTTTTTCTTTTCTTGGTTTTTAATTTACAAAATGTATCATTTATTAAAAAATGTGCAAAAAAAATGAAGAAATTTGAAAATTATCTTATGTAATTTAAAGATTTAGTGAAAACAAGGGTTTTTTTTTACCCCTGAAAATCCCGCACCTAAAAAGACAAATTTAAAAAAATTAAAAAAAACTTTTTATTATTAACTAATACTAACTTGTTTCAGTTAAAAAATATTTAAAATATTAAAATTGAAATTTTTTTTCTGAAAAGTAAGTAAAATCCAATTTCCGCTTTGCGACGCATAGTGCGATGCATCGGCATCGGCCTGCCGATGTATCGGCCACTAAGCCGATGCATCGGCATCGGCCTTGATAACTATCGGTCGATGCCGATTGTTTAGAAAACTTTTAAAGTTTATCAAATTCTCATTAAATAAAACTTATTAAACTCAAAACTTTTTTACATACAAAAGATTTTACATTTTACACAGAAAAAGATCTTTACAAAAATCATTCAAAATGTACTGTTAATATAGTATTTGTATCAATCAAGATATAGGTAAAATATTAGATTATAATAGTACGATTTAGGATCTGGTTTTCTTAATTGTACCGATAGCATAAATTTTTTAAAATGTAGTTCCTTATCAAATACCAACGTTTAAATTTTGACATATTTCAACTTTTTTAGAACAGTTTATCCCCAAATTATAAAATACAATAAAGTCTCATTGTTTCTACTTTGTATTTTTTCTCTCTTTTTGACTTTTTTCTTAGAGGGTACGATATCGGCAACCTTACCCTAAATGCAAAGTATAAAGCAAACTTATTAATAATAAGTTTTATATAGGCATATATGCAACCACTAAACTAAAAATTTTTGAACTGTTTTTAACAGGGTTCCCTACTTTTTAAGTGTTTTCTTATAATTTATAAGAAATTTTTTCTTAAATGATGATAGATTATAAAAAGAAAATTGCTTTAAACAAAGATTTTTTTGAAACTCTTTCTGTTATTCTTTACAATCAAAATGTTTCATTACATTAATTCCATTCAAGTGTATATTTCCATCATATATCCAATATCAGGTATCCAATATCCAAAAGTAGGCATCGATGTACCCCTAATAAAAAATTATTGGAAAAAAAGCAACATTTTTATCCATTATTTTATGTATATATCTTTTCTTTCTTAAAATCCTTTTTTTTAAATGCCAAAGTAAGAGTAAGCTGAAAAAAAAAACTTTGAAAAAAGCCTCAAATTTATACAAATCCAATAAATCTATACAAATCTAATAAATCTATACAAACCTATACAAGCCAATTAATGGAAACAGATGAGTTTTAGTTATATAAATGTTAAACTAAAACCTTTACTTGAACTTGGTTTTTTTTTACATGCTTTTTGTTTTGATGGATACGTGAATTATACGTGTTTTTATCACAAAATAAGCACTGTAGTTAGTTACTAAAATTTTTTTTTATTTTTTATAAAAAATGAACTTTTAAAATGAGTTTCTAGTTTATAGAAACAAAATCATTTGCAATGAAAAACTTTAAAAAAAAATAAACTCGATGAACCAAATGTTTAAAAAGTATTTAGAGGAATTGAAGTTAAAGTTTTAGTGAAATTTTACAAAAATTTTGAAATCTGTAAATAAATATAAATTTAGTTTTGAATAGTAATGGGTTTAACTTAGTTTTTTCGCCTTGACATTTTGGGTAGAGGAGCTGGGCCCAGGTTTTAGGGCATTTTTCTTTCATCCAATCAAAATTTTCTCAACTTTCAAGGTTTCCTCAATCGCCACTGAAGTATAAACTCATAATAAATAATAAACTTTTATTAGCTACAAATAATGAGTTTTAAACTATGCATTAGTAGTCAAAGATTTTTAGCATACTCCTTAAAGAGGGGAATTTTTCATGATCGAAATGATATAAGTATTGTTGGATATATTGTACTAGATTTTCAGAGTTGATTCCGATTCTCTTAATGATCACACATTCCCTCGCTTTTTAAAAAACTTCAATTTTTTTTATGTATAAAAGTTACAAAATGCCGACATAATGTTTTTTAAATAATACCAGTGCCGGATCTAGGGGGGGGGGGCTAGGGAAGGCTATAGCCCCGGGCCCTTATAATACTTTTTATTTTATTTTATGATAGTCATTTTTAGTCTCTGGCCCAAAAACAAAAATAGCCCCGGGCCCTAAGAAGTCCTAATCTGCCACTGATTAATACTTTTTTTAACAGCCTATTTATGAGGGTTAACATAAAATAGAAAAAAATATTCGTCTCGAGTATTCGAGTTTTAATTAAGTTATTACATTTTTTTTACTTAATTTTGCTCTCTTAATAAAACATTTAAATTTCTGTACGTACTAACCAGTTTTTTAAATAATCATCTTTCAGGACCCAATTGTCTTAAAATGTTTTAGTAGATTAATGCTTATTTTCTTTATTTTAAAAAAAACATTACCTTGAAAATAACTATATACTAATTTTGTCGAGGCTTGTATTTTAAAATTCAGCATACCAAAATAAAAAAAGTTAAAAGTAAAAAAGTTTAATTAAACACAGTTCGACGCGTTGGTTTAGCAAGGTTCTAACTGAATTTTTGAGGAAAAAATTTTTTAATTTTGTTTTTATTATTGTTTTTATTATTTGTTTATGTATTTTTTTTATTTATTTATTGTTTTTTTTGGTTGATGTTTAAAAGACAAATAAATAAAAAATAATTATATAAATACTTTTGTTAAGGCATTAAAAGAAAAAAGAAAAAAAGATTTATTTTCTTATCTCCTAAGATAAAGAAAATCAGTTATAACCTTGTCAAACCAACGCGCCGAGTTGTAGTGGTCACTTTACTTGACTCATCAAATCAGAGTTGTTAACAAGGCCAAAAGTAGCAAGGCCCAAGGCCACATGTTACAAAGCCAAGGGCAAAGGTTTCAAGGCCAAGGTCAAGAGTTTCAAGGTCAAGGCATACGCAAACATTTTCAAGGCCAAAAACATTGAGGCCAATCATTAACAAAACTGTAGATAGTAAATGCTGTGACAATAAAACCACATGTTAAATTAGACCAAGGTTATCCGCAGAATTCAAGTCAATAAAAAAATATACTTATAAAAATACATAAAAATATAGTAATTAAAACTTTTAATTCTTTAATTTTATGTATTGCTAAGATAACTGGCATCCAAATTAAAAAATTAGAATTTTTAGTTACAGCCATTGAAACTTGTTTCACGGAAGGAACCTATCGTTCCTTCTGTGATATAAGTTTTAAATACCTATAACTAAAAACTTAGCATTCTACTAACAAAATCTTTTCTCAAAAATAATTAGATATTTATAGGTAGTATATTAGGTATTTTTGCCCCCTTATAAACGTTTTTTTTTTTTTTTTTTTAATTTTCTAATTAAGTTTACAAAGGTCCCTTTAAAAAACAAGACTTTTCAATCTTGTCCTCCTGTAAAAAAATCAACTGCAGTAAAGTTTAGTAAAAAACTCTATTAAAATGCAAACACGAAAGAAAGTTCTGGATTCTTAAAGAAAAGTTGAAAAGTTTAGGCCAAACTTATCAAGTCCAAGACCAAGGCCTTGATAAAATCGGCCTTAAAGCAAGACCAAGGACTAACAACTCTGCATTAAATCCAAAGACACAAGTTTTAATTAAACTGCATGTTTAGACTTTTTTTGTTTTCATCAGGTGTTTTAGAGCAATGTACAATTTAATGTATGATTTTACACAATTTTAATTACGAGAATAAGTTGTTTTTGAAGTTTTTGCAAAATACAAAATAATTAAATTTAAAATATACAAAAATAGCGCAAAATTTGTATTTTTAGCTTAGATGTGTGGCAAAAAGAAATAAAAAAGAAAACAAACATTAAAGTCTTTGAGGACTGATGCAAAGTTTTAACTTACGCTTATATCAAATTCAGGGCCGACGATACGGGAGGGACACAATCATCAATTTCTAAAAAAAATCAAGATTTTTCTCGAATAAAAAAAAAACCTTTTGAAAAAAAGTTGGGGTAACGGCACTTACCCCCTGGTGTTGTCGTCCTTAAAACAAGGATGTTTTTCAAAAAAATTAAAAAATCTGAACGAGATTGACAGAACAACAAGCGATAAAATAGATACTATAAAAATATACTGATATTTTTGATATTTTTGTGTGAGCTGATATTTTTGTGTGAGCTTGATTTTTTTGTGTGAGCTGCAACTAGTCTTATTTGCAAAAGTTAAATCATTTGTTTAGATTATTAGTTAAATTACTTTTTCGAGTAATGAGAACGAATCAAATTTATTATCTTATGGTAATACCTATTTATATCTCTATTTTTTTTCTTTTTTGAGTGTTTAATAATGAAAATATCTGAAAAAAAAAATTATATCGGCAACTTCTAATCAGTTTTCTTTTACGTTGGTTTACATTCTATTGTTATTTATCATAGAGAAAATTTACCCAGTTTGCATTAATGCACTCGTCCTTCTTCAGGTTGGTAACTAGTTGGCATAAACGCAGATATGCACAGATGATGTTTTGTACTTAAGTCTTTTTTATAAAAGCCTGTTTACATTTAAAGTTTCTATTACTGATTCTAAATTGCGCTTCAATAATAAAGTAAAGTAAATAACCTTAAATCCGTTTTTTTATTGTTAGAATTCACTAAATGGCTCAGCTTCAAAAATAAAACTAAATGATATATAATTTTCTACAAATTATTGTTATAAGTATCTTTATAAAGTATGGTTTTTATTTCTTCAAGTATGCCAACCCATAAATATATGTCAATACATATCAGTGCCGTGGCTAGTGGGTTGGAGATTCCCCCCTCCCCCTACCAAAAAAAAAAGAAACTTGTCCTATAAACCCAGGTTTCCTTAAAAATTTATTATTTAAAAAAAAAAAATGCGGGGGGCCTGACTTTGCTGGGACCACCGCCTCCCTTCAATGAGGGCGTGTGGCGTTTATATATATATGAATCAGAGCCTAGCCACGGCTCTGATTCATATATATAAAGAATTTTTATTTTGGTGAACTATTTTTTAAACATTCTTATCTATTCCGTATTTAATTCGAACTGATGGTAGAAATTTAATGTGACCGGTTTAACCCGGTTTTATTATAATTTTTATACACACGAGATCGTACATTTGATGTACAATTTATTTTTGTTTTGTATCGTAGGATTATTTAGATGACACAATGAAAAGCATATTTTTTGGTGATTATAAAACAAATAATAAAGAAAATTGTATCTTAAAGAAAGATGACACTGACAAACAAAAAAATATTGTTACATCTGAAAAAACAAATTCAGAAACTTTTTGTGTTGCGGCAAAGTATAATTCTGCCATTCCTAATGTAGCTTCTGAAAAAACATCTCAAGATGTTTTTAAAGTAGCTTGCGGTATTACTTCCTCATATCGTGTTGGATCTTTAAATAAATTTTACGGGAATTGGCGTATTTCAGCTATAAATAATGTACTCTCTGACCGATCTCACGATTCTAAGATATCAAACAGCCTTTTTTCACGTACTAGCAAAACTGATTTTGATCAATTCTGTGTAGGAAGAAAATCTACATTTGAAAATTTTAGTTGCCCTAACGTAAAACTTGCCTCAGAAGAAGTTGTTGAAATCATTAGTTGTTCTTCAACAAAAAACTCAAATATATATCCGACCAAAGTACTCGTTGAACCATCTGTTTCTCTACAATACATCGGCACACCGTTTAAAGGTTGTTTTTCTTTTGGCAATAATAATCCTGTTTTGAACAAGAATACGACAAGACAGTTTCAATTTTAAACTAGTCTGTTTTTAAAAGTATAAAGCTTAAACATTTAAGAAGCGAGTGTCGTATGTTTTGTATAGCTAAAAAAGAGAATTTTTTTGAGTTACATATGTTTTATATTAACGATTCTTTTGCGTTTACTACGAAGTTTATTTTATTGATTACTTGTTGATATTTTTATGCATATTTATTAGAGTACGATGTGTATTCTATGTATTACTTTTTGCTATTATTTTACATAAAAGATATTTTAAAGGTCTTTTATTAAATGTTTTTTTTCTTTTCTTTTTTCTTTTTTGAAATTGTTGCCGTTAAGTCCGGTAATCGTAACGAGTAGGAAAAGAAAGTGTGAAGAGTGAGAAAGCAGGAAATAATGTTCCAACAATTACTTAACAAAAACATTTTTAAAAAAAAATCGATTACACTTTGTTTGATCAAATAAACTCTATCAAGGTTTTATGATCGTTACTGCACTACTTTTTTTTCGATGTACTTTTCCTTCAACTGTTTGTTTATGCGATCCGTAAAAGAAGATTACTACTATAAGCAATTTAGAGTTTAAGGCAATAGAGTGCGAAATGGTTATCCTATTATTATTGTTTTTTTTATTTTATGTTTAGAATTCGTAATGATTGAAGGTTTTGTATGGAGTTGTTTTGGTGGACGAATAAAAACATAAAACATTTTACTAAAATCAATCCATTTAACATATTTATTATATTTGTTTTAATATTCTCTAACAAATGCATTTGTTTAAGTGGGCTCATAATAATAAAATTTTATGATTTTCGTTAATTTAGACATTCATAAATCGTACCTTAGCAGTTTTTAAACTAATAATTTATTTTAGCACATTTACATTATATTGTTTAATAGTTATATTTTTATAAATTGAATGTTCAATAAAACGCATGATTTTTCAATAGGATAAAATCTTGAAAAATTAGTGGTTTGTTGTTTTCTGTATTCGTTTGTCTTTACCCTTGAATTTATTTTTCGCAAATTTTCAACGTATTTAAATGTACACAACAAAATGTAAACAACAAAGCTATTTATGTCAAATATCGAAGAAACAGGTTTTATTGAAGATTTAAACTCGACTGCAGTTTCTTATAAACCTTTTAGCTTGTTTAGTTCATGTGTTAAAAAAAAAAATTATCGGAGTAATTGTGAGTAATTGTAACCTTACTTATGGTAGTACAACATGATGTCAAAAAGTAATTGAGACCTGGCTAATGGTAGTACAACATGCTGTCAGAAAGTAATTTTGAGACCATGCTAAAGGTAGTTCACATAACATGTCCCCTTTTTCAAGTTAGCGATTTATATAATGTCAAAGATGGCCAACAAACCATTCGATGTTGTTCAACTGAAAAGCATACATAGAAGTGTGGGTTTTACATTTTGTGTATGCCAGAAGCGCTTAAGAGCAAGGGTGCAAACCAAAACAAAAGAACACTTGTCAAATTATCAACACAATTTACTCTATATATCTTTCTAGATATATTTCTTCCACAGTTACAACCTCAATTACCCAACCTATGGATCAATGAATTATCCAATCTCTTAAAGCAAAATATCGCTCACTTGATAAAAAAGCAGAAAAATATACGGAAACTATACCTAAACTTTTGTTCCATACTATGTTAATAAAGTAACTAATAATATATTGAATAAATCACGACCAATATCAAAGTTCAAATGACAAATAACAAAGTTCAAAAAGTAGACTAATGTAGAGGATTGATAATTTGGAGCAAGTTTTTATAGATAAAGATGCATTAATCAACGATTTAAAGTTGAAACACTGGGAAAAAAAAGTTTGTTTAAATGATGCTAATATTAATAAGAGTACTAAGTACAGTAATTTTGCGACAGCCTCAGCCAAACCTGGGTCACAAGCTAATACATCTCTCATTAGTGCAGTATCTGCAAATGCTAGAGCAACAGAAAACAAAATCAAAAAAATTGTGTTTTTAGGCTTACCTGTTCCAGACACCAAAGACCAGTCAACTGCAGAATCCATAGTAAATGACAAAGTCAAAAAAGAATTTAAAAATTTTTGCATAAAGGTTTAAATATATAAGAAACATTTAAATCTTAATGCTAAAATTACAAGTACTCATTTAATTAAAACAAAATTAAAATTGGGCCATGATTCAACCTCAATAAATAATCAAACTCCGGTAATAGTGGAATTTGACAATGTAGAAAAAAAAGCACTGTATTAGCAGCTGCAGCAAATCTTGCGCAAACAGATCACAAGAACATTTTTATTCGACCCGATAAAACGAAAGAAGAATATAATAAGACTAATAGTAAAAAGAAAATCGCTAATAAACGATCTTAAAAGACGTTGAAATTTCAATAGGCCCTATTGGTTCGTCATCCGCAGTAAAAAAGTTCGCTGCATCGATGTATTTAGGACCCTTGAAATCAACGGCCGACCCAAACATCGGTTTGTGGATTAGAAAATCTAAGTGCACAATCTGCACCATGAGCAGTAGTAAAAACAACTGATCACTTTCAACCAAATTTAGCCAACAAGATGTTTTATCCAAGCTAATAATACCATGTAACAAATTTTCACTTTTGTTCAGTTCCTGGGTTGAAAATGTGTTTTCCTAACTCGTTAGATCCAGTATATCGTTGTTATACCAGAAAAATTTTGCATCTGTGACCGGGACATGGAAATTTGGAAAATATATACTTTCCAACCAGAAAGACATGAACAATTTGAATTGGGACCTCGAGCTTATGAAAAGGAATATTTAGCTTCTGATACCAGTCTCAAACAGTGGAACTTATTTGATGATATTGTACAAGTCACCAATTAGAGGAAGCGGCATCAATGATTTTCAATCTTCTTTAGTCAATGTGATGGGTTGTGCTTCTGCAACGATGTTATCGGTCTATTCCAGGCTATAGGTATCGCATGTAATCCTATTGAATGGTGACTATTCATAGTCAGTTTATCTCGGAGTCTTTCAAAATAGAAATAACTACCCGTCTTTTTCGACGGCTCACTCTGTGCATCTCAAAGAGGTTTCAAAATGTTGCTGAGTGCATTAAAGTATGACGACTACGAATGGGAAGTAATCGGTGGCTTACTTCACTGCTCTTGATAATGAGTCAGCTGCATTTAATACCTCCAAAATCTTTTTCCACAGTTGCCAACTCTAAGGTCAGGGCTGCTATATTTGTTGGACCGCTGATCCGAATGATTAAAGAATACGAGGATTTCGCAAAGCTGTTGAACAGGATGGAGAGTGCTGCTTGAAGCAGATTCGTTGCAGTTGTTCAGGGTTTCCTAGGTAATCACAAAGCTGAAAACTATGTGGAGTTGTTGCAGACTCTCATAAAGAATTATGCCAAAATGGGATGCAGAATGTCTCAGTCCATATCCTTGATTCACATTTCAAAAAATTCAAAGAGTTGGGGCTTATTCCGAGGAACAAAGGATTACTTGGGGCTTATTCCGATTGGGGATTACTTGGGGCTTATTCCGAGGAACAAAGGATGAGGGACTTAATTTGGGGGCTACTTCAAGAAAATGATCATAAATCTAGAAAATCTAAACATTTCTGAACCTCGTTGACTTGTTTCCGACTGTGTTGTTTATTTCTTGTGCAATTTTTGTTTTTACCTGATCATAATGACGGAAATGAAAAAAAATTGTTTTATTTTCACAAAAAAACAAGTTTTCTTCGTGCTGTTGTTTTGTAAGCAATATTTGTGTTTAATGAAGTTAAACACAAGTTAACACTTAGAAGCCTGGAAAAAATTTTTTGTTACACAGTGTAATACTGTCATAACTAGCTAAAGGTCTTTTAACCGACTATGTCACATTGTTGTTACACTTACGCCACATCACTTAATAACAATATAATACAATTAAATGCTTTGGCAAACTCACTAAAACTAAACATAATTGCCTTCGCCGAAACGTGGTTCTTCGAAAATAAATGCACTCATTTAACAAATAAATTACAAACTGTTCGATAAAAACAGACCCAGTCATGGTGGGAGAGTGGTTACATATATGTCAGAAGATTTCGATTCTTTTGAGATTACCAATATAGCATTATGTAGTACAAAGTTAGAGCAAGTTTAGTGTCGAATCAGATTTAAAAAAGAAACAATTTTATTTTGTTCATTTATAGGCCTCCACCCAAATTAAGTGATACGCAAGATGGTATACAAATACGTGAGGTTGCGGTAAAATGCTCAATTGTTGCAGCCTCAAACTTAGTTAAAAGAGGATGTTTTCGGGTAAGTAATGTTTCGGACTTGGTTACAACAAAACTCTACACTTTTTACATTTTGCAACTTCTATTAGTTTGGCTACTGGTACTTTTTCTTCATTATTGTTTTACTGAAGTTGCTCAGCATTGTTTTAATCAAGCATTTGAGTAATTGGAATAGAGTGTCTACGCTTTGCGTTAGATTTAGCATGTTTAACCTAACATGCAAAAAAAATAAAAAAATGTAAAAGATGCTAGCAACTTTCACAGCATTCTTAGTTGCTTTTTCTTCATCTTTTTGTTTGAGGAACTCAATCACATTTTTTTCGGTAATACATTATCCGCGAAGTTTGACATTATGACACAAAAAACTTCATAAGAAAATATAATTCACTGCTTCAATTTCTTAACATGCGATTGATTTCTTGCTTGAAAAAATTGGTTTACCTCCATCTTGATACTGTTTGCAACGGTCAATACATGCTTGATACCTATCAAAACCTGAAGCTGGCGTAGTTAAGAAAGATGTTAATCGGTGTGTAGGTGCTGCAGTAGCTATTGAATATAATGAAGCTGTGTCTGAGCAAGATGGCGTAGGTGCTGCGGAGGCTGGTAAAGTTAATGATAGTGGATTAAATGTTTGTGTTATTGATAATACCTTATAATTTATGTTGTTTTTATTAAATGGAAATAACCCAGTGTACTGAAAACCAGCGATTGGATACAATCAATCAATCATATATTTTGAAAAATATTTTTCATGGATATTAATCTTAAGGGGGCTCACACCTGTCAAAATAGCAAAAAAATTAGTTTTTTCTGAAATTTTTGGGTTTTTATGTTTCAAGTGTAAAAATTAACGAGAAATCTGATTCTGAACTTAGTAAATAATAATAAAAAAACACATAAATATGTTTTTTTTTTGATTATTTGGTCATAGTAAAAAAATCTTCTTAGCAACGTCCATAGCAACGATTTTATATTCTTCTTTCCTTATCTACAACTTTTTTTTCTATCTGAGTCAGTGAAGTATTAATTTTTCAAACTACTTCCATGTAAATCTGGAAAAGATTAAAAAATGAACTTTGTGAGTATGTTATCCTCACTGTCACACAACCACAAAAATACACTACACATTGTGTGTCTAACTTTCTATTATAAATTAAATATTGTTTTGTAGATTTTTTAGTATTTTTTTTTTAAATTTACAAATAGCTTCTTGGAATATTTAACCGAACCGAACCGAACCGTAAACAAAAAAAATGTAAAAAAACCGATCGAAAACATTTTAATATCTCTTTTTGAGATGTCAAAAAAATTATTTAATATCAAGTATTACCAAAAATTATTAAATAATATATAATTGGTATTTAATTTAAGAAATTTCAAACCACAGAAAAGCAAAGTAAAATAGGAGACAATGTAAACATAATATAATAGTCCACAAGCAGCTTGCCGTGAAATTAGAACAAATGCTGCGGACCACATAGAGTAAGATTTTTTGAGAGTTAGTCTTGTAAAATGTAAGTATAGTATAAACTTTTTTAAAAAGCTGCATTTTTTATATTAATTAAATTTTTAATATTGATTATAATATGTAATATTTACCTTATAATATTGTAATATTTACCTTATAATATTGTTATTTTGAAAACCTTGTTTTCTAAACTGTTTTCATTGTATAAATAATAAAACTGTTATAATCAAAAAAGAATTGTTGTTTAAATATTATCAATGCCTTTAGGAGCATGCAAGACGTAAAATAATTTAAAATTTGCATTGTAGCTAATAATGTTCTCAAAAAAACTAAAATACTTTTTAAGGATTTTAAAAAACTCTTAAGTTAAATTTATTTATGTTCTTATCTGATATAATACTTTTTCAAAATTAAGTTTATATTTATGTTTATTTATTTTATGTTTATTCTACAGTTTGGTTGTCTCACTAATCATTTTTATTTTATTCACATTAAAGATGCCAAAGAAAGTGATACTTGGAAATTCTTTGAAAAATCAAGTAAATTTGAAGCCAAATGTAAGATTTGCTTCAATTTTTACAAAATAAACTGTACTTCAACAATAACCAGCCGCGTTAAAACTAAACATGAATCATCTTGGGAAGAATATGTTTTGAAAACTACCGAGATACTTAATAATGATTCCTTCATGAGTCTCAGAGGTCACTACATTAGTTCAAACTTTAATTTAGTAAGTTTTTTTATTGCTTGCGCACCATTTACTGGTAGACACATTATGGTTGCTATTACCGTAACCCTGGACGTTTTTATTGCTAATTTAAACTTAAACGAAGAAGTCTATTAAGCTGCGTTAATGACAATGGCAGCAACATTGTTTTACCTGCTAAAGAAAGTGATGAAACTAATTCAGAATTATGCTGCAATGATCACACAATCCATATAAAAACAAAGACTTGCAAAAACTAATGATGAGTTTAAAAGGTCATGTTCTTCAAACAATTAAAGACATTGCAATGGAAGAAGCTTTCCGTTTCTCGAAAAAGTTTATAATATTTCAGTAATATTATCAGCCGATAAAAGACGAACAATCCAAGATGTTAGACTTTAATTATTTTCCTTTCACCAAGAGCTTTTTTCCCATCAACATCAAAAACACACGCCAAAAAGAACATTTATAAAAATGTTGATTTGTGAACTGCATGAAAGATATCTTAATGGTGCTGAGCGGCTGCTATAAATAATGTGATGAAATAAAAGTAGCAATATTGACTTAGGAAAAAAAGAAAAAACATGAAAAAAGAAAAAACATGATGAGTAGCAGCAAAACAGACAATTAAAGTGATAAAAATGTTAAAGTTATTTACCACGAACTGCTTAGAAAAAGACTGAAGCAAGATATTTCAGCGCGCAGTGCTTCAACGATGACTAAATTGGGTTTAGAAATTGATCCGTATTTAGCAGCTGAAACAGTTGAAGGAGCAACAAATATTCTGGTAGAAAATTATAAAGTTACAGTATCCAATTTTATCAAACTATGTACGCAAATATCTTTGTATACCAGCAACTTCTTCATCTTTGGAGAGGGTTTTTTTTACCGCTGGTATCGTTGTCACTGCCAGAAGAACTACTTTGGCGGTTAATAATGTTAAAAGAATTGTTTATATAAAAGAAATTATTAAAAAAACAAAAATTAATTTTTACTTTTCTTTTGTTTTTTTTTAAATATGTAATTCTAAATTTATTAAATAAATGATTTCTAAAACTTTGTTTTATTTTTAACCGAAACCAAACCGAACCGATCAAAAAAAAGTTTAAACCGAAATGAAAAAAACCGAATCGTTACCTTTATTTTTAAAACCGAATCGAAAAAAACCGAAACGAGAAAAGCCTTAACCACGTGGCCTTATTTATTAAGTTGTATTATTGTATTAAGTATTTATAAAATAATGATAATAAATTATGTGGCAAAGAAAAAAACAATAACAAATTATAAAATTAAAAGAGTAAAGTTTGCAAGTTTAAAAAAAAAGGAAAAAGAAGTTTAAAGGAAATCAATATACAAACAAACAATTTGTGTCCATGTAATCTGAACTATTAAATCTTATTCAAAATACTTCAGCGTCATTACCAAAAACAAGATCATTTACTAAGCTGTCATTAATTTTAATTTTTGGTTGTCCTCAATGTAAACAAAGTTCATGTTTCAAGCTAAGTGAAAGCTTAGCAAACAAAATGACTGTAAAATGTTCTTGCCGTTGGGAGCATTAATTTTGGACATCAAAAAAAATGCCATTTATGTCACGAGAGTTTGATTTAACCTACAGAATAGTACACTCAATCCATTGATGCGGTCAAAGCTTTGCTGGTATTAATCGTTTTAATGCACTTTTTTCCATTTTTTTCAACTTTCTAGTTTTCCACCACCATTTGCATCAAATAAATATAACAAGATTTTTTTTAAGTTTAAAAAATGTCTTGAGTTTGTTGCCACTCAAACTCTGAATGACGCAGCTCTTAATGACGCAAATATTGGATTCCGAGTTAAAAAAGTTATGAGTTAAAATGTGATTCATATTTTGACAAGTGTTTACATAGAAAAACACAAAATCAAAATGAGCCGTTTAATAATATGGTTTAGAAACGTTTACTCGATTTTATACCAATCTTGGATGTGATAAAATCAATATTAAAAGGATGAAAAATTCAATAAAACATAGTGAAGTAAAAAATGTTCTCTTTCATCGTCTAATTAGAGGACAAAAAAAAAAAAAAAAAAAAAAAAAAAAAAAAAAAAAAGATAATAAAAAAAGCAAAATGAAGGAAAAACCTATAAAGCAGGAGATTATTTTGAAGTTAATTTTAAAGATGTTGTTTTCATTTTATTTAATTTTTTTATTCTGGATATGCTGTTTTCTTATTTTTAGTTATACAGCGTATTTTTGACAAAATAATGTTCTTTATGTGATATAGTTTATTTATATAAAAGTATAGATAATGATAGATAATAGATAATCTTTCCATAATTAAAGCCCATTTAAATTGATTTGAGTTTAGAATTGAAAAGGTTTAGAAAATAACAACTTACTATAACTTTCTTTACAAAATGTTTTACATTTTGCTTATTTTATCAAATTCCTTTTTTTTTCGAGTTTAATAAAAATTGGATATGTGCTCTAATTCTTTTATAGCTTTTGAGCTAATATTTTCACACAACACACATAACAGATTGTTCATGCAGTAAACCAAAAGTTTGATTTAAATGTTTTGTATTGTCTGTGATTAGCTTGTTCAATTTCATATTAAAAATATAGAAAAATATTGTTGATTTTTTAAAACCTCAGACAGACATCCTTCTTTAAATAATATTTCAATTTTTTTTGATTTATTGCGTGCTTTTAGTGTAAATAAACCATGTTAGAAAGTTTCATTGAAAAATAGTTTATCAACCCAAGGGAATTAGCTTTCCAAATTGAATTTAAGATTTTCGCCATTTTGAGTTTGTAACCATGGCAACACCTGACATTTAAAAAAAAATGAAGTTATATACTTTTTAAACACTATTATAATATCCTTTCCAATAAATAACCTAAAAATACTATGAACTTGATAGTTGTCGGAATATTTTTGAGGGTGGTGAGCCCCCTTAAGTAATCAAAAAAATACAGATCTTTATATACATAATTAATAATAGTTATAAAATAGTAATGATAATAATAAAAATAGTATTTAACCAAGTATTTAACGAATAAACATAAAAACTACAATAATAATTAAATAACAAAAACAATAATAATAGTAATAATCATAACAATAATAAGAAAATAAATTAGTCACTTGTTTTTATAGAAACAATAGCTAACTATACAAAGTTGGCAACACTAAACTAAATAAAAAATACATAACAATTCAAACAACGCACTAAAACATATAGCAGTATAAACTATTCACTACAATACGCAATAAACAATATACAAGAATGCAAAAACAAAACAAAACAACAACAACAAAAACACATCAAACAAACAATGCAAAATGCAAAAATGCATTACAGTATGAACAGTGTACGAAAATGATTTTAAAAATTACAGTTTAAAAATGTTCTTTTTTTTCTTTTTACAGTGGTAGTAAAATTTGTTGTTCTTTTTTATTGTTATTTTTCATTTTCGAACATTTTTTCGAACTTTGTATTAAGTTTATGGTAGTTTTAGTTTTTTTCTGTTCTTTTTTCTCCTCAGTCATTTTATTTATTTATATTATTTGAGCTTGTTTTTATATTGTTTGTTGCTGTTTTTTTATTCTTCTTTTTTTAAAATAATAATTTTTAATTTTCCTTATATTAATTTTTCTTATTTTTTTCCTTTTCACCGTCAAAAACCACCACCCCTATTTGCGATGTCATTGCAAAGAGGTACATACAAGCGTGTAAAATATTTACCACGCTTGTACAGCAGTTTGAGCAACGGTGGAAAACTTTGTATATCTAAATTCTTACATTTTGAGTCTTTGCGTGGAGAGAATTTCTTTCCACACTTGTTTGACATGACAACACACACCTCTCTCGAATGGTTGTGAAATTTGCGAAGAATACTCTGGTAGACAAATTAAAATTATATTGTATTTTTGCACATCAATACCACTTCCAAAGTTATGTGAGTTGTATGGCTATCTAATACTAAAATATGAATACCACCAACTTGCTTTATAAATACTTATAAATACTTTTTTAAATATTTTGCTTTATAAATACTTATAAATACTTATAAAAACTTGCTTTATAAATACCATTCATTAAACGTATCGTGCTTCATTCAACCTGATTTTGAAATCTAAAATTGAATATTTAGTGCCAATCGGACCACCTCTCGCCCAGTCAAGACAAAAGTTTCTTTTGGCTTTTTATAGAATTTGATCCTTAAAGAAGAAATAAAAAACATTAAGTCATCAAATCTCTTCATAGCAGCTGTCAAAAAGCACTTATTTAACTTAAGTGACGTCAACATACTCTCCTACTTTTAGAGATCAAATTAATAATAACTAAAACGAACTTTTCCCTTTTGGATGATTATATCACAATACAAATAGTTGTTCTTTGCTAGACCCGTCTATCAGATCGTTACGTACAAAGCTTTGTTTTTTACGTACAAGGCTATGTATTTGTTTTATTTCTACTCATGAATTTTTAATGTCACGTTAAGCTCACGTGAAACTTATTGCAGAGTCGCAAATGAAAGGGGTTTGATGATAAGACTGCAGTTTTCTACTTGCTTTTGTCATTATTTTAATTTTAATCTTATTTATAAATGTATACATGAATTAAAGTTAATTGTATGTAAAATATATAGTGACAAAATAAAAAAAAATAAAAAAAAAAATCAAAAAGATTTACTCATTGCGAGAGTGTCTAAAACGGTCTGAAGTAAGGGGCCCCAATAAAATCTCTTGTTTAAACAATAACTAGTTATTGTCTAAACAAGATATTTTATTGCGTTTTATAGTTAACTATTATAAATTTTTATTTTTTATTTTTATTTTTATTTTTATTCGAAAAAGGTTACAACGACATTCGAAAAAGTTACAACGACTTCCTTTGCTATTTTTATTGTGATTTAAAGCAACAGCTATATATTTGTATTTTCTAAAATTTTTATAATCTTTTATTTGTATCATTTATTTACATATTTGAATATTGATTATAATTTGTACATTTTTGTAAAAATATGCATCTCTTACTTATAGTTATAATTTTTTGCAAATATAAATATTGCAATACTTTTTTTATCAATCTTTATTAAGTGCAATGTATACATATTGTTTAAATATTTAAATATATAATATCGGGTGGACACAGTAATATTCAGTGAACATTAAATTTAGATTTCTTTAAAACCATTAGTGGTTTTTATTTCAATTTTTTTTATTATTAAATTTGTTTACATGAATTAGTGTTTCAACTTAATTTTAAGGGGCTTGATCGGCTGTTTGGCAAGAAACTGAATTTTATAGCGGGTTAATGCCATTAACTTTAAAATTACTTTAAAATTACTTTAACCTTTAAAAATATTTTTAAGAAATTTTTTATATTTTTTGTTACTCTACCTGTCTTAAGAAAAACTCCTTTAACTATTGCCCAAAAATCTTCAATCTTTTGCTCTTTAGGATGATTTAGAGGATTCGCATCTTTAGAAACAATTTTCACATAGCTATTTTTTCATTGCTGTAGAACCTTTTTAGAATACTGAAAAGCAGCAGGATCTGTCTAAAAGAAACATCGGTATTTGTATTTTTTCATAAATGGAAAAAGTCTTTTTTTAAGGCATTTGTTGATGTTGAGATTGGCATTCAAGGTCTTCTTAGTGACAAAACAAGAGGATTGCACATCACAGCTACAAATTGCTTGCCACAAAAGGAACTTGGATGCAAATTTCTCTTTTCGAATATATTTAAATTAATCATTGACAAGTTTATCTTTGTTCTCATTGTAAAATTGTTGATCAGGAAGTTATGAAAAACCCGCCTCGCAATATGTTTTGTCATCTTCAATTATGTACATAGTTTTATCCGCCATTATTTTAACCAACTTCTTTGCGCGTCGAATTCTTTTAATTATACCATTTAAGCTTCTCTAAGGTGTATTTTTTTTGTAAAGTGCTTTATTCCCAGCATTTTTAAGTACATTTTTTATATAAGGACGCGAAATCTTGAGTTTTCTTGCTAGATCTCGCTGTGACTGGTTTGGATTTCTTGCTATAAGGCGTAAAATCGACTTTATCTTTTTGAATATATGGAAAGTTTTCTTTCTACCACTTCCAAGTTTTATTTTGAAGCTTTGAATAGCCTTGAACTTATTTATAATATCCATGACTGTAGATTTTGGGACATTTAAATGTCCCAAAATTAACATACAATTGTATGTTTAGCAATCGAGCAATATGAAGTCAATCGATTTTTGCAAAAAAAAATCGTTATTATTTTACGCACATCAATTTGTTTCCGAAAAATTTTGCAAATTATTGATTCGTAAACAAAAGTTTATCAACACAATTAAAGATGAAGAAATAAAGTTTAAATAAAAGAAAAATAAAAGAAATAAAAAGCATTTGTGGTTTTAGAGAAATCTTAATTTAAAGTTGACCGGATTTTTCTGTGTTCACCCGATATTAAACTTAATCTCAATGATATTTTATACTTTGTGTGTTTTTAATTATATTTTTAAAGAGTTTGTAATATATAATTACAAGATTATATATAACTCTCTATATATTGTAATTAAATCGAGTATAATTTCAATATATAGAGAGTTATATATAATTAAATAAATGTGTAAAATGTACATCCTAAGACGTTTTTTTATAGTTTGATTGAATTGGATTTTATAAGCTTTTTTTCTGCCAATTTCTCTTGTTTTAGATATGAGGAAATACGTCAGAAAAACAAAAAGGCAGTGTTGGAGTGAGAGGTCCATGCCATCAGCTATTGAGGCTGTAAGAAAGAAAGAAATGGGATTAAAAAAGCATGCAAGTAGTTTAATCTACCACGGAGTACTTCGCAAAGAAGGTGAAGACAGTTTGAACTTTGTACAAGCCTCGTTGAAATCACTTCAACGAGGTTTGTACTAAAATGTGTGATTTCTATTGAAATGGAAAATGAGCTGGTGACTCATATCAAGCGAATGGAAGCTTTTTGGTTTCACACCTTAAGTTTTGCTTAAAGTTACCAGTTTGTAAAACTTAACAATCTCTATAAAAGATTCAGTTCAAAAACTGAACAAGCTGGTGTTAATTGGTTTTGTGGGTTTTTGACTCAACACTAATAAGTGACCGGGGCCCCGGCCCCGGCTAAAAATAATTTTTTTTTTTTATGGACCCGGTTAAGCTATAAGACTTAGTAGGGGTTGATAGTTGGGGCTAGAAAAAAATGTATAATTCTTTATATATTATAATTTTATGCTAACATTTACTATTTATTAAATACTGGCATATATTTATACATTTTCAAACTCTAATTTACTTGCAACAAGATTGCAAGCAACCAATATTAAGTTATGAGTTACTTTAAAATAGAGAAAAAGTAAAAATACTAAGAAATGGTTAACTGAAGACTTGAAAAGTTTTAGGTTGTATATAAAAAATAAAACACGAAGATGGCTAATAGTTATATTTCAGCTCGTAAATAGTTACAAGGTTTTTTGATAGTCAAAGAAAAAAATTGGAGTAATAAAAGTTTTTATAGGAAATTTACAGTAAAAAGATTTGTTGAATAACTTGTTGAATAAGAAACAAGTAAGAAAGAGATTTGGTTTAACGTAATAGAGATGATAGCTTGTTTGGGCATTGAAGAGGGTTGTTTTTCTTTAATATAGGAATACCAACATTATTGCAATATTTATTTGCAGTAAATAAATGAGTTTTGTTGTCTTACAAAAATTGCAGATTTTAAGTCCAGAATTTAAATCCATAATCCACAGCAAGCCTTAGGCTGTTACAGAAAAGAGATTAGGCTAAAAATCAGCTGCTTGTTCTAAGTAACCAAAAAGTGAAGATTTTTTGTCAAGACAAGAGTATAAAGTTGAGTCGTCAACAAATAGAAGCATTTTAGATGTTAAATTTTTATGAAAATTGATATTGTAGATAAGAAACAATACAGGAGCAAAGATTTAAGGGTACTACAAGATATTTTGTGGTACCTTTGAAGTTATTTGAAGTAAAGAAGAGTGAAGGCCTTCAAAAATAACTTTATTACTGCAGTTAGTAAAAAATAATTTAATAATCTCAAAACTTTTATATAAAGAAACTAATAACTGAGTGAAGGCTAATCTTAGGATGTTTAAGAAGGTCAAGGTATTTTCCAGAGTTTTAAAAAATTGGAACCACTTATTTTGCACTTTTTAAAAATTAAATATTATTAAATATTATACAACTAACAAGATTAAATGTGAGACTAATTTACTTAATGACAATGTTAAAGACTAATCAAAAGGCTCTAAAACATTTAATATAAGATACAAGATTTAGTAAACTGAAAATAACAAAGCTTAACATCAGACAGGATCTTTTTACATTGGTTTCCTCGAATAATAAAATGAGATTTGTTCTTAAGAGAGATTTACTTGTAATAAAGATTAAGTTTATTTATTTAATTTATTTAATCTTTTTTTAAATGCTCAAGATGGTGAAAAAAATGGAGTAGAATGAGGTTTGACTTAAAATTGAAGAGTAGGAATAAAAGCAACCAAACTTTTAGTCCAGAAGGAATAAAAGCTTCTGAGATGCGCTTTATGCATACATATTATGGATATAAACATATATGTTTGCTGTATATTTTTAGATGCTGGCATACAATATTCTTTCATTTTAATAAAAACTTTAGTATTTATATAGTGTAGTATTTGTCGAAATGATGATGATGATAATGATAATGATGATGATGGTAATGATAATTATGATGCTCATGTTGATCATAATGATGTTTATATATGTATATGTATATAACATGAATTTTGAATAAAAAAAATACTTTAGGATGTATAAATGTTTATGCAGCCCCGGTCATAAACCCGGCCCCGGCTATATTTTGTCAAACCTTACCCCAGCCCCAGCCCTCGCCCCGGTCATATATTAAACCCGGTTGTTTACTACTCGACACCCATAATTATCTATAAGAACACAAGAGTCAACTTCTGCAGTAAGAGCAAAGGGCTTTAATCAAGTCAGTCTTAAAAAGTTTTTTATTATATTGCAAGCATTGCAGGAAAAGCATCACTTTATTCCAGATCGAGTTTGTAATGTTGATGAAACAAGCATCACTACTGTTCCGAATAAGCCATTAAAAGTGGTTGCTATTTGTGGAAAGAAACAGGTTGGATGACTTACTACTGCTGAGCATGAGTAGTTGTTTACATTTGGAAATCTGCATGAGTGCGTCAGGCAATTTTGTGCTACCTCTTTTTGTTTTTCCAAAAGTTTACATGAAGTTTGAATGCTGCACCGTGCAATGGATGCTGCACCGTATAGTTCAAATGCTGTTTGTCACCCATTAGGTTGGATACAAAATAATATATTTGTTACTTGGTTAATGCACTTTGTAAAGCATGCTAACCCAACAGAGCATGAACCTTTTTTGCTAATATTAGAAGGGCATAAAACGCATACTTCAAATTATTTAATCTAGCTCGTCAAAATAATGTTATTTTATTGTGTCTTCCTAGACAAATTAAAACAATTTATTAAATAGCCAAAAATAGTTTAAAAATAGCCATGTGCAGGCAGTATCTACTATCACTGCTGTTAATGGTTTCGTTAAGACGGGCATTTTCCCGAAAAATCATAGTGTTTTTAAAGACAATGATTTTGCTTCTGCACAACTGATATTGCTCTGCAGTTGCTCAATAAACAACGGATATTCCTCTGCAGTTGCTCAGTAAAAAAACAACGTTAATAGTTGTTCCTGGGCAACGACATCTCGCCACAGAAGATTCTAGTCATTACTCAAAATAAAGATCTACTCATTCATTCATTCATTCATACACTCAAAAGTTGTAAAGCTATTTGTTAATCAAGTTTTGACACAAAGCCTCAACTTTTCAGAACAAGTTGTTCCACCAACAGTATCAAATAAAAAAACAATATATTCCCGTGATACAAGTTTCTCCTATTCCATAGGTTATCACACCGCGAAAAAAAAGTCATCAACACAAGGGTTTACTGCTGTTTTGACAAGCAGTCCATACAATATGATTTAGAAGAAAAGCAAAATACAAAGTAGGGATGGCACTTTTACTTATTTTGATGTAAAAATGCGAATTACTTTTAAGCGCAAATTACTTTACATAACTTATATAAAAATATATAAACTACTTACATTTAAAAGTAATTCGTTTTTTTTACGTAAATTATATAACGTGTAAAACTTAATTACTTAAGTTAAGTTTTTTAAATGAGTAACTGTTACTTGAAAAAGTAATTTACTTTTACAAGTAAAAGTTATTTGCATTTTTACTTTTACTTGTAAAAGTAACTTACTTTTAAAGGTAAGTCGTGTAAAGTAAATTACTTTCAAAAGTAATTTTGGTTATAATTATGTAAAAATTTTACATCGAAATGTAATTTACTTTTTAAATGTAAAAAAAGTTATTTATGAAGTAAACTTACGTATATAAAATATTTAAAAAACATAACACCTACTTTACCAAGTAAGATAAAACTACATCATAACAACAAATTACTTTTACGTGTAAAAGTTACTAATTAGCATTAATTAGCTTACATAAAAGTAATTCGAAAAAAATTGTTATTTACTTTTACAAATAAAAGTAATTTTTTCTTTAAAATTTTATAGTTTACTTTGTAAGTAAGTAAAATGTAAGTTACATTATTTACTTTCTTAAAGAACAGTCATTTAATGTTGATTTAACGTAAATTTTGAGATAGGTAGCGTATTCAAATCCATTTTCTGTTTGAGGGCACTTCTGGGTACTACTTCAGGTATGTGGGCAAGTATGTGGTGGGGCATCAGGAAAAAATTTTTTTTCACGTATATCAGAAAGGGTAGTTCTATTATAATTAAAGGCAAATATAGTCATGCGGGAATAACAGTAGTGTAGAGACGGGAACCCTGCCGCATGTGTGCTAATAGAAGCTGGTAAATAATCATTGATTTTTCATTTCTTTTTTTTGTTAAGTAGAAATAGGTTAGTGGCCATAATGAAACTTTGTCGGGGGAGGAAGGGAGCATAATTTCTTAGCTAAGGGTAATTCATGCATGTGTAAACCCTGACTAAGTCACTGTTCGTTAGAGCGCGCTTTTTCTCCAGTTTTTTTCTTTGTATTTGCCTTTTCAATCAAGTATTTTGTTATGGTAATATGACGCAATATAATATTTTTGGTACCCGCAAGGACATCGACTGCTACAACAGTTTTCAAAAAATTATAAGTCGTTTAAACTATAAGTTATAATTTATATGATTAAAGGAGTGTTTATCAGATATAATCTTTTATTGCGTTTTATCATATATAATGAAATTTCTATTTGAAAAAAGATGGTAAGAAAAGCTGTTTAATCTTCTAATATAGGTTGTGGGCACCCTAATAACCTACTTTTTGTTGCGTTGGTGTCCAACCCGCACAAGGACAATAGGTCAAATAAAATCTTATTCAATTAAAATAGCGCTTTAGAATAAACTTGTAATTTTTTTTTTCGAACTTCATTTTGACTTTACAAGATGTTTGTCGGCTATCAGTTGTCCCGGAATCTTGCGATTGATTTTTCACTACCTTCCGGACTAGCTAGAGCTCTGAAACTTCCAGCATATGTGTAAATTTAATAAAAGTAAATCAGAGCCAACTGGAGAACTCCACTTTTTGGAATCTCTTTTTTTTTTATAATTATTTTACTTTATCTTTTAGACTTTACTTTGATCTTACTTTATCATGAAAGCATTTGGGTAGTCCCAATGAAATTGCATGTTAAATTTGTTTCCTGCAAAGAGGGTTGTACCCTTTATTTTTTCTCTAATATCTTGTTTTTCTCTAATAATTGAGGTCTTTAACTTTTTAGAAAAAATGATTTTTGCAAAAAACCTTTAAAAAGGCATTTTTTTTGGTTTATTTGTTTTAGTATTAATTTTTTTGTCAGGAGGAAATAAGTTAATGGCCCTGATAAAAATTTACCATAAAAGAGTTGTGCATATTTGTAGCTATGGAGCTGCTTTTTGCTTCTCTTAATCAGTGTGGTTGTTGCTAACGCTAATGCGCTAACTCAAATGCATATATAACAGCTTGGGGTGTGATACCCCCTTTACCACCCTGGTCCTGGTCGTAACAACCACTCTAACAGAAATGAAATTTTTTTTTGTTTTTGTTTATTTATTAATATCTATTCATAAATCTGTTGTCTGGAATTAACTAATTTCAAATAGTCTATTCCATACATTAATTATTCCTTTATAATTCTATTATCTAACAATTATTCTAGTTTGTCATTTCAAGAAATAACTTTGATTTTGGTTAGCTTGGTTTTTAACAACAACCACGCTAAATAAAAGAAGCCAAAATGCAAAACTTAGAACAAAATTGCAAAATGCAGATACCTTTAAGTTATTAAGAGCATTGTTGTGTATTCCGCTGAGATATTCTTGTATCTGTACAAGATATTTTATTTTTATGCTTTTAATTTAATGGTATGTTAGAACATAATTTCTGTTTCTGAGAAATTTCAATTTCTTTCCAAAAACAATATAGTTTAACACTTTAGATAAAGCCAAAATACTTTTTATGGTTGTATCTAAATACTTATATATATAACTTATCGTAACGCTCGTATTAATTTATTTTTTATTTTAAAATAACTATTTTTGTCATGTTTCTGTTCTGCGTTATATTTAAGTGAACGTAATAAAGGTGTTCACTACCGTAATAAAACTAGTGTAATAAAAAAGCAAGTATCGTCAGTTCCGTATTAACAGCAGGGCTCACCCAGCACCAGGTGCGCAATTTTATTATCGGGCCTCTTATGTTCGGTTGCCCTAACGCATAAGGGGCCGCACAATAAAATCAAGGATATTTTTGTTTTATTATTTTTTTAGTCGGTTACCCAGTGCACAGCGGACCAGTAGGTGGACAAAATGGGAAAAACTTTAGTTGTCTTAATCTTGAAAACTTATTTAATTTTAGTATCTGCATATATTAGGAGAAATTTATTGATAATTTATTTATATTAAATCCCTTTGTTACCATGACTCTAAGCATTTTAATATTGAAATTTAAAAAAATTATAAATAAGTAATTTACGGTGACATCAACACTGTGTTATATTTCAATTACATCTACATTTTTAAAACGAATAATTAGTACATGTTATTCTAGAGTATTTAAAGGTAAGAAAAACCAATGAGTAAAATAAATATGTCATAGCATAATATTTCAGTTATATTTTGAAAATCACAAATTAAAAAAAAAAAACACAAAGAAATTTATTTTTTGCCGCACTATAACTAATAATTACCATGTGCTGCCTTATTTTTGTTTAAGCTATATGATGCTTTAATCAAATTTGAGTTGATTATTCCCTTAAATTCATCCCCTTAAATTCCCGTTCAGATATCGCATGTTTTAAATTGGTTGCTGTGGTACTAAATTTCGCATAGCAACTACTCATTTTTACATTAACATTGTTTTAACAGTATTTTATTTGCGCTAAGTTCACAATGCTGGGGGTATGTAGTAAAATGAGATTTAGAATTCTAAGGTTAATTTTTTTGGTTGCTATGGCTACCTTAATTTGCATAGCATATAAACAACATATTTTTGGTAGTTGTTAACAACTACCAAAAATATGTTGTTTATATCCCGGATCATGGAAACTTTTTTTACAAAAAACAATGCTTACAGGAAAAAAAAATTAATGGGTACATTTATTATATATATATATATATATATATATATATATATATATATATATATATATATATATATATATATATATATATATATATATATATATATGTATATATATATATATATATATATATATATATATATATATATATATATATATATATATATATATATATATGATATATATATATATATATATATATATTTAACAAGACCCGACCATAGTAGACCGACGTGAGATAGAACGATTCCATTTGTCATAATTGTTTTTGAAACGATCAACTGAATTCGCAGCAACTACAAAAGCAGGCAAAGTGTTCCATGATAACACCACTCGGTTTCTAAAGAAGTTATGTCTTTGAGAGTTTTTCGATAATTCTCGATCAATTTTATGCTTGGCACCACGAAGATGACCTGCAGGACCATCACATAGGAGTGCACTTGCTCTGTTAATCTGCTGTTGCCAGTTAACAATATTTAATTTTTTATAAATTTTAAAAAATTGAATTACATCTCAGCTGAGACCTAGATTTGCTAATCGTTTCTTGTAATTCAAGCTGCGAAATTTGGAATCGTTTCTTGTAATTCAAGCTGCGAAATTGTGGAATCGTTTCTTGTAATTCAAGCTGCGAAATTGTGGAACGAGTTTGGTAGCTCTTCGTTGAACCGACTCTAACTTTTTAATGTCCTTTAGAAGAAAAGGGCACCAAATTGGTGCACAGTACTACAATATCGGTCTTACATATGCTGCATAGAGCTTCACGAACATAGTTCCATTTTTTAAAAGTTCTTTTGAGTACCCCAAGTATAGAATTAGGTTTGAGAGTGGCATCACTAATCTGATCTGACCATTTCAGTTTATTTTGCATCAGAACACCCAATGTTCTTTCAACGGATACATCTTCAATAGGAATTTGACTGCCATTTTTATCTAACATTGTCAAGGAGATATTGATGCCTGTGGAACCACCGCGGAACTTAAGAACCTTGCATTTATTTATGCTAAGTTCCATGCACCAAAGTCTTGACCAATTACATATCATATCATTATCATTTTGAACTAAAGCCAAGTCCGTAACTGTTTTTATTTTAACAACCAACTGGCTATCATCAGCAAAGAGTTTGCAATTATTTTTGACTAATTCTGGCATGTCGTTAATAAAAATAAAAAAAGAAGATATATATATATATATATATATATAAATAAATAAATAAAAATAAATATATATATATATATATAAATAAACAAAAATAAATATATATATATATATAAATATATTTATATATATATATATATATATATATATATATATATATATATATAAATATATATATAAAATTTGTATACATATATATATATACATATATTTATATATATATATATATATATATATATATTTATATATATATATATATATATATATATATATATATATATATATATATATATATATATATATATATATGTATATATATATATATATATATATAAATATATATATTTAGAGTGTTTCAAAAGCGTATATATATATATATATATATATATATATATATATATATATATATATATATATATATATATATATATATATAAATATATATATTTAGAGTGTTTCAAAAGCGTATATATATATATATATATATATATATATATATATATATATATATATATATATATATATATATATATATATATATATATATATATATATATATATATTCAGAGTGTTTCAAAAGCGTACGTCACTTTGTCACAAGGGGGAAAGGAGAGCATCAAAATTTATAATTTTTGATGTGCGTACTTTATGAATAACCCCTATTTCTATTATGTAACGGGATAATGGAAGAATTGTTAATAGTTTTTTATTCCCAAAGAGTACGTATTTTGAGGGCACAAGGCGTTGGAAAAACGTCAGTTTTGCAAAAACTCATTATATCAGTATTGTTCTGCACTCTTTTTTAGATTAAGAGAATTACCATAAAGTTTAATGTTACTTTTTCTAAGGCCATACAACCACCATAAAAATATTTAATATAACACTCTAAATAGTAAGACCATGTCCGCAAAAAGTCTTGAGGTTTTCAAAAAACATATCAAGAATCAATATGATAATAATTGCGTTTGCAAACTTTGTATTTTTTAAAACTTTTTTTAGTGTTAACAAAAACTATCTTGTAAAAATCAACATGACGTAAAGTTTTTTTAATTTAAACTAATATATATATATATATATATATATATATATATATATACAATATAATAAAAATAAAATAAACTAATTTGCTCTATTTAAAATAAATATGGTTGTACCTTCAATAATTTGCAATCTTTTTAAAAGCTCACAAAAAAATTAGTCCAAAAATGTTATTAAAAAAGTTAGGATGAACCGGAGTTCCGTCCTAAATTTGTGATTATAAGTTCATTCCGGTCGAAATTAGGGTTGTTCTAACCGGAACGTCATAACTTATTTTTTACCTTAAACTCTTAAGATACGTGTAAATCAAATCAAGTATTTATCATACAAGACTCTTTGTAAATGGTTTGATATTATTTAGCCTTAAATACGTTTATAATGTATAATAAACAAGGATTATTTATTATATTTTTGGATCTATATATTTATATATATTTTTTGAAAACTCGTTTGCTTTAACCTCTGCTAAAAGAATTGCTAGAGACTACAAGGAGACTCCCATTGTAAAGTGTGTTTTTTTTGTGTTTAACATTGGGTCAGATTGATCTATGCTAGACCATGCTAAAAAAGACAAATATCTAAACAAACATACTACAATTTTGCTATACAGCATATATGTAGTTTGAAAATCTAATAGTTATAAAAAATACGGTAGTGGCGTAGAGGAAGAGCGCTTACTTCATGAGCAAGAGGTTTGGAGTTCAATCCTCACCATGACCTTGGTAGTACCGCGTTCAACTTGTTAGTCAAGGTTTATGTTTCAGAGTTATAGAATTGAGAGAAAGTTGAAACCTATTTTAAAGTAGTCTCCTCAACTGTAGTGGCCCACTCGGTATTGGGGAGGTGATATAACATTTGATAAAAATAAGAAGTTCACTCTCGGAGTATTCATAGATTTATTAAAGGCACCCTTGATCACATTATTCTGTTTAATTTGCTAAAGTGTTACGGAATACGCAATTAATTTTATCATTGGATAAAAAGCACATGTTCTTGTTTTGAACATATTGTTTTCTAACTAATAAAAAGCAATATGTTCAAAACAAGAAATCTGGAATACTCTGTATAGATTGCCTCAAGGATCGACGCCACTCTCATGTTTATTTATGTTAATGATTTCAATAATGCATCAGTAAAACTAAACTCTATCATGCTTTCAGATAATACATTTTTTATTTATTTAACACCAATACAATCTAACTACATGCAGACACAAACGTTGAATTAGAGAGCATAATTGATTGGTTTTGATCGAACAAACTTTCTCTTAACGTTAAAAAAAATACAATATACATTGTTTCATAAAAAAAAAACGCAAAAAATTTCTTTAAAACTACTATCATAAGTTTATCATAAATTGAAAACAAATTAAAAAACATCTGTCATAACACCCACATGGGTAACCTCCATGTCTGTAGTGGCCTTCTAGGCCTTGGGGAGGTAAATTTACATTAAAAAAATTAAAAAAAACCTTTAATTTTTGATTGTTTACAATACCTACAATCAAATAATAGTAAAACATTTAATATAACCCCAGATAACATTCTAAAAAGGAATTTCAGTTGGCCTATATAGGCTTTTAAACGGTCCACTATTGTTTTGTCTATCGGTTACTTAGTAGATCATTGGTTGCAGTCGCCAAAAGAGACTATCCGATGACTAGTCGTTATTAACATGTCAAAAAGTTTTCAGCTGGTCATTGATTACGGCTGCCACTAATGTTCCACTAAGTAATTGATAAGTAAAACATCAGCGAACCGCTCAAAATCTTTATATTGAGTCCGCTGCAAAAATAAATAAAACAAGGTTTGCTGGAATGTATTAAATTCTCTGATATATAAACTCAGTAAGTCTCAAGTTTATATACTTTTGCCTAATTTATTTTCACATAGCGTGGGCAAGTTTTCAACCAACTAAACTTAATAAAGTTCTTTGTTTAAAAAAGCATCCCAGCGATGCCTCCGTAACAATATTTAAGCACCGTTCAACTGATTGAGTGTGACACGGATATCTATTGAACTCAACAAAAGAGTCTCAATGAGTTGCTATAAATAATCGAATATCAGCTTCTGTTACGTTCATAGTCCTGTGTTCATAGTCCTGTGTTCATAGTCCTGTGTTCATAGTCCTGTGTTCATAGTCCTGTGTTCATAGTCCTGTGTTCATAGTCCTGTGTTCATAGTTCTGTGTTCATAGTTCTGTGTTCATAGTCCTGTGTTCATAGTCCTGTGTTCATAGTCCTGTATTCATAATTCTGTGTTCATAGTCCTGTGTTCATAGTCCTGTTACTGTACATTATCAGTCAATAAGATTGAAAGATTTAACAGCATTAAAGTTCAGCTCAAAAAAAAAATAAAACAAGATTTGTTGGAATGTATTGAATTCTCTGATATATAAATTCACTAAGTCTAAAGCTTATATACTTTTGCCTAATTTATGGGTGGTTTATCTTAAATCAACTATAGGACTACTATATAACAGGACGCGCAAAGTTAATTTTCTGACTTCGCTATCGAAAGGTATTAAGTGTTTTTAAAGTTGCCATAATATATTTTTAAAAAATCTCTTTCTTAATGCCAAATAAATGTGAGGTTGTAAATTGTATAACGAAGGCAATTTTTCGCGTTTTTAAATTATCTAAAGATGATGTTGAGAAACATTATTCGATTAATCTAAAGAATATTTTATGTGTGAAAAATATTGAAAATACAGAAATGACTAAGTTTCCTCGTGGCTATACTCAATCACAAGTTGCATCAATTATTTTTTATTGTTCCTTTTTCTTGCCTACCAACACCAAAGCTAGTGCTTCGCCTATATAAGCCTGAAGAACAGCAATTTTATTATTTTTATTAAAAAAATAAAGTTTTTTTATTTGCTTTCTTAATTAGTTTCCCTAATTCTCTCAAAAAATTTCTTTTTTTGTGTGTGACTTTTTTTATATAGATACACAGAAAATATGAAAATTTTGTAAAATTCCGGCAAAAAGATGAATTTATATGCATTTTTATGTTAAAGGAATTTAAAGACAGCTTCATAATAAAATTTGTTTATAATAAGTGTACAGTGTGTTTAAGACTAAATTTTTCTGCTTTTAAACATAGCATTAGCGTTCCATTGAGCAATATATTGAATCCCAAAAATGGCTTAACAATTTACTCACAGTTTTTTGAAGCTATTAATTTAGTTTATAGTTAATAATCTGTATGTTAATGATGTTATTGAAAAGGTGAAAATTATTCTTTCAGAAATTGAACTTGAATTCTATGATGCTTTCAACTGAAATTTATGGCAAGACATTTTAAGTTATTGTGTAATAGAAGTTTCTATAGCCGATAATTTTTTTTTATAACTCCAACTACTATCAACTTCGTAATTTTTTTGTGCTTCCAAGTAAACAAAAGCTGCAGTCTATAGTTTCTGCCACAAACATTGATCTTGTATAACTAAAAAGATTTAAAAGTGGAGATCCAGAATCTAATACAATTTCTATGCTATGATGAAATGGTTTCATAGTGGACCTAGTTTAATGGTTTCTGTTACAACGGTTCACAAACTAACATGTATCAATTCAGTGTTGTGAATGAAGCTGCTTATATAACTAAAAAAAAGAGAAATGGTGGTATTATTTTTGGACGTGTATCAGATAATCAAAGAATCAATCTGCATTACTAACAATTTTTCAAAATTATCACTAACTAACAGGCCATTTATCAATAAGATGATCAGCATGTTTGGTTTTTTTTATTTAATACAATACATCTTCTTAATTGTTTAAGTAACAACTGCATTTTTGAAAACTGTCAAAACTATTCTCTTGAAAATAAATCCATTGGTTTCTTTTCTACTGTCAAAAAACTTTATCAATATAGAAAAAAAAAGACATTGAAATTATTCTTACATCTCGCTACTGTTTTTCTTTCTGCAATTTAACAACAGAATGCACATGTTTTAAGAATATTTGTTAAGAAAACGTAGCTGCTCTGAAAGTAGCTGCTCTGAAACTAAAAAGAGCTAATAAAATTTTTTATTTAATTTAAATTGCTGCAATGTTTCTAGAATAAGTGAAAGTGAAACAACCCAATAAAAAAGATCACAAATGTGAAGGTCCAATCAATTTTGAAAATGCAATCTCAGTTGTGAGTCTTTCAGAAAAAGAGGAGAGCTCTGCTACACCTATGGCGGGGTGACTAGAGAAAAAAAAAACGATGTTGAACTAAATTACGCTGAGGATGAATATATGCTAACGTATGAAACTAAACACATTAAAGAGGTTTCACGAGGATATTTGACAGTTTCATGAGTGTACTTATCAGCTAATTAGAATTAGGTTATGCTTGGTGAAAAAAAAAGAAAATAGAGCATGTTGTAGAAAAGATTTTTAAACATTCTGTCTATAATCGACACATTATAATTTTTTTTTATCATCAAAAAATGTTTTAAGGCGTTTGACAAATGTTCTTTTCTATAGAAGTTAAAATTTGGAAAAAGATCAAGCAAAAAGTGCATGACAGACATCAATTTAAAAGGGCACGCCTTGCCGTGTAATATTTATAGATCGAATTTATTGTCATGTTGTTAATTTGCTTATGGCTTTTATTATACTGTCTTTTTATGTATTTATATAAAAAATAAGTTTCAAAAACATTTTACCTTTTTATAAAATCTTCTGGCGAATACTTATTTTTTGCAGATAAATTTTTAGCAGTTTTATCATATTGATTTTTTGTTCTTTTTAACAATGTTTTATAGTTGTTATTAATTTTTACTTTGTTATTTATTTTAATAATACTAACTTACAAAACGTTTTTACAAAAACATTTTTTATTCTTAAAAAACGTTTTTGGTTAAATTTAATTCTATAAGCGTTTATTAAGAAGTAATGAATGGCCTTTGCTAGCGAAGTGAAAAAATCGACTTTGCACGTCCTGCCATATAGTCCAAAACGTAATTTAACTTAAAATTCTATTTCAAAATTTCCGTCGGACGAAGACTTTTTAATATTAAGGAACAATAAAAAAAAAAATCAAAATCAAAATCAAAATTTAACAGTAACAAGAATTTTATTCCAATAATTTCAAAGTGATGTTGACATTATACGTTGACTTATGACAGCAGAAAGTCTGGTACAGAAAAACTGGCACGTTTATTGAATAAACTTCTCTACTTAAAAGTCACAAAATTTACAAACTAAAGAACTGCTGTATAAAAAAAAGTTCTGTGGTTGTAAGTTAAAAGCTTTAAAAAGCTGATCGTTAAAGCTGATTGTTTCTCTTTTGATAGATCTTGACTTATCTGAAAAAATTCAGCCAGCAATGTAACGGTCATGTTGTTTTAGACAAGCCCGCACCTAGCAAACAAAGAAAGAAGCGGTAGTTTCCAAATTTCTTATCGAACAAAAATTATTTAAATTTTTATTTAAAAAAAAAAGACTTTAATCCGAAAATTTTTCGAAACTATTTTAACATATTTATTTTTACTGCGATTACGTAAAATGAAGTAAATAAAATTTTTGCAAAAATGTATAAACTTTTCAATGCAAAAGTAACTTTTCTTTTAAAAAAATAGAATTTAAAGAGCATAAATAAATAACAAAAAGTATTAAGTATTTTAGTATTAAGTTTAAAATAATTAATTACTGATTTTGAAAACGTCTTACTGTTGTTCATGGTTAGCTCGGATCCTTATAATGCCTACCTAGCTGTCCCAAGAACGCCACTTATACGGAAAGTTAGTGTACACATCAAGGTACCCTGCGATACAAGTTTTGAAATCATTTAATTTTGTCGGCGGAAAATAATTTGAATGCTCAAATTAAGTCAAATTTTGACTTCATAGTGCGCCAATAAAAACACCTGTAGAATTTGAAGCACTCAATATAGTTTATTAAAAATTAGCGAAAATGTAGCCATTAATTACACCAATTACACTCTGGACAAAATTTCAGTCTGATTGGATGATTGGTGTAGGATTTATTGCAGTTTTAGTTTAAGTTTTGTCACTTTATTGCTACTTTTAGCTCAATGCGTTACCGATTACTTTAAAATTCGGTCACTATTTTTTAAAAAAGGATTACATAAGTGTTTTACAATGTAATACCAACAATTTTTGTTATAATTATTTTATTGGTGCATGTACAGTTTTCATTTTATAGACCAAAATAGTGATTTTCTACTTAAAGCGTGATTTAAATAGTATTATGCTAATAGTGTCGACATAGGCTTCAAAGTGAAGGGGCTAACCCCTCAATTTCTAAAATAAAATCCGTAATTTCTAAAACGATTGCCTATATTTCTAATTCAAAAGGTCCTCGCAAAAAGAAAGCAGAGAAGGACATGACCACCTAGCCACCCATGCGTTGACGCCATGTATGCTTCGTTTGAATATACCAACATTTCTTAGGTATAAACAAATAAAAGCTAAAAAACTTTGCAAAACCTAGTCGAAGGAATACCAGTTAGTAAAACAAAAAAAAGTAGATCTCCTAAAACATTTTGTATTGACCTCCTTAAATACTTTTAAAATGAAGTTAAAACTGTTTAAACCCTATTTTTTACATTGTAATACCATCAAATATCTAATTAGATTTTAAAAAATGTGTTTTTGTGTTTCTCCACCAAAAGATTATTAATAAATAGCTCAATATTTTCTTTTAATACAAATACTCTATAATATACTTTTAAAGATGGTGAAAATATTCATTATACGCCGTAAAATATGAATTTCAGCAGCCTAATTTCTTCTAACTCAAATGATGCTTTTTAAGGATGCTTACTGTTTACATCAATTATACAGCGCAACAATCTTTCTTTGTACTCTGAATGATTACTATTTTGCTTATACCTTGACCAATGTTGATAAAAATCTTGATGAGAAGTTTCGACAGTTTAATCACTATAGGGCCCCAAGGGGGTCCTTTGCCACTGATGAAATCCTTGTTGTGATAGAAAACGGCGTGAATTATGGGTGTTACGTATGCATCAGTTATCATTAGGTAATACTTCTTAAAATTTTTTCAATTTTTTTAGCAAAATCCGTCTGATAGATGTATCCAAAGCAAGCCTTGACAACTAAATTGAAGCTTTTGAATGCTTCAATTATGCAAACAATACTGGGAACCATGTTTGTCCCAGCAAGTTGCTGCAGCATATCCATATTTTAAGGAAAATTCCTGCATTCATTTTCCTCAAACTAGCCCCTGTGGTACGGGCTCAGTTGAATGTGGAGGGCGGTTGTCAACTTAACAGCTTCTATCCAAGCAGTTTAAATTATCTTAAAAAGATGGTTAACAACTCCTTAGAGGAAATGCAAATCCATCGGTGAAATGATTTCCAAAATCAAAACATTGACAGGCTCGCAGATGATAGGTATTCAAATGACATTGCCAAACAGCTTTGCATTAGAAACAACCCCGCCATATTGCTAAAAAGACTCAAGTCTTCAATTAATTGAGCCCAGTGTTCGCAAGTTTCCAGATTTGGCAAGACAATTTGATTTGACGTCTCACCTGGTACAAAAGTACGTACTTCAATGAATTTGAAGACCACAAATCAGATGTGCAACTTTCATATCACAAGACAAAATTAGTTTAACTCCATTTGCATTTACAAGTGACCAGATTTTTTCAATATCGAAGAATGTTTCTGGCAAATCTTCTCAAACCTCAACAATAATTTGTCTCTTGACTCCAGTTATTTTACCAGTTTTTTCTTAAACTAGGTTTTAACGTTCATAGACTTGATAACCCCAAATTGAAGGATGTAACAGACATACTGAAAAAGACAGCAAACGAAGATGTTTCTAAAATGAGTTGCTATGTAGTAGTAGTGCTAACGCATGGTGAACAGGGAAAATTACGTTGCTGTGACAAACTTTAAAATATAAATGAAATAATAAAAGAAATCTGCGCACCGCCTTTAGCCGAAAAACCAAAATTACCTTTTGTTCAAGCGTGTCGAGGATCGACATTTATGCCATCGTTTAGTTCTGATAAATTAAAATATATATCAAAGAAAGGAAACCTATTAGATCTACCTGCAGAAAGCAATTTGTTGTGTGCCTATGCTACTGTGGATGATTACGTTTCATTTCGATCCGAGGATGGTTCAAAGTTTATTCAAGCTATTGTATCTAACTTTAAAATGCACGCTCTTAAAATGGACGTTGTTCAAATTTTAACTCGTGTTAACGGCGATAAAAGCGTAAAAACGTCGAAAGGCAAATGTAACGAAAATAAAACAGTAAACAAGTTGGATGTATAGTTTCTCAATTACGAAAAGAATTATTTTTACCACAACTTTACGGACCTCTTTGAACATTATATAATAAATGATTTTTGAACATTTGTAGGAAAAAATTTAAACTTTTTATTTTAAAAATTAAAACATTTCAATAAAATTCAAAATAGTTGTAGTTTTTCATAAAAAGTTGATTTTATTTCATAGTAGAATACATATACATGATTACTTAAATGGTTGTAACCTTTTTAAATGCATTCAATAAAATATACAGTAAAACTACATACTTTGCAGTCTTTTTTAAAACAATGTTATTATATTGTATGTCTTTGATATATATATATATATATATATATATATATATATTATATATATATATATATATATATATGAATATGTATATATATATATATATATATATATATATATATATACATATATATATATATATATATATATATAAATGAATATGTATATATATATATATATATATATATATATATATATACATATATATATATATATATATATATATATATATATATATATATATATATATATATATATATATATATATATATATATATATATATATATATATATAAATGAATATGTATATATATAAATATATATATATATATATATATATATATATATATATATATATATATATATACATATATATATATATATATATATATATATATATATATATATATATATATATATATATATATATATATATATAAATATATATATATATATATATACATATTTTTTATATTTACCTTTATTTGATACTTGTAATATTGTATATCTGAAATATTGATATTTGATAGATTTAATGATTATTATTTAATGATTCCTTATATATATTTAATGATATATTCATATATAAATATAAGCATGTCTTTATAACCGTAGAAAATACAAGCAAGCAAAATAAAGGCAAATATAACATACTAAAAAATAAAGTAAACATTAAAATAAAAAGGTGATAAAACTCAAATTGAATAACAATTTTCAAAATATTAAAGGAATCTAAGAATTATCAACTGAAAAGATACATTTTTTTAGATGAGCTTAAAAACGTAAATGGAAGTTGGTAAAGCGAAATTCCGCAGAAAAATATTATTCCATAGGTCCACATAGGGGTCAAAACATGAAGCTTTAAATAGATTGAATTCATTAAATAATCTCATTTTAGTAAAATTAGGTTTTGTATGTGTAAAACGATCAGCATAGTTTATGTTATATTACGGGGATCGTATGTTTTTGACGACAATATAAAATTTTTAACTTCCTTTTTACAGTACTCCCCCAAGCAGTGTTGCATAATTTATGTAACTGTAGATAAATGAGTAATAAAATTGATTTAAGCAATTTTATGTTTATGTTTTCATCGAGATAAAAGCCTATGAACTTTGTAACGGAATCATTTCTTATTTCAATTTCGTCTTTATAAAGTTGCGGCATGTTTGTAGGTAAAAATTGTTTTATGCAAACGAATAGAATAGAGTCCATTTGGTTTTATTAATATTTAGAATTAGCTTATAACATTTAAAAAAGTTTGATATATTTCCAGTAAAAATAAATAGTATCGCAATTTTTTTCAAAAAATATTCTTTTTTATACTCTGAATTGTGAAAGTTACAAGATTTTCCCGTAAGTATTGTGATTGGGGCTAACTGAATACGTTTTTATGATTGTTGTCCTATCCAAAAAAATTTTATAGCAGGTCCTTTTTATTTTTTTCAACATGTTACACATGTATACATTTCATTGTTTATATTCAACATGCTATTGTTTATATTGATAGTTTATACATATACTAAGCATGTTTAAAAGGTTCGTTGTTTTTTTTGAAAATTTTCTTGGATTTTTTTTTTAAAGTCTGAGAACGTACACATTTAGCCCCAATTATGGGGCTATAAAAGTTCACTTATCACTTAAGCATGGAAAACCTAATAGGGATTAAATGAGCACACCATTGGAGTTTTAAAAAGCCTACACCTATATGTAAGCAAAGTTGTAAACAAAAATAACGTCCAATTAAGAATTGTACAATTATTTTCTTCAAAAGTGAAAATTAGTTATTTTTTTACAAATTTTTAACAACTAAGATCAAATGTTATAAAACTATAGATGTTAACGCCATAAGGCACAGTATAGCATTTGCTAGATAAAAGCTAAACCAGTCTTGAATTAATAAAATAAAAAAGGCTTTTCTTAAAACCTTAACTTTTTTCACTATGAACCTCATCGCTGTCGCAAGGCTCGATTCTGTCGTTTTTGTAAATTGCCTCAATTAGCCCCAAAGTTATAGGTCAAATAAATTTTTGGAAGGTAATCAAAAAAAAAATTACATAATGCAATTGAATTTGAATTAAAAATAAGACATTAATATGTTATCCATGAATATTATCAAAATTTGGATTGTACTAAAATTTAGGGGTGGGAGTTAAGGTTAGTTTTAGTCTAACTAAAAATACTTAACTAAATTTTTAGTCTAACTAAAATTAGTTAACTAACTTTTTAGTTTACTAAAATTAGTCGACTAACTTATTAATTAACTAAAATTACGCGACTAACTTTTTAGTTAACTAAAATTACCCGGCTAACTTTTTAGTTAACTAAAATTACGCGACTAACTTTCTAGTTAACTAAAATTACCCGACTAACTTTTTAGTTAACTAAAATTACCCGACTAACTTTCTAGTTTACTAAAATTACCCGACTAACTTTCTAGCTAACTAAAATTACCCGACTAACGATTTAACTAACTAAAATTAAGCGACTAACTTTTTATTCTAACTAAAATTAGTCGACTAACTTTTTATTTAACTCAAATTAGTCGACTAATTATTTAGTGTAACTAAATTTAGTCGACAAAAGCAAGATTTAGTGCTTGAAAAAATAAATAATCTTTCGCATAAAAATTTTACGCACGAGGAAGCATTATTAAGGCGATAAATATTATTTTATCGTAATTAAACACTTTACTAGTTGTGAATCCTAGAGCCCAGTCGAGCTAAACTGTTATTCAAAAGAAATGTTTTAAGCAAAATTCGATTATTTTAATTTTTTCCCAGCTCTGAGACAAATGCCTATGAAGTTGTTGCAATTGTTTATAAACACCCAATCAGCATGGAATATACAAATAATGCCTTTTAGTCAATTATATCAAATTTGGTACGCTTATTGAACTTTTAACTTATATTTTTTATGTGCTGCTTCCTATAGGTAGTGTCCAAAAACAATCGCAAATCAAAAATAATCTCTCCTGCCAAGGCCGTACCGACGTGAGTATGGGCACCTTCCCGGGGTTACAACATTCTGTCGGTTTTGTCGGTAATTTAGAAAATTTGAGACTCGGTCGGTTAAAACTGCAACTTGGCTTTTAATTAAAAAAAAGCCCTACTTTGGTGAGATTTTATGGTAAATTTGCACCCCCTCCCCCTACGTCTTCGTTGTTCAGTACAGCCCTGTTCCCTGCCATATTATAGGAATGGATTCAATCTCTAATTTTCACAACAAATCTATGACTCCCCCTCCCCACCTCTTCAAATATTAACCTCTCCTAACGGCTATTACAACCCGCAAACACTATAGTAAAACAGGCAAAAGTATTTACATGAACCCAAAAGTAAATCGTTAAATAAGTTATAATGAATTTATTTTTTTTGCTTTCAGAGTATAGTTGTTCGTCGGTTGGCGATACTTGCAAAATTAAAAAAGAAAATTGGTATTTGCATTTTTGAATGCAATATCCGCAATATAAGTTGTTGAATAGTGTATAAAATGTATTAAATAATACTTAACTGTTGAATAACGGAAACATTTTATTAGGTAACTGGGGTCGCTTTTGAAACCAGGAAATTGTGTATGACATTTTAATTACTTGAAAAATGCAATACGTAGTTTTTAAGCACTTGTAATACGTGTAAAACCGGGTCGAAACAATTATCAATTAAAATTCAATAACTTTTTTATTATGTTTATTTTTATATTTTTTTATTAGATAGATGTTTATAAAAATACTAAAGAATATATAAATAAATATTAAAAAAAAAAAAAACAATTATTACACGCTCAAGAACATTAAAATCACACATTAATTTTTTTAATTTTTAATTTTTTCTTTATCTTTTTTTTTTTAACACATTTTAAATTAAAAAAACTATATTATTTTTTTAATTTTTTGTATCAAAAAAACAAAAAATCAGTTTTACGCAAAAGAGTTCGTATACTAAATTTAAAAATATTTCTTTTAGAACAATAAATATATTAAAAAATATTTATTACAAGAAAAAACTTCAGTATGAAATTAAATGAATTTAAACTAAATTAAAAAATTCCAAATTTTCGTACAAAAACATCAATATTTGAAAACATTCAGTTGTTATTCTGTTTTGCTTTTCATACGTAAGAATAAGTTTGCATACGTTTCGCTTTGCATGCATAAGTGTTTAATGCCTCAGAGAAAAGGTGTTCACTGAAATACAATACATTATTGGAAATACATGTTAGTTTTGATACCAAAAGTGTAAAAACACTTTGCTCATTTACTGACAATTTTATATAACCACTAATTTCTCTTTTTAAATCTAAACTTATTATTTTGTCACTATCGTTTCCGGAAATATCATCTTCATCGTCAAATGATAACTTAAATTTTTTAAATTTGTTTGTCACCTTTTTAAATAGAATTATATAACAAACTTTTTTTGAAATTTCGACAAAAATTCTCTAACGCATTTAAAATTTTTTATTCCTTTGTACTTTTCAAAGAATTTCAAACTTTTATAATTTGGACCCAAAAAAGGGGCACATAATAAAACCGAATTATTGTAATATAATGTAGCTTACAGGGCCGGCACAAGTAGGTAACACGTAGAGAGTGCCGTTAAAATTTCACTTACTAGAAAAAGGAAAAAAAATTTCTTGTTTTTTTAAGTTTACCATCTCACAGTTCTGAAAATCTACATTTGCCAACTTACTTATCTAAAAGAGTCAAATTGGCTTACTAAATGAGCTAAAAGTTCATTGATGGGATGTCACACACAAAACCAACCAACCCATCCTTACACCTCTTTGCGTTGGCCTTGGTAGCTTATTCAATTCTAAAGAAATTTGTGTTTGTTAGGTAGCTTATTGATTCTAAGATATTTGTTTACTTTTTAGATTTTTTATGAAAAATTTTCTTGAAGTATCTTCTTTATAATATTTTCGTGAAGTATCTTAATACACTGATACTAAACCTTTGGAACTGAAAATTGAAAGAAAATTATTTTGATATTTTTTTATTTTTGCGGTATTATACGATAAAATGATTATGCATTCGCAATCTTATTCAAATTTTCTAATAGAAATGATATCATAAACCAAAATTATTTATATTATATATTTATAAAATTCTTTAGTTGGACTAAAAACAAAGTCGCGTATATTTAGTTAACAAAAAGCTTAGTCGGTTAATTTTAGTTAACTAAAAAGTTAATCGGGTAATTTTAGTTAACTAAAAAGTTAGTCGACTGATTTTAGTTAACTAAAAAGTTAGTCGACTAATTTAAGTTAGCTAAAAAGTTAGTCGGGTAATTTTAGTTAACTAAAAAGTTAGTCGGGTAATTTTTTTTAACTAAAAAGTTAGTCGGGTAATTTTAGTTAACTAAAAAGTTAGTCGACTGATTTTAGTTAACTAAAAAGTTAGTCGACTAATTTACCACTGCGCCACGGCTGCTTTTTTTTTTTTTTTTTTTTTTTTTTTGATGTTGATTTTAGGTACCCCAATAAGTCCTTACGGTCTTATCACAGAGCACCGCGGAAGAGCATTTAATAGGAAGTTCACGCCTCCTTCCCAACCGATGTCGCAAAACTTGTCCAGAGTTGGGGTTTGAACCACGGATCTTACGTTTCTGAGGCAAGTGTGCTAAAAAGTTAAGTTAGCTAAAAAGTTAGTCGGGTAATTTTAGTTAACTAAAAAGTTAGTCGGGTAATTTTTTTTAACTAAAAAGTTAGTCGGGTAATTTTAGTTAACTAAAAAATTAGTCGACTGATTTTAGTCAACTAAAAAGTTAGTCGAATAATTTAAGTTAACTAAAAAGTTAGTCGCGTAATTTGAGTTAACTAAAAAGTTAGTCGACTGATTTTAGTTAACTAAAAAGTTAGTCGACTGATTTTAGTTAACTAAAAAGTTAGTTAACTTATTTTAGTTACGGTATTTTTAGTTTAGTTAGTTACAATTTTTAGTTTTGGTCACAACACTACTAAAATTTGGATTAATATATCCAAATTTTCTCGAAGGCCTTTCCTATCTTCTCTGATAACATCTTTATTTACTTTTACCTTGGTAATGAATTCTTGACAAAAGTTTGAAGACTCTAGCACAAATTTCTAAAGGAAGGTTTCCATTACTGCTTGAAGATTTATCAGTTTAATTTGATGGTGCAAAATTTTTTCTGGCAATATTTATGCAGAAGCGTATTCAGTCAAAGCAGTAGCAACTTGACTACTAAAAGTTTGTCTTTCCAATTTTACTCAACGGCAAATAGTGATCCTGCATTTAAGTGACGATCTGTCAACTTTGTCAAAAGACGCTCAGCATTAACCTAGTCTAAATTATCAAGTTCTTCTAAACGCTTCCTCTATTTTTTTTTTGCATCAGACAAAATGTCATGTTTTATTAAATTGTTTCTAATATTTCTTATAAGATGTGGTGGATCAAATATTATATAAACTTTTGCTTCTGTAGTTGGATCTAAAATTTGTTGTTTTAATAATGGAAATCCTAAACATTTGATAGCTCTTGTCAACAAATCATAACTTGAGATGATTAATATTTATCTTTAAAAATAGTTTTGACAATTAAAATATTTGTGCTGCTATTCTTAACACTATTTATTTATTTTAATTCAACTTTATCGTTGACTTCTTTTTTTTGTATTGTATCTTGTAAATGAAGTCTGTTTGGAGGCTGTTTTTTTTTTAAATTTAAGGTAGAAGGTTGATTTGGAAAACAAAGATGTATAGTAAATTTATGTTGTTTATAATATGGTCCCGCAAGTCAACCCATAATTCAATGTAGGGACAATTACACATAAACATATGGATTTTCAGTCGAGTTGGCAGGCTTTGCTTTGCTCTTCATGTTTATCAAATTGTTTTTTCGAATATCAATTCCATAATGAATTGCGCCAAATTAAGTAGTTGTATCTTAAAAACATAAACGGCACGCTATTGAACGGTTTCATTTGTTATATTGTAAATTATTTTGCAATTAATTATTTTAAAAGAGAATTTTAAAAAAAAACAACTAATATGATTAATTTAAAAATGTATAAAAAGAAAGAAGACAGTTAGAATACAGGCAATCGAAGAATATTTAGATTTAAAAAAAACAAAAATGTAGCCAGCAATAAAACGTAATCCTTAGTTTTATAATTAATCCGTTTAGTAAAAAAATGTAGTTAATTCTTCCTTTTTTTTTTTTTTTTTTTTTTTGTACTTAAGGTTGTCAGCCTCAAACGGGAATGGAGATCATGAAGCATATAGCTTACTACAAATTACTTTACCCTCAAAAACACTTTGAAAGATATTTAATAGAATGTAAATGTGGCTGTATTTTGAGATAGAAATCTTGGATATTTATACTAAATGATAAAGGTCTAGTAAAAGTTCTTTCATATTTGTATAACCAATATTTAAGTCTTAAGAAAAACGAAAGAAGGAGATCCATTGTAGACTTGGCACGGCAAAAAGAATTTAAGTTTTGGCTTTAACAAACTAATCTTTTTGATGAACCGATAAGGGAAAAGAAGATTTATGCTTGGATCAGAAGATAAGAATTACAGAACGAAAGTATGTTTTTCTTACTGAAAAAAAGTTTTTTTGACTTTTTTTGTGTTAAGACGCTGACGTGTTAAGACGTTTACTAAGACGCTGACTGCGACTCCAAGGATATGTATATTCGTGTGTGTATGCATGTATATAACCATATGTATATAAATATACGTATACATATATATATATATATATACATTATATATATATATATATATATATATATATATATATATATATATATATATATATATATATTATATATATATATATATATAGATATATAGATATATATATATATATTAGAAATATATACATTTATATATATGTACATATATATATGTATATATATATATACATATATATATATATATATATATATATATATATATATATATATATATATATATATATATATATATATTACTAATATATATTATATATATATATATATATATATATATATATATATATATATATATATATATATATATATATATATATATATATATATATATATATATATATATATATATATATATATATTATATATATATATATATATATACCCAGCAGGCACAATGACGTTGAAATAACGTTGAAACAACGTCGCAAACCGACCATGTGCCACGTTGAAACAACGTTGAAATTTGCTTGAATTGGAAATAAAACCCGACGTAGAAAACTACGACGTTGAAACAACGTCAATGATTACGTTGTTTCAACGTTGATCTAACGTCTTATCGACTACATACCAACTATATTTCAACTTTGAATAAGTGATATATTTAATAGATACTTAGTTGATAAGACGTTAGAACAACGTTGAAACAACGTAAATTCAACGTTAATTTTTGTTTTTTATTTTAGTTAAATCCAATTAACTAAAAAAACTCAACTTTAATTGCAATAAAATACCACAGCAATAATTTGCGCGATATAAAGCAATGATTTGCGCGAAGAATATTATATTTCACGTAAATTAATCAGATACAACTAAATTGCTTCAAGGGACTTTATATACAATGCAAATAAAGTAAAAAGTTTGAAGAAAAAAAAGTTTTATTTATCTGTAAGATATTTATCAATTTATCAATAATAACTATTATCAATGGTTCCAGAACAACTAGGAAGAAGTATGAATATTATACATCGGGTGAATCGCCTTTAACGCGCCGACCACCACCATTTAATCTGTCGAGTGCGTATTTTAATAAAGTCATTATTCCTTTTCTTATTTCGGCAACTGAAGCAGTCACTTTAATTGACAAGACGCTCTCTATAAAAAAAGGTATTGCCTGAGTAATTTGCATCAAATACATCAAAAAGTTAAAAATAAAATAGCATTAAAAAAACGAACTGTGATTTTTAAAAAATATATAATTTTACACTTAACTTACAAATAAATACCTAATGTTTGTTCCTTTAAACTTCTCTTTACCTTTACCTCCAGCCATATTAAATTTTGATTATAAACCATTAATTAACAACCTGCATTATACATTGTTACTATTATTATAGTTACATTAAAAATTGATAAACATGTCTTTTACAAAATACAAATTATTCTCAATGAAAAATTGCACAAACCGCAAAGGTTTCTTACCAAACCGTAATGCAAGTAAGAAAAAGAATTGATACAGGGGAAGAGTTTGGTCCAAGGAGACCACCTTCTAAACGCAAGAAAACACCAATGGCGGACAGTATAATCAGAAATATCTGCCAGGAAAACAGAAAAAAAAGCCACTAAACTTATTGCCTAATCTTATCCATGAAGCTGTAACTGTTGTGTCAGGCCGGACCATTTGTAGAAGGCTAAAAGAAGAGGGATTGATGTCCAGCCAAAAATGACAAAAAATGACTAAAAAATTCAAAAGTACTAAAAATAATGTCAAAAATCTTATATTTATGCAAAATGGTGCAACTTGCCACACAGTAAAAACTTTTATGGCTTAGTTGATGTATTGATATGGCCAGACAACTCGCATGATCTTAACGCCATTAGAAAACAATTGGGAAATAGTAAAGCAAGAGATCGGAAAA
>NC_061156.1:49841559-49844059 GCF_022113875.1 Hydra vulgaris | reverse complement strand
ATATATATATATGTTCAACCTTAGCATATATATAACAACATATATATATATACATATATATATATATATATATATATATATATATATATATATATATATATATATATATATATATATATATATATGTATATATATATATATATATATTTATATATATGTATATATATATATATACAACTGGATATTTTTGGAATAAAATCAAAAAATTTTAAAGATTTTTTCTCTCAAAATGAATCTAGCTTACTCTAGATCAATTACATGAACTAAAATTTGTAATTCTGACAATAATAATAACAACTACAATGTATAAATATATATATATATATATATATATATATATATATATATATATATATATATATATATATATATATATATATATATATATATATATATATATACATATATATATATATATATATATATATATATATATATATATATATATATATATATATATATTTATATATATATATATATATATATATATATATATATATATATATATATATATATATATATATATATATATATACATATATATATACAAACTAGTATTGTCAAATATACTAACATAGATAATAAAACAATTTAATCAAACTTTAAAATAAAAACTTACTTAAAAAATTGTAAAAATAATTCAAGTAATCTGTTCTTGTAATCCACACTCATGAAATAATACGGTCATAACGAAATCTATTTAATATTTACCTAAATATCTATTTAATATTTACCTAACTAACTGCATCACAAGTTAAGCCATGTGTTATTGTTAAATTGTCAAATTCAAGACTTTATAAAAAGGCAACAGATGGCCTAATTATTATCATGTGTGACTTTACTTGTTTTTAGTGGGCTAATAAATAACTTGTTAAGTCTTTGTTATGCTGATAAAGTCACGCATGCGTATTTTAGTTCTCATATTGCAATTACGAACGGTTGAACTCGTAATATAGACGTTGAATTAACGTGGAATCAATGTCGATTTTATTTGATAGTTTTAAAACAAATTTTTCAACGTTGATATATATATATATATATCAACATTGAAAAATTTGTATATATATATATATATATATATATATATATATATATATATATATATATATATATATATATATATATATATATATATATATATATATATATATATATATATATATATATATATATATATATATATATATATATATATATATATATATATATATATATATATATATATATATATATATATATATATATATATATATATATATATATATATATATACATATAAGTTGCATGACTTTGAAGATAAAGCGATAATTATGGATAAAGTGAACAAACTAAAAGGTACTAATATATATATTAATGAGAATTTTAGTGAAACAACTAGGAGAATTCGTAAAGAACTATTTGCACAAGCAAAAACTCATAGGCAAAATGGCTTTTATGCAAAAGTTCTATATAATAAAGCTCTTGTTTTATCTTTTATTTTTAATTTTTAAAAATGGCTGAAAATTTTTTTGCTAATAAAGATTTTAAAAATTTAAATTTTGAGCCTTTTGAGGATTTTCTTAACTTTTCTGAAGATAGTTTAAATATTATTAAAGAAACTGAAATAAATTTAATGAACACATCTTATTTTGATCCTTATAATTTTAAAATTAAAAAAGATATTAATTCTTTTTCTATATTACATTTAAACATAAGAAGCATGCGTCAAAACTTTGAAAAATTTAAAGTATTTTTAAATATTATAAACTACACGTTCGACGTCATAGCTGTGTCAGAGACTTGGCATAAAACAGATAGTTCGATTGAATCAAATTCTAATTATAGCTTGCCAAATTACAAAGTAATTAGCTAACCACGAGGAAATCATAAAAAAGGTGGAGGACTAAAATTTTACATACTTGAAAAATATATATTTAAGATAAAAAAACAATTATGCTTAGCAAATGAAAACTATGAAAGTCTTAATATTGAAATAATTAATAACAAAAATAAAAATACTATAATTGGGTTTGTTTACCGTCCACTATGTGGAGAAATCAAATTGTTTCAAAATTTTATTGGAAAGAGTGTTTTAAAAATAAATAAAGAAAAAAAAACAATTATGTATATCCGGTGATATAAATTTAAACGCGCTGAATTACCACAACTTTCCAAAAACTAAATCGTTTTTTGAAATGTTGTTTAGATACAATGTCTTCCCAGCCAACATTGACAGACGGGTACCGTATGGCTTTTGTCTGGGCTTACGGGAACGGGATTTTGACAGGTAAGTGTTTTGGTTTCCAGACGGGTCCCATATAAACCCTTTTTCGTTGTTTTGATTTTTCGAAACAAATGCGCATGCGCGCATCTTTGGCAGTCAAAACATCGATTTTAAAGCTAAACAGTAAATATTAATTAGCGTCTTTTAATAATATAGGAGTTAAAGGTTTAATTTATACAAAGTTTTTTTAATAATCATTTATATTTATAAAATAATATGCCTGACGTGTGTTGTGCC
>NC_061156.1:49809063-49840559 GCF_022113875.1 Hydra vulgaris | reverse complement strand
GCTGAATTTAAGCATATTATCTAATAATAAATTTTTATTTTCAAACTAAATAGTACAAAATATTATTTTAAACAATTTGGACGAATTCAAATTCCTTTAGGAGCACGAGTTACATTAACACATGAGTAGTGAAACCATTTAATTTCACAACTAGGTTTATTACATGCAATCATTGGTTTAAAGCATGGGCGTTTACAAATCCAATAGTTTTTCTGCTTGTTGCTATAATAAATATCATTTTCTCTTGTTACAGTTTCTGGTAAAATGTATGTAAAATAATATTTGTGTAATGCCTGCTTTATCTCATTAATAAATTTTTCATCTCGATAAACTCTAACTAATAAGTAATTTCCTTCACTTTCTAAAGGTGTCCAAATAAAAAAGTCACAAAAATTCTACTTCTAAAATCATCATTTGTCCTTGTATTTGGGTATAATACTTATGGCTTGTTTTTAAATCGCCATTTTCACATACAGGAAAATCTTTATCCTCTTTCCAACTATTTAAACCTTCACGATATTTGTAGGGACACTTGATTTCGACTAAACCTTTATTGTGGCATGTACATTGAATAATTCCATCTGGCGATGCTCCTAAATATGGATAACTAGCTTGGATATGAATACCAGTTGTTTCTAATTTGAAGTTGTTGTGATTTTTTTTAACAATTTAATATAAAAACAACGTGCTTTGTCCTCCATTTCTCTTCCATAAATAACACTTGCTACATTTGGTGAAATTACATAGTTCATTATTTTGAATAACAAAGGTTTTGACGTTTGTAATTTTTTATTTACAACTTCATGGAAATTGGATGATGTAATTCTACCAGCTCGATGTAATTTCCATGTATTCGACAGGTTTTGAGTTTTACTCACTTCTGCCAATAAGTTAAAGTTGCATTGAGAATAACTGTTTTTGTATTCATTAAATTTGGATAAGCAAAATTCTTCAAGCAAAGATTTGTCAAGGTTGTTTGCATTATTGTCAAACAAAGAAGTAATTGGCTCTGGTAAAAAAATTTGTATCGTTTTCATTAGCAGTTGCAGTATTGTCACTAAAACTATGATCAAATATTGGTGCTAGACCAACTACACTTGTAAAAAAAGCTGCTTCTGGGGCAATTGCCCTGAGTTTATGTAAACTATTATTGCTAAACTTAACAACATTTTCAGAAAATGAGTAATTTCTTTTAGGATTTTCATTGGTCGCTTAAAATTAATGTTTTGTCGCATTGATGGTTCTGCTTTTTTTCTAGATGTGTTCCACACACAAAGTTTGCTAGTAACTGCAACTTTATTTGCCTGAATTCTAACACATGCTTCTAGTCTAAATAGAAGAGCTGCTACATGGCTGCATACAGATCCAAGACTAAAAAATTAGTATAGGTTATTTAGCATATGTTAAAAATGAAAAGCTATCTTATAAATGGTTTTTTAAAAATAATTTATTACCCTGCTATGCATGTGCAATTTCCAGTAAGTATCCATCCGTCAACTTTGTTAAGGGCAACCCATACATCATAAAGTTTAGTTTTTTGGCCCTGCCTTTGACTCGGAAGTACCTGTTTAAAAAAGACATTATTTTATTGCTAGCAAATAAAAAATATCTTTTAAAATTGAAAAGTACATAAAATATATATACTTTCATTATATGTAAATATGTATGTAGTTATGTATGAATCTCCCACTCTCTACATATATATATATATATATATATATATATATATATAAATATATATATATATATATATATATATATATATATATATATATATATATATATATATATATATATATATTTATAATTTTAAAAGTTATTTTTTATTTGCAAGCAATAAAATAATGTCTTTTTTAAACAGGTACTTCCGAGTCAAAGGCAGGGCCAAAAAACTAAACTTTATGATGTATGGGTTGCCCTTAATAAAGTTGACGGATGGATACTTACTGGAAATTGCACTGGAAATGTATATATATATATAATATATTATCTATATATTATATATATATATATATTATGTATTATATATATATATATATATATGCATATATATATATATATACATATATATATATATATATATATATATATATATATATATATATATATATATATATATATATATATATATATATATATATATATATATATATATATATATATATATATATATATATATATATATATATATATATATATACATATATATATGTAGAGATAGATAGAGAGAGGAGGGAGATACATAAATAACATTCTTACACAAACACATACATATATACATCCAATGAAAGTATATATATATATATATATATATATATATATATATATATATATATATATATATATATATATATATATATATATATATATATATATATATATATATATATATATATATATACATATATATATATATATATATATATACATATATACATATATATATATATATATATATATATATATATATACATATATATATATATATATATATATATATATATATATATATATATATATATATATATATATGTATATATATATATATATATATATATATATATATATATATATATATATATATATATATATATGTATATATATATATATATATACATATATATATATATATATATATATATGTATATATATATATATATACATATATATATTTATATATATATATATATATATATATATATATATATATATATATATATATATATATATATATATATATATATATATATATATATATATATATAGATATGTATATATATACATATATATATATATATATACATATATATATATATATATATATATATATATATATATACATATATATATATATATATATATATATATATATATATATATATATATATATATATATATATATATATATATATATATATATATATTGTTCTATTATTATGTTGGTGAATTGTACGTGTTAGAAATCACGTAGATGCTTGTTGAAAGTCACGCATCTACGTAAGTTATTTCAACTGTAATTAACAGTATATTCTCATGAGACTTTTTAATTTAATATATATGTAGAGAAAAGATTTTTGTATAGGATGTTAGAAAGAATATATAAAGCTATAGATTATAAACGTTATTAAATTAAATGGACGCGACGATAAAACAAGGTATTTCGGCCATTATGGCACCGGTATTCGATGGCAACCATCAGCGGTTCGTCCGCCAACTACGAACATACATAACTGCGATGGACGTACCCGAATCCAAAAGAAAAACAATAATATTAACATGTTTGTCACCACAGATTTATTCCGCACTAGAAGATCTATGCTTGCCTGCATACCCTGAAGATGACTCAGTTACCTACGAAGACATCGAGGAAAACATCATGAAACTTTTTAAACCGAAGTCATCGTTAATACTACGCTTTGAATTTGCTACAATAAAAAAAGCAAGTAACGAAAATGTGACGGAATTTTCACGACGGATTACAAGAGCTGCTGAAGGATGCGAATTCACGGATAGAGATGATCGAATGCGCGACCAATTCATCACGGGTTTTAACGATGGTGTTACAATCAAACGGTTACTACTGGAATGTGAAGAACTAACTTTTGAAAAGGCTGTGGAAATAGCTGTTACCCTTGAACGAGTAACCCAGGATGCTCGACAATTAGATGGTTCCGAGAATGTAATGATTGGCGCAACATCGTTACTTTCACGGACGTCTGGTGCGTCCGACATAAACAAAGTTAAATGTTTCAATTGTGGAAAACTTGGACATTTTGCAAGGGACTGCGAAGAAAAATGCAAGACTTGTTCACACGATCATCAAGCTAAAAACTGCTTTAAACGATTGCAAGGTTTAAAAGGAAAAGGGAGAATCTGGAAATAATGGCATCCAGTATTCTCCCAGAAATGACGTTGCCATCATTAAAAGTGAAAATAAATGGAAGGCTCCGAACAGCATTAATTGATTCTGGATGCTCCTATACTGTGGTTCATGCTGAGTCCGCGCATGGGCTTGTGTTAAAAAGTCAAAAACTTATCACAACTTTGGGAGGAACTGTGCAAGTGCTGGGTGAAATGGTAATCAATCTGGAAATTGATGGAATACACCGGATGGTTAATTCTCTGGTTGTAAAAGAAAAACCATTTGGGTTTGATTTGATTTTTGGAATGAATGCAATTAAAAAATTTGGAGGAGTTATCATTTATGGTAATAAAAACTGTAACGTCCGAATGTTAGCATGTGACAAAGGGAAATGTGGTGCCGTTACTACGACGAGAAAAAACGAAAACGAAATAAACGAATTAAAAATTGATGTTATTAATACGACAAGAAAAAGCGAAAACAACGTACAAAAAATAAAATGTGATGTCAAAAATACAACAAGAAATGAAGAGAACGAAAGAAACGAAATAAAACATCAGGACTTCACAGCAAAGTTCGACGGAAAAAAATGGACGGCATCATGGAACTGGAATAAAGAGCCTGTATTTGATAATAACATTTGTGAATACAAGATGAACCAAGAGCACGAACGTAGTTACCGTAAAGAAACACGTGAATGGATTGACTCTGGTATTCTTGTACCATATAACAAACTAATATTGGGATCACCAATAGTATAGATACCGCTTATGTGCGTAGTGCAAGAAAACAAGGACAAAAAGGTACGTCCAGTGGGAGATTTCCGAGCTCTCAACGAATTTGTAAATTGTCATACGGCAAATGAGGACGTTTGTCAAGAAAAACTGCGTAGCTGGAGAAAAATAAAAAATGCAAAAATTCTCGATCTTAAAAAAGCCTACCTCCAAATTCATATTGATAAAAAACTTTGACCATATCAAACGGTGATTATAAATGGGCAACGGTATTGTTTTACCAGGATGTGTTTTGGCATCAATGTGGCTCCAACAATAATGACCACAATTCTTCGGCATGTGCTCAATTTAAATCCAACCGTAAAGAAAGCATGTGATAACTACATTGATGATATATTTGTGGATGAAAGTGTGGAAACTGCGAAAAATGTAGCGAAGCATCTGCTTAAATTCGGATCACAATGTAAACCTCCACAAGATCTTGAACAAGGACGGTTAAACGCAGTTTTGAAGGAAGAATATCGCGTAAAAACTCGGGGAATTTCTCAATTGTTAGTACAAAGACGATTGAATACTATTAAGGAAGTGGCAAAAGATATTCAGATCGCAGTACAATGGATTCCATCTGAGATAAATTTGGCTGATCGACTCTCACGAATCCCTCAAAAATGGTGCAGAACAGTGTGTGCAGCTGGATTACTTGAACAAAAAGACATATGGAAAATTCATTCAATTGGTCATTTTGGTGTTGCTCGAACATTACAACTTTGCTTGCGAAATAATCAGAATGTATCACGTAAGGAGGTTTCAGCAGTAATTGCGAATTGTAACCAGTGTAACTCCATTAATCCTTACTCTGTAAAATGGAAGAATGGCCAACTAAGCGTAGAAAAAAATTGGAATCAGGTTGCCATTGACGTGACGCATGTAGGTGCTGAACTGTACTTATCAATGATTGACTGTGGTCCATCACGGTATACAATATGGCGTAAACTTGTAACTAAAGCAGCTGCTGAAGTTGTTAGTAGACTCGAAAAAATATTCTCTTTATTTGGTCCGCCAGTATGTCTTCTAATGGACAACGAATTTCGGTCCAACACGTTAACAAGTTTTGCTGAAGAATGACATGTTAATTTGGAATGTCGAGCAGCACATCGAGCTCAAGGTAATGGTATAGTTGAACGTATACACAGAACGATAAAAAGAACGGTCGCTCGCTCACATTGTTCAATCGCTCTGGCAATCTTGCTGTACAACGAGACAATATCATCCAATTGTACTGAAAGTCCATCCAAGCAATTCAAGAAAAGATCGACATGTTTCATCCCAGGCGTCGATACTCCGAGGAAGGTAGACGAGAAAGGCGTAAGCAAGAAATTCAAAGTGGGTGACAATGTTTGGGTAAAACCAACTCAAGAAACAAAATGTGACCAGCCGTGGATACCAGGCGTAGTACGAAAGCAAAATACTTTGTCGTTCGACGTGGAAACTGCGAATCGGGTATATCCGCGTCACATTTCACACCTGCGTCGCCGTACAGACGTACAAAGTTCAAATGAATCAGTCAACGATGTTTTTTATAGACTAAACGATAAAACTGATAACGTTAAAGGAAGTTGTAATAGTGATGTCGCTCAAGTTCAAAATGATTCTCAAGAACTCAACGTGCTGCAAGTAACACGCTCCGGACGAACAGTAAAGCCCCCACAAAGATTAGACTTATGAGTTAATTCACCAAGAGGGCATGTTCTATTATTATGTTGGTGAATTGTACGTGTTAGAAATCACGTAGATGCGTGTTGATAGTCACGCATCTACGTAAGTTATTTCAACTGTAATTAACAGTATATTCTCATGGGACTTTTTAATTTAATATATATAGAGAAAAGATTTTTGTATAGGATGTTAGAAAGAATATATAAAGCTATAGATTATAAACGTTATTAAATTAAATGGACGCGACGATAAAACATATATATATATGTATATATATATATATATATATATTATATATATATATATATATATATATATATATATATATATATATATATATATATATATATATATATATATATATATATATATATATATATATATATATATATATATATATATATATATATATATATATATATATACAATAAAAATAGAATAATTAAATATTGTTTTCGTTGAAACATTTATTTTCCCTACCTTCGATTTTACAAAACAAAACTGAACATCTTCTTTAACAATATTACAATAAACATCTTGAACATGCCCACAAACAAAAAAATTATATGCTTCAAGAGACTTATAGGCCTTCATATTCTCATTTGTGTATTGGCTCGGAGTATTTATGAGATATGTGTATATATCGCCCCACTGAATATCTGGCAAAAGTGATACATCATCTTTCCAAGAGGCTTCCACCAATATGTATGGATCTGGTAGCGTGCTTCTATCACTTAAAATGAACTTTTTTTTATACTTAAACTTTTCGGTTTCATCTAATGTTTCAAAATAACTTGATTCTTTCCAACTTTCCATATTTTAGATGTATAGAAGAAAAAAAAAAACCAAATGTTTACTATTTCTTAATTCAATTAAAACGCTAAAATTTTTTGTTTTGACTGCCAAAGACTTGCGCATGCGCACGTGTTTCGCAAAATCAAAACAACGAAAAGGGGTGTATGGTAATAAAATCAAGCATACTTGCTCGTTAGGGTTTTATCTGGTTTTTATCAGGGCCGAATAACCTGGGGATTTGACGGGTTTCCCATAAGGTTCCCAAAAGGTTTAAAAAAAATCATAAAACTTACTCGGTGGTTGCCATTTTTAATTCGTGTTGTGCGTGAAATAAGATTAAAAAGTTAACTTTTATGCATTACATTTTTTGAATACATTATATTTACATTGTAATTAAAAAGAATTTTTTTTTGATGTGTTTTGTCACTGTAAAACTCAGTTAAAAAGACGTTGTTTTAAAATTTCATTTATTTATTATCATTATTAAAGAATTTTTATCTATACATATATATACATGTATACTATTTTTTTTTACAAAGTTCAACATATTTGTTGAACATATGTTCCATAAACTATTAAACATGTAGTAAATGTTCCATTGAGACACTGTTTGCATTTTTAAAATGATCAAAATATAAAGTTTTGTTTCTGCTAGTCACTAGCAGAAACAAAAAAATGCAGCTAGTAATATAATTAGATAATGAATGGTTTGAGTTTAATCAAAATACTAGTTTAGTCAGAAACCTTTAAAAAGAGCAAACAGACGAATAGAATGTAATGGATAGGTTATATTTAGAGAATTTAAAGCTTTTAAATCGCTTTTACAAATCCACTCTTTTCCATTGATTTTTCTATATTTTATGCAAGCAAAATGACTGATGTTAACGAAGTTTACCCACCGTCAGATATAAATAAAGATATAATTACCTGTTTAAATGCAAAATTATGGCTTTATTGTTATGCATCAACCTCATTTTTTAATCATTGATCTTTTTTGATTTTGATTTAAAATTGTACACTTGCAATATAAACAATAACTTCATAATATACATAATAATAACTTATACTTACAATACCTATACTTATAAATACTTGTAATATAATAATTATGTTTATTATACTGATAAAATTTTTTATTGATATAAACTTTTGCATTCAAACTTTAGTTATAAAACTTTAATTTAACTTAATAACTTTTCATAAATAACAATAACAAAAAAAGATGTTATTATTTAGATTATAGCCATATGCTTATTTATTATAATTGAGTTACAGTAAGTTAAACAATATAAAATGTTAAGTTCCAGGCAATAGGTCTTATATGATATGTATCTTATGTATATCTTGTATTTTGCAGCATGTTAAAGAATATTTCTGCATGGTGCACTCTGACTGTTGACAATATTTGCATATATGAGTAAAAGTGACTTCAACAACCAGAATGTGTTTTTGATAAATATTAATAATAACAGGTTAGTAAATATAATTATAGTAATAATGGCAATAACTTTTTATCATTAGAATTAGTGAGAGACTTATGTATAATAGAGCTACATTAACTTTGAGGGACAAATATAATAACTCGAGTAAATATTACCGTTGTTTATAACCTTGATTAAAGTAATGTAAGTAAATATTATTTTTATCTAAAGAATGTTCGGCAAAAGTCAGTATTTCCTAAGTATTAAATATTATAAAAAAACATGTGTTTAAAATTTTTTTTTTAAATGTATCATAAAATAAAAAAATAAGTATTTGAGTATAAAAAAAACAACACATTTATTATTATAATGTATATACATCACATTAACTATGTTGTCTATAAAGTAGGGGTTGCAGCTGATATTTCAGCTTCAGCTATAAACTCATTAGCTTCAGATTAATGCTGAAGCTGATCAAGTCAGTTTAATCATCTTGATAGCTGATAGTAAAAGAGAATAATACTGCATAAATATTTTATATAAAATATTTTTATATAGGAATTTATTCAATGAAAATCTAAAATAGTGACAAAATTTAAACATACATGTAAATTTTAAATAAAAATTGCCAAAAGTTGTTGCTATTTATAAATGTTGCCATCAGAGCCTAGGCCTAAGACTTATAATATTAGGGGACCCAAATTATGTTTTTAGAAATTTGTTTAAAAAGTGGTGCCCAAAAATCTAATTCCATTTTTAATTATCTTAAGGAGACCAACTATCTTTTGTTCAAAAAGAGTACACTTTGCAAGTATTTCATAGATAAAAAAAAAAGGTAGATAAAACGATAAAAAACTTTTTTTTTTTTTTTAAAACATATTTTTCGTCAGAGTGGATTTTTTTTGCTAGATGAGGATGTTCGTCTAATAATGTAGCTGCATCCGAACATATTAAATTTCATATTAAATTTTACTGTTAAGACAGCATATAATATTTTTACAGAAAGTTGCAACTTCTCACTGCTCCAATAATCATTCCTTAGTGAAAATACCTTTTCAACAGCAGCATTAGTGCCTGGACAACATAAAGAAATTTCTGTTAAAACTTTTAAATTTTCATGTGGGATATGTTCTACTCTAAAATGCCGAAAGATTTCTACCCATCTTTTTCAAGTTCTATTTTCTCATTGCTCCATTTCTTTAATTTTTCTTCATTTAAAAATAAATTTACTCTTCCAATTTCTTCAAAAAGAAAATTGTCATTAATAACAATATCTTTTACTTCCTTTATTACAAATTCGACTGCTGAAGAAACTTTTTTCCATTAAATTTTACTATTTATAAGGGTCCATTTAAAACAATTCAATGCTCTAAAGTTCATTATCCATTCTTCGATATATTCATAGCAAATTTTATAAAAATTTTTAACTTCTTTTAAATTTTTTTTTTTTTCTGGGATTGAAATCTTCCAAAGCGGTCAGTTTATAGGCTTTAATATAGCCTTTAATATTGTATATAGTAGTGTATGTATATATTTTTTTATTTAATTGCCTTTAAATTTTAATTTGCCTTTAATTTGTTTTTTTATATTTTTTTGCAAAAAATTTTTTCTATCACTTTATCCTTCTGAACTTATATGATTAAGTTTTTGTTTTCTCTTACATATTTTCTCACTCATCTCATCCGTTCATTTTCTCTTTTTTTTTTCATTTTTCTTAGCGTTACTCTTTTATATTTTTGTGTTAATTCCAACTTTTTAAATAGTATTGTTCCTTATACTTCTTTTTTTATTACTTGTATTAATGTAGTTTTCTTTCTTTCTTATTATTTTTTATTTTATTTGTTTATTTTATGAAGGTGTCGCTCCATTGACTTGTTTTTAATATGAGTGACACCGAACATAAATTTGTAAATTATAATTTAGTTTGTAATTTTTGATTTTATGGTTAATTAACCATAAGCGCATGCGTAGTAGGTACAGTAAGGTTTTTGTTATCCTTTTATTTAATTAAATAAATGGATAAAAAACTTTGCTGTACATACTACGCATGCCTCAAGACTGTCAAGCACGGCGTACGTACTGCACATCAAAGATCAGCCTGGGGATTACATATGCAAATGTTGGATCCATCTCTTTTCACAAATGTAATTTTGACATTGTTAGAAAAAGAGGTCTGTAGTATCTATCTATCTCTCCAGGTTCATAATACGGCCTCTCAATTGTGTTGAAAATGGCAGCCTTATGTGCGTTCAAAATTTAAATCACTGTCAAACTTGTATCTGGTGTTTGCCCTGTCCTCTGACGTGCTGGAAACGGCTAGCAATATGTGCGCATGAAATTCAAATCACTGTCAAAATAATTTTAAATATTTAATTAATAAAATTGAAATGAAATAATATTAAAAAAAATGTTTTAGAAATACAAATGAATACAAAATTATACAAATGAGTACTTTCAGAGTACAGGATTTGAAAAAAGTACAGTTTGTGAAAAAAGAGTAAAAAAACTCAGTAAATGAGAATAGTTTACTTTAGACTTAATGCATCTAGTATGCTTAGGGGTAATGCAAAGATTTGTCAACTTTAGCTAAATTGCTCAAATGTTGTAAATTGTCTCAGATTACAGTCAATACTTTATCTGGCGGATTGTTCCAGATACGTCATTACATTCCAAGAAATTTTTCTAGAAAATCAAGGTCTTAATTAGATATTAAAAAATGGAAAACAACTGAGCTTACACTATTTATAGTATACACTGAACCAGTTGTTTAAAGGGAATGGTTTAGCTAAAAATCTATTCAATTTTTTAGATTTTTCAGTTGTAGTTCTACTTTCATAATGTTTCATTTTGTTGAAAAAATATGTTAATTTTGCTTTTCAGCTACTTATTTTTATATGTGAACTTTATCATAAGGATCAGCTAGTGTACAATGTCCATTCATTAGCACATATAGGAAATAATACAGTTAAATTTTAGGTACTTGATAGATGTCCCTCTTTCAAATAAAAAACTTTTTCAGGTCAATTAAAAAGTGTTTGTCTAGGGGGCTCATTTGCAAATTTTTTTTTTTTTAGGATTTTTATTTAGATTTTTATTTAGTTTTTAGGAATTTTGGGGCCCTTACGACAGTTTTTTTTTTGGAATGGGGGGCTTGTATCTAGTAGCCATGGCACTGTGTATAAGGTATACAAAATATATCTCAAATTATAAACAATATAAATAAAAAAATATATTTATTTGATAATTTTATATAATTTATCAGTAACTAAAGGAATGTTATCAATTTATTATATTAATCATAAGCATGTGCTTATCTATTACAAGTACCTTTGATGGTGAAAACTACATTTTTTATCTGAAGAGAGTTGGGAGAAATTGTAAGAGTTTTATAATATATTAAAATTAATGTAAGTGTTACTAATAAAATTTAAAACTAACAGTTAAACTTAATTTTTTACAGTTCATATTGAAACGAGATATTGTCTAAAGAGGTTTTCAAAGAAGTCGTTTTAACAACAATGGAAAAGCTTCCGATTCCCGAGATAAACGTGAAAGCATTTGATACATGATTAAAGAATCGTTCAAAAGTTTACTTAATTTTGACAGTGTAATTTTAATTACTATTTTTTTTTTGAAATAAACCAATCAATTTATATATAAATTTGCTTTTTCTGTAAATTTTAAACATTTAAACGTAGTTTTTCAAGATTTGCAATGGGTAAATCTCGTGGGACCCTCACGGGATACCCGGTGGGCATACTCATATGGGCCCCAGAAGAAAACCGCGGCCATGATCCGGCGGGTTCCCGATGGGTTTCCCATATGGGTCCCATTTGCAAACCCAAATGGGTCCCTTACGGTTTTAAAGTACGGGATTTGACTGGGACCCATACGGGATACCCGGCGGGCTAACCCATATGGGTCCCATATGGAAACCGCGGTCATAATCCGGCGGGATACCGTTGGTCTTCCCATACGGGACCCAGTTGACGACCCGTATGGGCCCCGTACGGTACCCGTATGTCAATGTTGGCTGGGTTGCCAGTAAACAATAAAACTACTCGGGTGAATAAATCCTCAAAAACAGCAATTGATAATATACTTATTAACAATTAATTAGAAACGTCATTTCAGTCAGGTATTTTTAAAACAGATATAAGCGATCATTTCCCGATCTACATTACTATTAAAAAAAAATTGATGGATACTCAGCCAAAGTTTACAAATTTAAAAAAACGTAACTTAACCAGCAATAATACAAATAAACTATCGAATTAATTAAATTTAGAAAATTGGAATGATGTTTATATTTGTCATAATACAAACGAAGCTTTTAGTATTTTTTTAGCTAAATTAGTAGAAGGGGGAGGAGAGTTCTCCCTCATTTTTATTTTTAACCATATTTTTAACCATATATTAATATTAATATATGGTTTAATGTTATCCATGTTGTGTATAAATTATTTAGATAAGAAATAAAATTTTTCAATTTTAAAAAATGAAAAAAATTGATTTTTTTAAAATAAGTGTTAAATTTTTATTTCTTGTCAAAAAATGACGTCACAGGTCACGTGACATTTCTTGCTGTTTCTTGTGCGCATGCGCTTAATTTTAACAAAGTATATCTTTTTCTATATATTTATTATAGAAAGTATTACATATTTTTTAAATTCATTTGCAGTCATTTGCATTTTTTCTATTTCTTTTTTCTTATTTTCTATTCCTAATAACTGATTTTGTACTATATCTTCAATATTTTCTTTTACTTCTAAACTTGCAGTTATTTTTCTTTTTTTAATACATTTTAAAAATGATTTCATTGGTTTTAATTCTTTTGTCATATATTCTATCTCTTCAACTTCTTTTTGAATGTTATTTTCGATATTTTTTAATTCTTCTTTGTCTTTTTGCTTTTTTTCTAATTTTTTTATTTTCTTTTTTATTTGTTTTATTATGTCTTCTGAGTTTAATTGCATTAAATCTTCTTCATCTATCATTTTTATTATGTAAAGAAAATTATTTAACTCATTTTTTTTTTCTTGTGCGCTTAAGCATAGTAGAAGCATTGTCCTATTAATGCAGCATAGCTTCCAGATTGTCCAACTTGTGCATCACCAGAGTTGAGTGTCACTACCATTCTTCTACCACTAATAACGCTAGGCATACTTTCAGATGAATTAAAGTTTCTATAAAATAAAATTGTAGTTGTTGGACCAATTATACTATTCGATTGATAAAGTAATCCTGATGTCTCATTATTAAATGAGCTTACATTAGATCCATTCCATGAAGAGAGATAAAAATCTTCTAAACCTGATGAAGCGTAGATGCATCGACTGTTAACATCATATCCAGAAAATGTAGTATATCCATTATTATTATAAGGTGTCCAAGGTTGAATGACAGAGTTAGTATTGGTAGGAGCCCCATACCCATCATAGATGCGAACTCTAGATTCCCACCAGTTTCCAGATCCTCCAACAACATGAGTTCTTATGTATTTCAAATACACTCCGTTTCCATTATCCATAGCATTCATTAGCATATATTCACTATCATAAGTTGTATTTACATATCTAAATGTTGTTGAGTACAATCTAATGGATGAGATGAATCGAGGTATTAGCGGATTAATACTAGTTAATGTTTGTTGTTACGATGAAGTTCTTGTGATAAAAGGTTGTAACCAAAAGGTCACTGAATTTCCTGTTTTATTGTATAATTGTATATTCAAACTTGATGTAAAAGGAAGATCAAATGCAAATTATCCTTTTAATGCAGTTGCACTAGATACATTGCATCCTTGTAAAGAGTTTGCATTATAAGGTCCACCAAGTGGTGCAATTATTAAATCACAAGCTAAGGCTGTATTATTAATACCTACACCATCTGTTACAATAGAATCATTACCTATGCAAAGTACATTGTCAGCATATATTTTTAAAAACAAGTTACCTGGTACAGTATTAGGTGCAATAGTAGATCCTGTAAGTGCAATCCACAGTTTTCTTAGAATTCCTGAGCTACCACTATAGCTAAAAATAGTATATGATCCTGGAGTTGCATAGAATGCTTGAGATTTTTGTCCAAAGCATATTAAACTTGTATTTGGAATGATATCTAAACTTTGATTTTGCATATCATCAACGTAGCTCTTTGTTACTGCATCCTGTGCATCAGTAGGATTGGCTACATTGATGAGTTGATTTGTATTTAAATTTATATTAGCAGTTGCAGGATTATAACCATCAGTTCTTAGATACATACTGCTAGAAGTTTTATTATTATCTACATAATGCTTTGTAGCTGCATCCTGTGCATTAGTAGGATCAACTACATTAATCAATTTATGTGAATTCAAATTTATATTAGCACTCATACTATTAGTTCCATCTAATTTTAGACATGCACAGCTAGAAGTTTGATTATTACCTACATAATGCTTTGTAGCTGCATTCTGTGCATCTGTAGGATCAGCTACATTGATCAATTTATGTGAATTTAAATCAACATCAGTAGTGGCTGTATTGCCAACATTAATGTTGATATTTAATCCATCTGTTGTGTAACCATACATTGAAGTACTACCGGCTATATTCATACTCGTTTTTATATACTTACTATTTTTATTTATATTGTTTTAATATAATGAATTTTCAATACTTTGAAAGTCAACTCCTTCATCTAGCTTTTTTAATACATATAAACACAAGTGCCCACAATAGGAAGTGTCTCCAAACTGAATTCTTTTACTATTATAATAAACAGGACTGTGTAAATATTGAACAAGTTCAACTGGAGGTGGTAATGCATAAGATTCAAAACTTAATTTTTCATCTGCATCTTTATACCAACAAATCCAATGAAATCCATTTGTACTCGAATCCCCAGTATTTAATATTCCGCATTCTTTGTTTTGTGTATTTTTAGGTAATTCATCTCTTACAAATACACCTCTAAAGTTTTTTATTTTTAATTTTTTTGCTGCTTTTATTAATTGAAAGTTTGTTAAGGGTACATTGGGTAATATAATTCCTTCAACATTGATATGTTTGTCCATTTTTATTAATAGTTTTAAATTTTTTTAGATCTCTTCAAGATATAAAAAATGACTTGCCTGCCTGTTTATTTTAGTTTATAATGTCCATATGCTAGGGTATGAATTCCATCTTCTAAAATAAGTCTTTTATCATCTTCTGCGCTTAATGCTATTTTGTTTATTTCTTCTGTATAGACATCATGACAATGAGATCTTATGACATTTATTTTTCTCAATTGATCTTTTCTATTCATAAGACATTCTTTATAATCTTCATGAGTTATATAATTTTTAAATACATTTTTCTTTACTCCCTTACATCTCTTTTTATCTTCTTCATCTATTTTGAAAGAGTACAATTTTGATCTGAGTCCTAGAAATTTTGAAATTTGTTTTCCTGCTGACTCATCTTTAAACTTTGCTAATACTTTCTTATTTATGCCTACTTTAAATCCATTTTTAACAGCTGGATGATTTGGATCAAATCCACTTGTATCAAATTTAATTTCAATATCATTAGAAATATCTTCATAAAAATCTTCTGTTTTTATTTCATAGATTAATGAATCTGTGTCTGTGTATAATTGTTTAGCTCTATCTCTATATTTATTTTTGATATAATCGTAATGAAACTCATACATCAAAGTCTTGCTTAAATCTAAAATACACATACCTAAATATAAATAGGCTTATTATATTTTAGTTTTGTTCTTTTCATATGAATAGCTATTAAATTTTCATCAAATATAGTTCTACTTTCATAATTAGGCTTTGATGCTAATTTTAAAGCTTCTTCTCTTTTTGTAACTAATCTTACATCAACTCTGTTTTCAATGTTTTCCATTGTTTTTCCAAACACTGAATTATTCATAAGTTTAAAAAAGTCTTTTTCAAAATCATTCGTTGCTTTTGTTCTCAAATTTGTATTTAGTTCAATGTATTTACTTAACCATGCACTTTCTTCAAACTTTATTCCTCTGTGAATTTTTATTAATTTCATTCCTAATCTTTCATACAAATTTAAATTTTCATAGTGAACGATATAATTTTCTTTATGATTTAAATTAGGTATTAACTTATCAACTTTATCTATTTTTAATCTTTCAGGAGCAAGAGGATAATCATTATGCAAATCATGCAAGTGTTCAGGATATTCTAAATTTACTTCTAATATACAAGAAGTAGATTTCCAATTTTTTAGATCTTCTTTACTCATCCACTCAAATCCATGTGTAGGAAGGGGCTTGCTCATAGCCCATCCATATAAATTATTTGCATCTAAATATTGTATATATGTAGATTCTTTATTTTTATCATAATTTTCCATGTATTTATTATTAGCAGTTCCTAACTTGTTAGAGACAATACTAATTCCACCTCTTATTCCTTCTTTTATCATTAAAATCATGTCATAATCACTTAATAATTCTAATTTTACTTTAGTTATTAACAATGCAGCATCCCAAGCTAATCCTGGTGATGTATAGTACCAAGCAGGATCTAATTTATAATTTTTTATACATACATTTCTAAAATTCTCAAAGACATGAGCTAATCATAATACATCTGCACTTTGTATAAATTGTGGTAGTCTTTAAATGTTTCACAATTGAACTCTTTCCATACAGTTTGTGCATGTAAATAATCTTCATCGCTTATTCCTACATCATTTAATCTTGAATAAAATCATTCTTTAGGAGGTAATTGCGTTTCATTTAATTTATCAATAGAATCTACCCATTCATAAGGGTAAACACCTTTTCTTAACAATAAATTTAATTTTTCATCTGAACATAAATCTAGTTCTTTTGTTGAATTTTTTATTAATTCATCTAAACTAGAAGCCATAAATTTAAAACTATCAAGAAAACGCAGTTCTTTTTTAATTTCAACTTTTTTTCCTTTTTTATTAGTATATTCAGCAACTTTAATTTGTTTAGAAAAGCTGATATATTTTTCTTCATTGTTAGGTATACAATTTATTTTTTCTTCTGATTCTCCATTTCTTGATAGTTTCTTTATAAATAAGTGAGAGTCATATCCAGATAAATTATGAAAAAAGACAGGTATGAAATTTGGAATTTTATAATTTAAATTACACTTATTATGCGCATTATTTACCTGTAATATGGCAATGATCTTTTACTTTATCTTCTTCAAGATCTTTTTCACAAATGTGACATATTTTTGCATTGTTAAATTCTTCTTCGTCTTTACTAGTAAATATTATATTTTTTGGAAATCTTAAATATTTTTTATATATTTTCTTTATATCAGCTTCTAAATGATCAACAAAAATTTGTGCTACGTCATCATCTTCACTATCTGCAGTGAATGTAGCTAGTATGCTATGTCCAATTATTTTCTCAATTGTTTTCTCAATACTTTCATCAAAGCATTTAATATAGTAGCAAAATGAACTTGGTGTATGCTTTTGGTATTGCTTTGTATAAGATTCATCTGGGTTAGGTGTACAAGTGTCTATTGGTTTAATAAAACTTTCAAAATCAGCATAGATTACAAATGGTACTTTCATTGATCTATTGTAATTAGTAAATTCTATCATTGTATTAAGTTCAGGCATTTCTATTCTTATTGAATCAACACTATCACAATACAATCTATGCTTTGACAAAGATTCTTCAGTACTAAAAGATTGTAAGCAATTTTTACAAAAGTGTTTTTTACCATTATGTTCAGATATTTGTGATGAAAGTAATCTACTTAGATTGTTAATTAAACAATAGAAGTTTGTCTTACCATTTGAAATAAGTAACAAGTCTATTTGGTGTTGCCTATTTTTGTTTTTAGATATGTGTAAAGGATAGACTGATAAATTTTCATATCCAAATACACTAACACTGATGTCTTGATTATTTTTCTCAAAGAGCGATATTTGATTCAACGATACTGGGAATTCTATTTTTTCCCAATTTAATTTTTTAGCTTGTTCTTTTAAATCTTTATCTACTCTTTCAGAATTTTTTTCTTTTATATTAAAAAATCTAGCAACACACCACTTAAAGGATTCATTGTCTTTTTTATTCTTCATATTAATAATTGCTTTTTTAGATGCTAACTCTTTAGGAAGAGGAATGTATGATCTACCCCTAATAGGCTTATATTCAATAATATTAATTTCTATTCTTTCTACAGATACAAATCTAAAATTAGATTTTGTTCGTTGAAATGCTGCCATTGATTCTAAAATTTTATTTGTAGCTGTTTCATAAAAGTCATTTAAATTTGTTGATTCTAAAACAAATTCTGAATTGGATGAAAAGGGTACAACAGCTGTTATAGTTTCTCCATCTTTCATATCAGTACTTTCGATTACACAATGAAGAACAATATAGATTTTTGATCCTTTATTATCATTTAGTATTTTAAATACATTATTTTTAACTGATTTCATATAAGATAAAGCATCAGCTCCTTCAACTCCTTCAGCTGAAAATTGCTTAGTTACATTTTTAAGAGCTGATTGCGTTAGTTTAAATTCTATTGGTTTTCTATATCTTTTATACAAGTTTGAAACTACAGATTTGATTGATGTAAGTCTTTCATTAGCAACATTTTTAATAGGTTCAGGAACATAGTCCATAATCCAATTAGCAAATGAATTAACTTTGCTCTTAATGGTATTAATATAATTAATTGGAACATATTGTGTAGGTGTTAAAGTATTTTGTGTGATATTACTTGGTATAGGCAGATCTAATATATTTTGATTAAGCACTCTAATTAGATCTGCTTTTCTCATTCTATAATAATATTTAATTCTTCGCTCTTTAGCGATTTGTTTTAATTCTGTTAATCTCATGTTTTCCATTTTTTTATACGCTAGAAAATTATTTATATCATTTTCAATTTTTTTTATTTTTTATGTAAAGAAAATTAAATGATACAAAAAACGTTTTCTTATTATATTTTTATAGAAAAAGTCTATAAAAATATATTATTTTTCATTATGTATTTTATTTTGTGATAATCAATCAACATATTTTTCTTTACTTGCTCTAATTATTTCAATTTTTACTCCATCTACAATTTTTCCATTTCTATTAAAAATATATGTTTTAGAGTGCTTTTCTTTTTTATTATAGTCATAAAATGATTTGTAATTTTTAACTTCACCAGTTTCCATATTAGTAAGTTTAATTCCCCATGGATCTGTTCTAATTGTTGTGAGATATTTAGGATGTTGTCATATTTAGGATCTCTTTCTTTTTTTTCTTTTGTTGGAAGAAATTTTGGTCTTCTAGCAGATCTTTTTTCTTTTACTATTTTTTCTTTTTTAACTCTTTTAACTCTTTCAATCTTTGTTTTTTTTTGTTTTTTAGTAATGATATTTGTTTTTACAGAATCTTTATCAATTAAGTTATTATCCATAGCAATCATAGCTAATGCCATAGGATCTTTAGATGTTTGTTGTATATTATTATCTTTTAGTAAATTTAATAAATACTTTTTTGTATATTTTATTCTATCGCTCATTTTTATTATATAAAGAAAATTTATTTAAATTATTTTCAAATAATTTAAATAATAGTATTTTTTTTTATTGCATATATTTTTTTAAAATAATTAATTTTCTTTACAATCTTTTAGCATCTGACTTAGCGAAGCCTGTGTCACTTCGTGACTTAATATTCAAATCTTAATTTATTTCCATTAGAAGTAATTTTTGCTATTCTATCTGAAATGATGAGAGCAAATATTATAGTATTTGCTGGAACAGGTGTATTAAATTCTGCTTTAAGTGTAATATCTACTGTTGAATCTTTCATTTTTTCTGATTGTTTACTTACATCAAAATACATAATAGGATATAAATCTTTATAGTCTGAAGGAGTGATACCACATAGACTAATAAGATTAGACATATTATAATAATCTTCAGCAAAATTTGACACATGTCTATAGGCTCTAGTAAATTTCATATTTGGGAATGATAAATTATAATTGGTAGCAGGATATCTTTCTTCATTAAGTTCAATATACATATTTTTTAAATCACAATGATCAAATATTGAAGCATTTTGTTCTTGATTTCCTTCTCTATTTGTTTGAAAACCAACAAGTATAAATCTAGGTTTTTCAGTTGTTCTTATTCCTAATGGCCAAGTAAATGTTGTATTTTGTGGAACATTAATTCTATCTAAGAACCTTGATCTAAAACCTATATCAAGTGTTTCATGTGATTTAATTATTTTAGCAAGTTCTAAATCTGCTACAACAGATGGAGTTGCACGTCTCATCATTAATGATATTCTTGTAGTATCTACTCTTCCTGCAGCTACACCGGCATCTCTAAAAATTGCATTATTATCACTTGCTCTTAACATATAAAGTTCATGCTTTAATCCATAAAAAACTTTTTCATAGTCATCACAAAATTTAAAAATATGCCTTAATGGAATATTTAATTCAAATGAACCTTTTGTAGTTGGTTTTTGAATGATAAATTGCTGTCTTGCTCAAAATCCTGCATTATTAACTAAATCTGATGTTGATGTTGTATCTTTAAACCACAATTGATTCATTGCTTTTGATTGTTGAAAGTCATTTGGATATTATAACATTCCAAGCATTGTAGTTGCTTTACCTGGAAAACTAACTGATTCAACGACTGAATCATAAAACTTATATTCAATTCTATCAAATAAAGGCATAAGTCCATTGTGTGCTAGCGTTATTGCATCTGTATTTGCATATGAAGTTCGATCTGCTTTTACAAGCCTTCCTTCAATTTTTAAATAAGATTCATGTGGATGAAACAAAGAATCACTATTTTCAATAAATATTCTTATTTCTCCTGAATTTAAATTAGAATTAACAGATGGTGTAAATTCATATTCTTCATATTTTTTAATTTCCTCATCAAATCTTAATTTATCAGTAATATTAAATATATCAGATTTTACCATTTTTATATATGCAATATAATTTTTTTAAATCACTTTTTCGCAATTCTAACTATTTTTTATATTATTTTAAACCCATCGCCTTTATGTTTTTTAACTAAATCTTATATTCTAATAGGTTTACATTTTATTGATGATCCCATCATAATTTTATTAATGTCTGGTACTGCTTCATGTACTTTACTATCTAAAGTATTTATTAAATTTTTAAGTTCTTGTTTATTTTCAGGTGTCAGCTTGGATGATTTATTTACATTTTCTATTATTTTTTTACCTTTATTTATTACAATTTCTTTAGCAGTAGATATTGCAGAAGTTGCAAGTTCTTTCCCTGCAGACTTGGCTGCATCTATAGCAGTTTTTCCTAAGTCTGTAGCAGCTGCTCTACTAGCTATAATACGAGATGAATTAAGTGCATTACTTAATGCTTGCTTATTAAACATATTTAAAAAAGGTGTAAATAGTCCATATCCACCTACTTCATACTTGTGTGTATATCCTTTATTATTTATAACTAACATTTTTATTTACTGCATATTTTTTTAATTCATTATAGCGAAGCATTGATCCCTTGGGATCTTAATCACTCTGTGATCTAAGCTTTGCTATTTTATTGGTCCATTTTTATTAAAATGATTAGTTAACATTGTTTTCATATCAGATAATGCTCTAAAAAAATCAGAAGATTTTGCCTGATTATACATATTATTTATATCTGTAAACATTCCACTTCCACCTGCTACATACTTGTTATATGATTTTTAATTTATATCTAACATTTTTATATATGTAATATTTTTAGTTAGTTCATTTTAGGATTATCTTAACTTTCTTTTTAAAAGTTCATTTTGTTCTTCTAAAAGAGATTTTTTTATGTTTTTCTAAAAGATGTTCTGATTTACATTTTGATACAATTTCTTTTATTTCATATTCAATACTTATTGGTTCTCCTTGTAAATTAAGTATATGTCCATCTTGATCAATTAATGCTGTTTTCATATCCCAAATTTTTTTGGATAATAATCTATAATAAGTTGGATTATTTGGTACTTCTACAATTTTCCAACCAATGGGTGCAGATGGATAAAATGAATATATAACATTTGCAGATGCACCATCTATAATTGAGTCTGTTACAAGGCTATTTGTTATACGAATAATATTAACATGATTTATAACCATTATATTATCTGAAATATGTACTTTTGATGAGTCAAATGTTATAAGATTACCATCACGATCTCTATTATTAAAACCTAAACGATATTTTATGGAGTCATCATCAAATTGAATTCTAATATTGCTACTTCTATTAATAAGGATCTGTGATTTTTCAGTATTAAAATTTGCTTCAAATATAATAGATGTTCGATCAAGTTTTATACTATTATATAAATCTCTTGCAGCTTTACCTTCTGTTGTTGTAGCTTTTTTATAAAGCTCTTTATATCTATCAAGTTGATCTTTAAGAGTAGTCATTACATAATCACCTACAAATTTATTTATACTTGCAAGTTCATATGATTCTGTTGGGATCTTAATTTGTTGAAAACCAGGACTATCACTAGCTTCTATAGTAATATTTATAGTATTATTTACTCCTTCAATAATATTTGGAAAACTATTCAAAGTCATTAATTTTTTTAAAGCTATTCCATACTCTTTATCTGCATCTAGTTCAATAGGAACTGTCATATTAGTATTTATAACAGTATCGTTTGAAGTTATATGTATTGTTTTTGACATTTTTATATATGTAATAATTTTTTATATCGCTTTCAATATAAAAAATTTATATTAGTTCTAAAAGAACTTACTTTTTTCTCTCTCTTATATGAAATTCTATGGTAAAGCTTTCATTATTAAAATCTATAGATTTATTAAAGTTATCAATGATATCAATTTTTATTTCTGAAATTGAAAATATTTTTTAGATAATGGTTGTTCATTAATAACTGAATTTTTAGAAACATTAATAGGCATAAATGAATACATTACAGTCGTTTTTTTAGCATTACCATTATTAGATACAATTTTTCCATCTAGAAGATTATTTAATATATATACTTTTTTGTTTTTATTTAAACTACTAAATAGAATAGTTTGAAATCTATCAAGAGCCATTTCATACTCTTTATTTTCATCAAGTTTAATAATATCGTCAAATTTAATTATAACTGGATTTTGTTTATCTTTTTCTATTTCAATATACATTTTTCACATTTATAATAGTTATTTAGATCACTTTGTGATGAATGCTTTGCTAAAATATTATAAATCATTTTTTTTATCGCTAATTAAAAGTTATAAATTTAGTTATTTCTGTTCCTTCATTAATAGTTGAAGTAACTCTTTCTCTAATTATAAAACGAATTCCTATAATTTCTCCTTGTAAGTCTAACAGTTTTCCATCTTTTTCTACTATTGTAATATTCATTTGTGAAAATTTATTTGTATTTAATGATTGATAATCTGGTTTAACTAATATATTCTTTGGAAATTGTATAACACAATCAAAATCAGAATCAGTAAATATAATAAAATTATCTTCTGGTGAATATTTATATACAATGTTTGATTTTTCTTTACAATCTAAATATGCAATATAAATATTTATATATAAAAATTTGTTTAAATAACTAGTTCCTTTTTCAGTTAAAGCCATTTCATACTTTTTATTCTCATCTAGTTAAAAATTTTCTTTATTAAATTTAATTGTAAAACTTGAACTATATTTTGTAATGTTTATTTCCATTCTTTTTTTATATACAAGAAATTTATTTAACTTATTTTTTATATTATTAGTAATATAAAAAATATTTACTCTTCATCTTCGCTTTCTAAATCTATATCTTCAATTATTCTTGAACTTTCTTTCTTATACTCTTTTGCATATAAAACTGCATCTGATAATTTAACTTGTATAGATTGAATCATTGGACCTACATATACACCTTCAATTGTTAAACAGCTAATTACATCACATCTTTTATTAATAAGACTTTCTCCTATAATATTATTATCCTCAAAACTAACAAAATCATGATCTTTAGATCTAAGTACTTGTTCCATCTTTTTACTTACAAAATTTATAGGTATTTTTGCATATAAAATTGGATTTGAATCATCTTTATACTTTAAAATATTCAAGTTGTCAATATTTAAGCTTTTCATACCATCTTTTTTTAACTTTGATTCATTCTCTTTAACTTTATCTCTACAAAACTTTTCAATAGATTGAATCATCTTAATAAATTTTTCATTTTCACATACAAAAGAAATTGAATATCCTGTAACTTCTTTTGTTTTTGGATCTCTATTTTCATTAACTCCATATGAAAACATTTTTGGAGTCTTTACTCTTAAAGGTCCTAAATATTTAGAAGAGTATTTGTATTCAATTACTATTTTTAATCTTCTTTTTATTTTTTTCGTTCTAATGTTGCTTCTACTACAAGTTTTAAATCGTCATCTAATCTTATTGCTTCTATTCTTTCTTCTAACTCTTCATAATCTTTTAATATTAGTTTTATTTCTTCTATTCTATATTCTATATTTTCATATTCTTTCATTTTATATTTTAGTTCTACAAGATTATTTAATTCATTTATTTTTTTTTCTATTTTATCAAAGTTTTTTATTTTTTTAGAACTTAGAATAGTTTGGATTAATTCAAGATCTTTTATTCTTTTTAAGAATTTTTTTTTATTACGTAATAATATTTTTTCTATATTTTCTAAATCTTCCTTTATATATCCGTCTTCACACCGCCATCCAATAACTTTTATTAATTCATTCATTCTTTCTTGATTAAATTTTATTTTTGATAATGAATTAAATCTTTCTTCTAATTCTTCTATTACTTCATCTTCAAATTTTAATTGTTTTATTCTTTTTTTATCAGTTTCATGACATGATATTTTTTCTAATTTTTTATGACATTTATTTAATTCTAATACTTTATTATCAAATAATAAATTTGACATTAATCCAAATTTATCTTCCATTCCACATTTTTTCATTTCTTTTTCTAATATTTTATCTCCTACTATTATATCTAATGTTAATTCTTCTGATCTTAATTCTAACTTTAATTCTCTTTTAATCTACTTTTCAATTCTGTTATTTTTTTTTTTTTTTATTCATTTTCTACAATTAATATATCTTCATAATAATCATCATCATCATATGAAATTATATCACTATCTTGTCTTAATCCAATTTCAAAATCCTTTTCAAAATCCTTTTCTTCATCTATTAATTCCTCAAGTCTTTCTTTTTTTAATCTTAGTTCTAACTTTAATTCTACTATTTTATAAGAATTAATAATTTGTTTTCCATTCTTTTTTTATTATGTAAAGAAATTTATTTAACTCATTTCAAAAAATTATTTTATTCTGTAAAAATAAAATAATTAAAATCTATTTACTTTCTTCATCATCATCTTCATCATCATCTTCATCTTCATCTTCATCTTCATCTTCACCATATTCAGTAGTTTCTGTTATTTCAGTAACTTCAGTAGTAGTAGTTATTTCAGTAACTTCAGAATCTTCTAACACTTCTAATCTTTCTTCTATTAATTTTAATTTTAGGCATAATTATCATAATAGGCATAAAATCTTCTATTAATTTTAATTAGGCATAATTCTTCAAGCTTATTCATTAGATCGTTCTCCATTCTTTTTATATATAAAAGAAAATTGTTTAACTCATTTTTAAAAAATTAAATCATTTGCTTTGATTGTTATTATAATTTGAAGATGTCGTTGTTACAGTAGTATTTGTATTAGCATTACCAGAAGTAGCTGTTACACATATATTCACATTTACATTTGAGTTGTTCATTTTTTAATAGTATAAAATTTTTTTAAAAATATTTTTCAATTCTGTATTGTTAACCCATGAGTTAAAAGTATCAGGATATCCATACCACTTTACAAATGATTTATTACCTTGTTTGCGAATAACTTTTTCAATTCTAAATATCTCTTGACTTGTTTTTTGCAGTTCTTGTTCATAAAAAGTACCTTGTATTTCTTCATTATTATAATCAATTATTTTCGATTATCAATATAGAAACAGCAGAGGATGTACCAGCAGAGGATGTACCAGCAGAGGATGTACCGAATCAATATAGAAACAGCAGAGGATGTACCAGAACCTGAGAATCTTAACTGTATTAAAAATAATTTAATGATATTTGATGATTTACAATTAACAAAACAAAACAAGTGTGAAAAGTACTATATAAGAGGAAGACATAGCAATGTAGATTGTTTCTATCTTGCACAAAATTATTTTGAGTTGCCTAGGAGAACGATAAGAGAAAATGCAAATTTTATATGCTTGTTTAAACAAGATTCAAAAAATGTAAACCATATTTATAACGACCATGTTTCAAGTGATATGAAATTAGATGAGTTTAAAATTTTTTGTAATGAAGCTTGGTTAAAAAAGCATGGATTTGTTGTTATAGATTTGTCTTCTGATTTATTAAATGGAAAGTATAGAAGTGGATTAGATTTATTTTATTATCCAACTTCATTGTGGAATCGATAAATATATATATTTTTAAAAATATATATTATGAGATTTCAAAGTCTTTTTTGTTCTAAAGAATAAGACCTAATAAGGGTATATTCTTAAATGGAGAATTTTCTTCTAATAACAGACCTCTACCTACTAATGAATATTCATTTCCATATTTAGAATAATATTCATCTAAATAATTATAACTACCATTCCATGGGTTTAAAAATACTCCTTTTCCTACTTTTCTAATTTTAAATCCTTGACCATTCTTTTTAACATAAATAATACCTTTTCCAGCAATTTTATTAACTATAGTACTTCCAGCAGCTGTTCGAGTCAATAATCCTGCTGCTATAGCTCGAACAACTTTTGACGCAATTAGACTTCCAATTATTCCTAGGAGAGGTAGAAATCCACCATTTACTTTAGCATTATGTTTAAGTTGTGCTCTACTGAGTGAAAGTTCTATACCCTTATTTTTCATATATGCTGCTTTCATTTTGTTTATTTGCGATTCTGTTAAAGCTATTTTATGCTCACCATCTACTTCTTGATGTGATAGTTCTATTCTTGCATTAGTACCAGATTCAATTGCTTTTTTAATTTTTTCTTTTTGACTATCTGAAAGAATTATAAGAGTATCATAGTATTTTGCTTTTTTCTTTTTTTCTTTTTGACTATCTGAAAGATTTATAAGAGTATCATAGTATTTTGCTTTTTTAATTTTTTCTTTTTGACTATCTAAAAGTTTGTTAAGGGTATCAGATTCAATTGTTTTTTTAATTTTTTCATTCTGACTATCTGAAAGTTTGTTAAAAGTATCATCGTAATTTGTCATTTTTTATATATAATAGTTTTATTTAAATTATTTAATGAATTGCTATTTGTAATGCTTTATACTCATCGTCATCTATTTCACCTTGTCGTAACAACTCATCACAAATAGCAACAGCCTCATTTCTAGCTCCAGTATTACCTGCTTGTAAAGCAGATTACCGTAATTTAAGCATATCAATTTGTGCATTTGGATCACTAGGAATAACTATTTGTTCAATGATAACTCCTTTTCCAGACTTTCCAATTATTTCTTCCCAAATAGGTTTTATTACATTAGTGTACTTATAACTTCTAGATGATCTTGGTTTAGCTGAATTTAAATCAGAGCAATTTGCATTGTTTGATCTAAAATTTCTTTATACTTATTACGATCATCGTTAGTATATCTAACAGGATGAGATTTAACTATAATCTCCCAAAGACCAGGTGTACCAGTGTATTTTTTACCTTCAATAGTTATATCATCACCTTAAATAGTTATTGTTTTTTTACCAATGTAAAATTTTTCATCACCTTCATTGTAATGTATACCAAATATATTATCTGATACTTTTTTACTATTTTTAGCAGTATATAACTTTAGATATTCTGCTGCGATAGCTCCTAATGACATGTTATTTACATCTTGAGGTATCAGATCCTGAAAGGATCCCTTCTCTTCAATTGCTTTAGTTTAAGAATCTAGTAAAGCAGGATAACTTGAAAAAGTATTAGCTAATTGATCAGCTTTATTTTTAATTTAGATAAGACTTCTTTTATTCCAGATTGACTATCTATTATTGGTTTGTGAATTTTTTCCAAGTTAGTCTGTAAAGTATCATAACCTAACTTTTCATTAACAGAACCTTGATATAAACTTTTCTTTATCCCAACAAGTTCTTTTGCTAATTTTAACTTTTCTTCAATATCTGTAGCTTTTACATAAGGCATTTTTTTATATAGGTAAAATTTTTTAAATCAACATATGTTATGTTAAGTAATACATAATATATATTTTTTAATTTTTAAGAGTATTATTTATCACTCCTATACTTTGATTCTTGTTGAATCTCATATTTAACGATTCTATAATATCATTTGTACCATTTTCTATTCCTTTATTAAATATTGACTCTTTAGTCTGCTCATCTATATCATTTTTAGATTTTGTTCTAATTTGTTCAGTCATAGCTTGAAACTTTTCAAGTTCTGAAAGTATCATATTAAATTCAACATCATCAATATATTGATCTGATATAGCTTTAGAAATAAGACCGCTTATTGTATTTAGTTTTGCATCAGCTAATACTTTAATCTTTTTATGCTTTTCTGCTTTTATTGTTAATTTTTTAATAGCTTGTGATCCTATTAATGATAATACACCCATACCTAATGCTGCAATTTCACATCCAATAGCTCCTGGCGATCCAACTATTGTTGTTAAAAAGCTAATACCAACAGCTCCAAGTGCCATTGTGCTAGCTAGTAATGAATTATCAATAGCTGAAACTATTCTTAAAGATTTGTGATATTTCTTACTTAAAATTTCTCTTTTTAATCTTTCACATTCTATCTTGTTTTGAATTATTTTAACTAATCTAAAATTATGATCAGAAATTGGTGGTGCAGAGGGATTTTCTGAAAACTGGTTAAGATCTGGATAAAGCTGTTTTTATTCATTAATACATTGCATTTCTTTTTCTATAAAGAAAAATTTGTTTTAAATAATTTTAATAAATATTTTTATTATTTACCAAAATCAAATACAGTAGAGTCTTTAGCTTTGTTAGATTTATCTGAACTAGGTTTATCTTCATCACATATAGTTTCTTTAATTATTTCCCCTATACTTGATAATATAGATTTTACAGATTCTTTATCACTTTGAGACTTTACTTGTTCTACTTTTTTATCAAGTTCTAAAGTAACCCTCTGTGATATATAATTTGCATTAAAAACACCATTATAAGTTGATATACAGCATAACAAATCTCCTTTTTTAATATTTATATCTTTTTTATCGTTATTATATAAAGTTATTTTAATATCATCAGTAGACTCTATTACTACAGAATTTAGTAAATTTAGAGTAGGTTTATAATTTTATGCAAGTGAAATCAATACATGTCCTTTATCTATTTTAACTCCACACATTAAAGAAATGTTATTATATGAATTTGATTTTACTGTAAAATCTTCTTGTGCGAATACTTTAATATGTCTATCATTTATTGCTCTATGTTCTAAATCTGAATTAATATTAAAAGTTATTATATATTTTTCATGCTTTTTATAATCTAAAAACATTCTTCTTTTATTCACATATGACATTATTTTTTATAAATGTAAAGATGTTTTAAATCACTTCATGATTCTTGCTTCGCTAATTCATTTTAAATATTATACTTTTAAGTATAATATTTTTATTTATTTTTGTTTTAAAGTTCTTACAATATAATTTGTAATTTGTTCTTTCTCATGTAAATAATAACACTTTTTATTATCATTAATATTTTTATATAATAATATTTTTTCTCCTTTTTTATTTTTCATTAATTTACTCTCTACTAAATTACATGGAGTATATTGAAAATTTTTCACATTTTCTTCAATTTCTTTTTTAGAATGAGCATATTTACATTTTTCTTGTAAAGGACATTCTTTTTTATTAATTATATATTTGCATAATTTAGATTTAGCTTTTCTTAATTTAAATAGTTCTGACTTTTTAGGATGAAATAATCTACAACTTTTATTTTTGCATTTAGGATATTCAGAACAAATATTAGCATGTCTATATTGACATGAAGATTAAGTACATAATAATCTTTCTTTTACAGTTTTGCAATAAGGAATATCATGATTATACTTATATTTTTTTCCAAAAGAGCAAAAATTATCTTTTTAAATATTTTTACAATAAATAGGTAACTTTTCTACAAAATGAATTGTAGACGGTTTTCCATCTTCAGTAAAATTAATTTCAATATTAAATGGTTCTTCAAAACTAAATTTTCTATTTTTTTCATGTTTTTTAACAAAAAAATTATCTATACCAGGAAAATCATCATTAATAATATCATTAGTTGGAACATAATTAATCCATTTCAGTTTATCTTTATACAATTCCATAATTTGTACTGTTTTTGAAGGAATTGGAACTATAGGTTTTTCTTGAATTTCTATAGTTTCATCTTCATCAGAATCATCAGATATAAAATAAGTATCATTTTCTGAATCAGATTCTGATTCTTCAAATTCAAAGTTTCTTATTTGTTCAAAAAGTTCAAATTCTTTTTGAAATTTATATATTTCATTAATCTCATCATAATTCATTTTATTTTTTTATTATTTGATAAAATATTTTAAATCAAAAAAAATTAAAATGAGTTAAATAATTTTCTTTACATAATAAAAAGAATGGAAATGCTTAATTCTTATAAAATAATAATAGAATTAAAAAAAGAATTAATACCAAAAGAAATTCTAGACAAAATGCTAGATGAAATGGAAGACGAACATAAAATATTAGTAAAAAAAATTAAATATTTTTATGAAAAAAAAGAAGAGAATCTTAAACATCAAAAAAAATTTAAACATCGTCTTTTTATGCTTAATATGGAAATTGATGACGATCTTCTAGCACATTTT
>NC_061156.1:49796563-49801563 GCF_022113875.1 Hydra vulgaris | reverse complement strand
ACAGTTAACATAAAAGGAATTTGATTGGATGTGCAAAACATTATTTGTAACAAAAGTTGTTACAGGACAAATCAATTTACAATTTTAACTATCTTCACATAAAAAAATTAATGTTAGTAAATTGTTTTTTAAATATTGCGACAATTCATCACAGTTTTCATTTTTGATAGAAGACAACACTTCAGTAGTGGACCTTGGTTTTAAAGGTTGAGTCGGTACCACACTAGCTGACGTGTTTGAAAAAATTGAAGGAGGTTCAATTAGTCAAACTTTCCCATTGACAATAGTTGTTAAAAAACTTTCTGGAAAATATCTTTCACAGGCAACAGTATATGGTTTATTTAGAAAATTACTTCTTGGAATTAAATTTATCCAACAATTTCTTTCTTCTTCATTGGAGGGAAGCCTAAAAACTCGTACTTTGTTTTTAGCTTCTTAGTTGCCTCTACAATTAGGAACAAAGCACTTTTTAACCTTTTATTGTAACAATCAACTACTCACAAATCAAACTTTAAAAAACTTTTCCTAAGATTGTCCGTCCCCAGTCAAAAGTACGGATTCGCGACGGGAAGGCCTGTATCAAGTATCACCATGGCACAGGTGCGTTTTGCAAACGTTTTGTAAACGTTTTATGGTCACTTGAAGGACGTATGTGTAAGAAAAACGTTCAAAAAAAGTTTTGATAGATTTTGATCTATCATTTAAAAAAAAGTCTTTTCCAAGCCTAAAACAGCGCAATGCGCATGTGCAACTTTACTTAAATATGGCGCATTTTCATATTTATACGTGGGCTATTTCCTGAGATCAACTCCCTGTTTTGATTGGTTGAAAAGTTTAATTAATTATGTCCTTTCTTTTAACCCGTTTGCCATTATATTAGTGACTTCTATGTGCATTACACTGAATGTCTTGGCTCTAAAACCCCTGATCTTTGTGGCATTAAAGTCCATTACGTCTGTATTTCTAAATCACTAAGACATAACTTTGTGACTTGTTTTGCTGACTACCGTAATCAGTTATCTTCACTAATTTATTTGTCTCTTGTTTCTGACCATAAGTTGTGTTCAGTTTCTTTTTTTTTATCCTTAGAAGGTTCCAAATACACAATAATCTTTATTTAGTTTTTTTTAATAAGTATTTCATCTTGTACTTTTTCTTCGGATTCACCTTATCACCTCACTACTTACAACTACCCTAAAACTGTCTGGGATGATACCTGATAAATGAGCCTCCTATGTATCCTCCCGAATCAAGGCGGGGATGAAAGCTTTTATTCCATCTCTTTGATTCAAAGTCGAGCATCATTTCATTCCTTTTGTTTTCACCTTCTTGAGCAACTGCTGCATTTAATAGCAGTTGCTCAAGAAGGTGAAAACAAAATAGTCTTCAAATGTTTTTCTTGAAAACCACTTTTGCGCATTTTTTCCGGACCATTCGTAACAGTTTCACAAGTTGTTGATTTTAGAAGTTCATGCTTGTAAACGTTTCTAAAGTTTTGTAATTTTTCTAAATTCAATTACATTTTGGGATTTATTTTAATTATTTTTTAATTATGTTTATATTTATGTTTTTAAAATAAAATATGTAAAATATAAAAACATTGTAAGGTTAAACTATTATAAAATAGTTTGCAATTAAAAGTAATAACGTTTTTCTTGTTCTTTTTCTTATAGATTATTTAACAATTATTCATATTATTATTTATTTATGTAATTTACAACACATATACTAAATCCTGTTCGAGTGTAGAATTATTACAACTACTAATACTTAAATTGAATAATATCTCGACTTAATTAAATCATTTCTGAAAGAATCTTTAGCAGTTTAAACGATGAAAACTTGTAAAAATACCAGCAGCTTGATTAGTTGAGTAACTACTACCAAGATCAACGCCGTTTTTTTTAATTAGCTCAAGCAAATCACGGAAATTAGAAAATGGACGTTCTTTTTTTGCCATGTAGTAAACTGCATTGAATTTCTTCTTAAGTGAGTCACGATGTTTTTCACCCATTTTTCGTAGTAATATCTTTTATAATATCAGTATTTTTATTTATATATTCTTTAAAACTTTTCGCAACCGATTTACATCGATAATCGATGAAATGTGCTTCTTTAAATTGTTTACTGTTGCAATGACTTCTTACGCTGTCTTTTTTAACTGACGGAGTTCCAGGGCAAGTCAACGAAATAGAAAATTTGTTAATGTTTTTAAAGCGAGATTCATATTGCTTGCAAAGCAAGCAGCGTAATCTTACAACATCATTTCCCTCGATATCATACTCAAACTTTAAATTAAATTCTTTTTTCTCATTTCAAAACAGTGTTTAATTTACATTGGTTATCTTTAGTTTTTGGTAAGAAAAATGATGCTATAATTTTAAATATTTAGTTCACTTTATCTACTACGCCTTTAATTTAATTTGTTTTAAACTCTTAATTTAAAAAGTTTTTAAACGTTTTTAATTTGCTCAAAGTTATTGTAAATTGGAACGTTATTTTGCAAATTAAAGCCATTAAATTTTTGAAGCCATAGGTATGAAATAGTTTCTTTTTATATTCAACCCTTTATAAACATCATTAATGTTTTGCAGACATATAATAACTAACCGCCACTGACAATAATAAATAATGCCACGCTGAATTATTCTTACAGTATTATGCATTATAAGCGTTATAAACAACATTATACTTTTTTTTTTTTTTTTAATATATCTTGTTTTTTGGTATCGAGTTTTTCATTACAACTATAGTTTTTTTAAATTTCTATTTTTAATTATTATTAATATTTTAAATTATATTATATTCACTGGCATAAATATACAACACGGCCGCCATGCCCATGGACGTAGAGGAGGGGGTCAGGGGAATATTGTTCCGATACCCGGTTTTGTTTAAGGGCCCGTAAGAAAAAAAAACGAGAAAAAAAATTTGAGCAAATTTAGCATTACATTGGTGCGTATTTTCAGCCAAAGTGGGGCCCACAAAAAATTGTTAATACTTTTGAACCCCTACTTTTTGAGCCACCATGCCCCCCCCCATTGCCGATGTGTAATTTTATTCCTAGAATAACTAATTTTTTGGAGCATTTATTTTTTATTCTGCAGAGCCGTAACTACAATTTTTATATTAGGGGGCCCATATTACATATTAAAGACCTTTTTTTTTTTTTTTTGGAGAGGTCCAAACATAGCAGGAGAAAAACCCTAAAATATATATTCTTTTTCCTGATAATTATAGTTTAATAATTTTTTTTTAGAAGGGGCTTAGATCCCCCCTCCCCCTCTCGTTTCCTCGGCGGTTGCGGCTTTATTTTTAGCCGAGTTTGGACGCTGAAATTTAAATATTCCTAAATAAGTTGGATTCTAACAGTGAAAAAAGCAAGTGGCACATTTAAAAATAAATACCTGAAGACGTTAATGAGTTTAAAATATTTATTAAAATAATCACCAGAAAACATTAAAATGTTTTAATTGAAAAAATACATTAAAAATAGAGCCATTTCTAGGCTGCCTAAATGGGTCCATTAACCCGGTAAGAGAGAATGCAGCAAAATTAGGGATCCTTTTTCAAGGTTCAGAGGGCCCTTTACTAAATTTGAGAATCTTTTTTTTTATCTAATAATCGAATCTTTTTAAAATTTTAGGGCCGTAACGACAGTTTGAAGAAGTGCTCTGCCTCCTATGCTACTACAATGATTATAAGAAGAAGGGTTTTTAAAAAAGAAAAATTTCTTTATATTTTTATGATGAAAAAGTTTTAACATAAAATAAAATATTTTAGAAAGGAATATAAAATCAGAGATTACAATCTACTAAGTCTTTTTCTAAAAACTTAGTTAGATTGTAATCTCTGATTTTATATTCCTTTCTAGTTTCAAGTTTCTAAATAAAAGCGCCTATATTTTAAAATCAACCAATAAAAAAATTATCAGTTTTAAGTTGCCGCATGTTTTCCTATATTTGTGAACATTTTAGAAGTTCGTAGTGTGATTAGGTTGGTGGTTTGATGTAGCTTCAATCATCAAAGCTGCATACATAAATATCAACTTTATCAAATTTCGATGTAATTAATACTACATCAAATTTTTATTTCCATAAACTTTGGCCCTATAATTTGAAGTCTATTTATTATTGTAAACATCAATGTAAAAAGATGAAGTCTGATGCCTAGCTCAATTGTTTCCAGATACTAATCTCGTATCTGACCTTAGACGAGACTTTAAAATAATCTTCAACAGTAAATCGTGTGCCAGAGGTTAGAAAAACCCCTTGAAACTAATTTTTTTGTTAAAGTAATTTCCTTTTACAATTATTAGGTTTTCTTTATTTCTGTTTCTTAAATACTGGCTGTAAACTTTTTTTATTTACGATGTTTTTATATCTCTAAAAATCCATGGGTATTGTAGGTATTTTACTTTTATTTGTTGTTCTATAATTTGGATTATTAAATTGTTTTAAAAATATTTAAAAAAAACTTATTATTAGCACAGATGTTATGGGTATTATTGCATTCTAGATAATAAAGGTATTTAACATTAAATCATTAAAAACCTTTTATTATTTACCATAAATAACATATAATATCTCCGTATAAAAAGACATATCAAAATCCATCTATTGAACTTCTATTATATGGTTTATTGTAATCCTTCTATTATTTATTGTAAGCAACAAAAGTTCATAAAATGACAAACTCATCTTTTAGATAATGTTTTTTGTATATACATTTTTTTAAGATGTTTTTCTGGATACTCTTTGTTTGAGATATTTCAACAAAAAGGAGAATTACATTTTAATTCGCCTTTTTAATAAAACATCTCAAACAAAGAGTATCTAAAAAACATCGGCTTAATGATGTCTTTTGATGACCTTTTGTTGCTGACAATACATAATATTGACACGTATCATTTTTCTATAATAATATTGCTTCAAATTTAGCATGCATAGTTAATAAAGTTCAGTTTATGTTGAGATAAAAACATATATGCTTACTGGTAA
>NC_061156.1:49769063-49791563 GCF_022113875.1 Hydra vulgaris | reverse complement strand
AAACACTTGGTTGATTTAAATATATACTAATTTATGTATTTTTACTTAAATAAATCAATTCGCCTAATCGAAGGTCACGCCATTATTTGCGTAAACATACTCTTTTAAATATTGCCGTTTAAATATTACGTTTAAAAAAAGTTTTTTTATCACGTTAAAAAAAACGTTTTAAAAACGTTCATAAGCTAACCGTAAGTTAATAAAAAAAATAAAACGTTTAAAAAACGCTAAAAAAACGTTTAAATTAACATTAAAAAAAACGTTTGCAAAAAAACGTTTTAAAAACGATTGTATTGGTTCTTTTAACGTCCGACCGTAAATTGAACGGATTTAAAACGTTTTAAAAACGTCCTGTGCTTACTGGGTTTGTTGGGGTATTTATGAGTAGTTTTGGTGAAGTAAGAGTGAAATATTTTAGAAGATAAACCATCTTTTGTCTTAAAAATTAGAGGCATAACTTTCTATATGTTAAGTTTATAATCATTGAGTGTATTAGTTTCCATTAAAAGAGATTCACCATTAACAGTTCTGTTAACACCAAACCTATTTCTACATGCCTGTTTTTGTTTGGTATAGATTATTTTGAGCTTCCCATTATTAGTCCTTCCCCGTGCAATATTGCTAAAGTAAAGATAACTATGAATAAATGAAAATATATAAATTTATAAGACTGAATATTAGGAAATAGTTAAACTTTATACAACAGTGAAATAGATTTCATCTGATATTTCCATGATAAATTTTCATCTATAATCACTCCTAGAAGGTTAACCGTTGACTACCTTTTAATAGCTGTTTTTATTCATAAAGAGATAGGGTAATTTTAATTAATGGTAATATCTCCTAGTAGGTTTGTGGAATAAAATAAACTCAGTTTTCTCAACATTTAATGGAAGTTTATTAATTGTAATTCAGTCATTTATTTTTAATAATTCGAATTATCAGCGAATAAAATAATATTAAAAACTTCATACACTAAATAAAAATCATTTTGTAAAGGGTAAAATTAAAAGTTGGTCTAAGATAGATCCTTAAAGAATACAACAAATTATAGTATGTTTATCTGTTCCATTTGCTGAATATATTAAGTAATGCTCTCTGGTTTACAGGTATCTTTTAAACCATAGTAAGTTATTGTTTTGTATTCCATACAGTTCTAGTTTTTTTATAAGAATATCATGGTCAACAGTGTCAAATACCTATGACAAATCAATAAAAACTCCTAATATATATTAACCATTAATGACCCTATTGGATATATAATTAATTAGCTCGACTAGAGCATGATCCATAAAATGATTCTTTTTGAACCCAATTTATTTATTACACATTATATTGTTCTCAGTTAAAAAACTATTGAGTCTATCATGCATATTTTAATCTAACAGTTTTGAGAAGCATCGTAAAACAGAAATAGGTCTACAATTTGACATATTTAAGTCGTTGTTAGATTTAAAAATAGGTGTTATCCTTGCAATTTTTAATTTCCCAACTATTCCGGTTTTAATGACAGATTAAAAATGTAAGACATTAACAGTTCAATAATAACAAACACTGCTTTAACAACATTTACGCTTATTTGATCAATGCCAGCACATTTATTATTTTTGAGACAATTAAAGACATTGCAACTCACTATATATATGAATATATATATATATATATATATATATATATATATATATATATATATATATATATATATATATATATACATATATATATATATAAATATATATTTATATATATATATATATATATATATATATATTTTTATATATATATATATATAATATATGTATACATATGTATAAATATAAATTCCTAAACATAAAGATTTGAAGTCAATTTTTCAAAATTAGATTTCGGTACCAAAACTTTGGGGTCCTATAAAGTATCAAAAAAGGATGTGGTAGAGTGGTACTTTTAAAGAGTGTTAAATAAAGTAATAAGGAGGAGGGGGTTTTGGGTGGAAAAACAATTTTAAAAGCACGCTCTTATTTTGAACAAAATTTCGTAGTTTATTTAGTTTTATTCAAAGTTAAAACTTTTTTTCAAAAGCGTACGTCACTTTGTCACAAGGGGGAAAGGAGATCATCAAAATTTATAATTTTTGGTTGGCGTACTTTATGAATAACCCCTATTTCTATTATGTAATGGGATAATGGAAGAATTGTTAATAGTTTTTTAGTCCTAAAGGGTAAGCACTTTGAGGGCACATGCACTCTTTTTAGACTAAGGGAATTACCATAAAACTTAGTGTTACTTTTTCTGTGGCCATACAATCACCAGCTGGTCATTGATTATGGCTGCCACTAATGGTTCACTAAGTAATTGATAAGTAAAACATCAGCGAACCGCTCAAAATCTTTTTATTGAGTCCGCTCCTAAAAAAAATAAAACAAAATTTGCTGTATTGAATTCTCTGATATATAAATTCACTAAGTCTAAAGCTTATATACTTTTGCCTAATTTATGGGTGGTTTATCTTAAACCAACTATAGAACTACTATATGACAGGACGAGCAAAGTTTAATTATCTAAAGATGAAGTTGAGAAACATTATTCGATTAATCTAAAGAATATTTTATGTTTGAAAAATATTGGCTTGAAAATACAGAAATGTCTAAGTTTCCTCTTTGCTATGCTCAATCAGAATGTGCATCAATTATTTTTTATTGTTCCTTTTATTTGTCTACCAACACCAAAGCTAGTGCTTTGCCAATATTAGCCTGAAGATCAGTAATTTTATTATTTTCATTAAATAAACAAAGTTATTTTGTTTGTTTTCTTAATTAGTTTTCCCAATTCTATCAAAGAATTTCTTTTTTTTGTGTGTGACTTTTTTTATATAGATACACAGAAAATATGAAAATTTTGTAAAATTCCGGCAAAAAGATGAATTTATATGCATTTTTATGTTAAAGGAATTTAAAGACAGCTTCATGATTAAATTTGTTTATAATAAGTGTACAGTGTGTTTAAGATTAATTTTTTCTGCTTTTAAACATGGCATTAGCGTTCCATTAAGCAATATATTGAATCTCAAAAATGGCTTAACAATTTACTCACAGTTTTTTGAAGCTACTAATTTAGTTTATAGTTATAATCTGTATGTTAATGGTGTTATTGAAAAGGTGAAAATTATTCTTTCAGAATTTGAACTTGAATTCTATGATGCTTTCAACTGAAATTTTTGACAAGACATTTTAAATTATTGTATAATAGAAGTTTCTATAGCCGATTATTTTTTTTATATCTCCAACTACTATCAACTTCGTAATTTTTTTGTGCTTCCAAGTAAACAAAAGCTGCAGCCAATAGTTTCTGCCACAAACATTGATCTTGTATAACTAAAAACATTTAAAAGAGGAGATCTAGAATCTAATACAATTTTTATGCTATACTGAAATGGTTTCATAGTGGACCTAATTTAATGGTATCTGTTACAACGGTTCACAAACTAACATGTATCAATTCAGTGTTGTGAATGAAGCTGCTTTTGTAACTAAAAAAAAAAAATGGTGGTATTATTTTCAGACGTGTATCAGATAATCAAAGAATCAATCTGCATTACTAACAATTTTTCAAAATTATTACTAACTAACAGGCCATTCATCAATTAGATGATCAGCATGTTTAGTTTTTTTTTATTTGATACAGTACATCTTCTTAATTATTTAAGTAACAACTGGATTTTTGAAAACTGTCAAAACTATTCTCTTGAAAATAAATCCATTGGTTTCTTTTCTAAAGTCAAAAAACTTTATCAATATGGAAAAAAAAAAGACATTGAAGTTATTCCTACATCTCGCTGCTGTTTATCTTTCTGGAATTCAACAACAGAATGCACATGTTTTAAGAATATTTGTTAAGAAATTAGTAGCTGCTTTGAAACTAAAAAGCGCTAATAAAATATCCTTTTTTATTTAATTTAAATTGCTGCAATGTTTCTAGAATAAGTGAAAGTGAAACAACCCAATAAAAAAGATCACAAATGTGAAGGTCCAATCAATTTTGAAAATGCAATCTCAGTTGTGAGTCTTTCAGAAAAAGAGGAGAGCTCTGCTACACCTATGGCGGGGTGACTAGAAAAAAAAAAACGATGTTGAACTAAATTACGCTGAGGATGAATATATGCTAACGTATGAAACTAAACACATTAAAGAGGTTTCACGAGGATATTTGACAGTTTCATGAGTGTACTTATCAGCTAATTAGAATTAGGTTATGCTTGGTGAAAAAAAAAGAAAATAGAGCATTTTGTAGAAAAGATTTTCAAACATTCTGTCTATAATCGACACATTATAATTTTTTTTTATCATCAAAAAATGTTTTTAGGCGTTTGACAAATGTTTTTTTCTATAGAAGTTAAAATTTAGAAAAAGATCAAGCAAAAAGTGCATGACAGACATCAATTTGAAAGGCACGCCTTGCCGAGTAATATTTATAGATCGAATTTATTATCATGCTGTTAAATTGCTTATGGAATTTATTATACTGTCTTTTTATGTATTTATATAAAAAATAAGTTTTAAAAACAATTTACCTTTTTTTAAAATCTTCTGGCGAATAATTATTTTTTGCAGATAAATTTTTAGCAGTTTATCATATTGATTTTTTGTTCTTTTTAACAATGCTTTTCAGTTGTTATTAATTTTTACTTCGTTATTAAGTTTTTAATAATACTAACTTACAAAACGTTCTTTATTTTTTTATTTTATTATTTTTTTATTTTTGTTTTAGTTTTATTATTTTATTCTTAAAAAACATTTTTGGTTAAATTTAACTCTATAAGTGTTTATTAAGAAGTGTTGAATGGCCTTTGCTAGTGAAATGAAAAAATCGACTTTGCACGTCCTGCCATATAGTCCAAAATGTAATTTAACTTTAAACTCGATTTTAAAATTTCCGTCGGACGAAAACTTTTTAATAATAAGGAACAATAAAAAAAAAAAAAAATCAAAATAAGAATGAAAATTTAACAGTAACAAGAATTTTATTCCAATGATTTCAAAGTGATGTTGACATTATACGTTGACATATGACAGCAGAAAGTCTAGTACAGAAAAACTGGCACGTTTATTAAATAAACTTCTCTACTTAAAAGTCACAAAATTTACAAACTAAAGAATTGCTGTATAAAAAAAAGTTCTGTGGTTGTAAGTTAAAAGCTTTAAAAAGCTGATTGTTTCTCTTTTGATAGATCTTGACTAATCTGAAAAAATTCAGCCAGCAATGTTACGGTCATGTTGTTTTTGACAAGCCCACACCTATCAAACAAAGAAAGAAGCGGTAATTTTCAAAATTCATATCGAACAAAATAAATTTAAATTTTTATTTAAATCAAAAAAGACTTTAGTCTGAAAATTTTTCGAAACTATTATAACATTTTTAATTTTACTGCGATTACATAAAATGAAGTAAATAAACTTTTTGCAAAAATGAATAAACTTTTTAATGCAAAAGTAACTTTTCTTTTAAAAAAATAGAATTTAAAGAGCATAAATAAATAACAAAAAGTATTAAGTATTTTAAAATAATTAATTACTGATTTTGAAAACGTCTTACTGTTGTTCACGGTTAGCTCGGATCCATATAATGCCTACCTAGCTGTCCCAAGAACGCCACTTATACGGAAAGTTAGTGTACACATCAGGTACCCTGTAATACAAGCTTTGAAATCATTTAATTTTGTCCGTGGAAAATAATTAGAATGTTCAAATTAAGTCAAATTTTGACTTCATAGTGCGCCAATAAAAACACCTGTAGATTTCGAAGCACTCAATATAATTTATTAAAAATTAGCGAAAATGTAGCCATTAATTACACCAAACTCTGGACAAAATTTCAGTCTGATTGGATGATTGGCGTAGGATTTATTGCAGTTTTAGTTTAAGTTTTGTCAGTTTATTGCTACTTTTAGCTCAATGCGTTACCGATTACTTTAAAATTCGGTCACTATTTTTTAAAAAAAGATTACATGAGTGTTTTACAATGTAATACCAACAATTTTTGTTATAATTATTTTATTGGTGCATGTACAGTTTTCATTTTATAGACCAAAATAGTGATTTTTTTCTTAAAGCGTGATTTAAATAGTATTATGCTAATAGTGTGGACACAGGCTTCAATATGGAGGGGCCAACCCCTCAATTTCTAAAATAAAATCCGTAATTTCTAAAATAATTGCCTGTATTTCTAACCCAAAAAGTCCTCGCAAAAAGAAAGCAGAGAAGGACATGACCACCTAGCCTCCCATGCGATGACGGCCATGTATGCTTCGTTTGAATATCAACATTTCCTAATGTATAAACTGTTGCCAAACAAATAAAAGCCAAAAAACTTTGCAAAACCTGGTCAAAGGACTACCATCTAGTAAAACAAAACAAAAAAAGTAGATCTCCTAAAACATTTTGTATTGACTTTCTTAAATACTTTTAAAATGAAGTGAAAACTGTTTAAACCCTATTTATTACATTGTAATACCATCAAATATCTAATTACATTTTAAAAAATGTTTTTTTGTGTTTCTCCACCAAAAGATTATTAATAAACAGCTCAATATATTCTTTTAATACAAATACTCTATAATACTACTTTTAAAGATGGTGAAAATATTCATTATACGCCGTAAAATATAAATTTCAGCAGCCTAATTTCTTTTAACTCAAATGATGTTTTTTAAAGATGCTTACTGTTAATATCAATTATACAGCGCAAAAATCTTTCTTTGTACTCTGAATGATTACTATTTCGCTTATACCTCGACCAATGTTGATAAAAATCTTGATGAGAAGTTTCGACAGTTTAATCACTATAGGGCCCCAAAGGGGTCTTTGCCATTGATGAAATGCTTGTTGTGTTAGAAGACGGTGTGAATTATGGGTGTTGCGTATGCACCAGTTATCATTAGGTAACAGTTTTTGAATTTTTTTCAATTTTTTTAGCAAAATCCGGCTGAAGGATGTATTCGAAGCAAGCCTTGACAACTAAATTGAAGCTTTTGAATGCTTCAATTATGCAAACAATACTGGGAACCATGTTTGTCCCAGCAAGTTGCTGCAGCATATCCATATTTTTAAGAAAATTCCTGCATTCATTTTCCTCAAACTAGCCCCTGTGGTACGGGCTCAGTTAAATGTGGAGTACGGCTGTCCACTTAACAGCTTCTATCCAAGCAGTTTAAATTATCTTAAAAAGATGGTTGACAACTCCTTAGAGGAAATGCAAATCCGTCGGTGAAATGATTTCCAAAATCAGAACATTGACAGGCTCGCAGATGATAGGTATTCAATGACATTGCCAAACAGCTTTGCATTAGAAACAACCCCGCCAGATTGCTAAAAAGACTTAAGTCTTCAATTAATTGAGCCCAGTGTTCGCAAGTTTCCAGATTTGGCAAGACAATTTGATTTGACGTCTCACCTGGTGCAAGGGTACTTACTTGAATGAGTTTGAAGACCACAAATTAGATTTGCAACTTTCATATCACAAGCCAAAATTAGTTTAACTCCATTTGCATTTCCGAATTGACCAAATTTTTTCAATATTGAAGAATGTTTCTAGCAAATCTTCTCAAACCTCAACAATCATTTGTCTCTTGACTTCAGCTATTTTACCAGTTTTTTGAGTGAGACGTTGTTGTTAGCGCGGTGAGCTGGTTTCATCCCTTAACGCAGTATCAACAATGCTTGGGCAAAACTTGAGAAAACCTGTGGCACTATCAATTCTGAGCTTAACAAAATAGCCACCAGATATTTTGCGGACTGAATAACATAATTTACAAGACTCGATAAATTATTGCAGTGAGGAACAACATGAACTGTACAAGAATCTGTTTTTTCGTCTGTGATTTTATGTCGCTGCACGTGAAGAAATTGCTCAATTGTTGAACTAGTCTTAGAAAATTCATGTAGAAATTTCGCTCTACCATCTTGCTGCTTGATGTATTCTTTGTAGTTCTAACAAGTTATTTTAATAAGTTGTTTAACAGGCCTGTATTTAATTGCACATATACAAGGGCTGCAGCGCTCAATTTTGGAGCACTTGATGGTGTCTGCGCACAACTTTGATCTAAAACCAAAACATACATATTTTATAGTTACATTCAAAAAATTTGGTTTTTAAAGAAAATAAAAACTTGTCAAAAATATACTTCTTGAAATCTCTTAATTGTTATTTCTTAATAGTCAAGACTTTTTTACAATATATATGTTTAAATTATTTAAGTATAAATAATTACCAGGGGTAACTGTAAGTGGAGACCCGCCGGATGATTTAGACAGTAGAATAGTTCCTTCCGGAGATATTTATTTATTAGAAATAGGTCGAGATACGATTTGTTTGGATGATTTGGCATTTATTGCTGCAAAAGATTGAATGTTTTTCTTTAACATTATTTAAGAGCATTGGTGGGGCAAACCTTTTCCTAAAGGGCTGAGGCATTTGCTGCCAAGCATCTTTGGTTTTTTATCAATCACTATTGATAGTGAAAACCAAAGTTTTCACTATCAATAGTGATTGATAAAAAACCAAATCAATAGTGATTGACAAAAAACCAACAGTTGGCATATTCGATCTGCTTGAAAAGTAGTGAGCTGTCTTAAACATTTCTTCAGACAGAGCCAATTCAAGCCAATTCATATAAGCCAATTCAAATCACGCTTTAAGTAACAAATCACTATTTTGGTTTATAAAGTGAAAACTGTACATGTTCCGATAAAATAATTATAACAAAAATTGTTGGTATTATATAGCAGGACACTCATGTAACCGTGATTTTAAAAATAGTGACCGAATTTCAAAGTAATAGGTAACGCTTTGGGGTATAAGTAACAAAAAACTGACAAAACTTCACCTAAAACTGCAATAAGTCCTACACTAGTTATCCAATAAGGCTGATTTATTGCCCAGAGATTAGTGAGACTATTGGCTAAATTTTGACTAATTTTTATCAAATTATATTGAGTAGTTCAAAGTCTACAAGTGTTTTTATTGGCGCACTACGAAGTCAAAATTCGGCTTAATTTGAACATTCAAATTAAATTATTTTCCGCACCACAAAATTAAATGATTTCAAAGTTTGCATCACAGAGTATCTTATGTATGCTAACTTTCCGTATAAGTGGCGTTCTTGGGACAGCTAGGTAGCCATTATAATAATCCGTGCTAAACGTGTGTTATAGACAACGTTGAAAAAAATGAAAATCTTTTCCAAATGTAAATGGTTTGTACTTTTTCTAGTTTTAAATCGCACTCAGCTAAAAGTTTATATAGTTTTTCAAATTTATGAAACAAATCTACTGACGTTTCTTTTTTTTAAATTAACATTTGTTTCAACTTTGTAGGAAACCTACTTACAAAAGTTGATCATAGAAACCCGGATATTAAGTAACCATCCCCTCCCCTTCCTCCCTTATATCATCATTACTGTTATTATTACTATTCTTACTTATATGCTCTAATTAATTTCTAATAATTCATATTTAAATGTTTCAGCGATTTTAGTTTAACTTTTATTGCAACTCGTTTTTAAGCCATTTAATTCTACTCATTTTAAGTCCATTCTTTGTTACTCGTTTGTATTGCTACTTAGGCTAAGTTGGCTGATCTTTTAATTCAATTTCAGATGAAATTATTTTACGGTATAACTGGGGATTCAATTGATTCAGATGGTATTTGCTGTACTTTTCTTTTTCTTAAACTTCTCTTCTTCTCGTCTTCTCAAAGGTATTTTTTTATCATTTCTGGTATGATCAGAAATATAAATATAAATATATATTTGAAGAGATCATTATTAAATGTTTAATTTCAGAATTTCTAAGCTTCGCACTTTCATTTTTACCTTTTAACGATGTGATGTGGCATCTTGAATTCAAAATCAGTAATAGTTACAAATTCAATTTAAATGTAGACTTGAATTATCACTACTTTTGAAGTTTCTAGGGTGACTATCATTATTTTTTTTTAAGAATTCGCCCCAAATGTATACACTAAATAGTAATAGGATTAATCCTATCATTATTTAGTGTATACATTTGGGGCTAAAACTTGAAAAAAAACTTGATAATCACCCTTGGAACTATAAAGGTAGTGATAATTCTAAGCTACATTTGAATTGAGTCTGTAACTATTACAGATTTTGAACTCGAATTCAATTTGAAAATACAGATTTTAAATTCAAAATAAAATAAAATTATTATTTATAATTCGAAATAAAAATATTTCAAACTTTCTCTATTTATTACAATTTATTAATAAATAACAGACTAAAGACCTAAAACTTAAATTAAAGTATTAATCTTAAGGTTTCACCAAATCAAAATACGTTAATATTATCATACTTTGATTTGCTATTATAACATATTAAAATACGTTAATATTAACATACTTTGATTTGTTATTATAACATATTAAAATACGTCAATATTAACATACTTTGATTTGTTATTATAACATATTAAATTACGTTAATATTAACATACTTTGATTTGTTATTATAACATATTAAAATACGTTAATGTTAACATACTTTGATTTGTTATTATAACATATTAAAATACGTTAATATTATCATACTTTGATTTGTTATTATAACATATAAATACGTTTATATTAACATACTTTGATTTGATATTATAACATATTAAAATACGTTAATATTAGCATACTTTGATTTGTTATTATAACTTATTAAAATACCTTAATATCAACATACTTTGATTTGTTATTTTAACGTATTAAAATACCTTAATATTAACATACTTTGATTTGTTATTATAACATATTAAAATACGTTAATATTATCATACTTTGATTTGTTATTATAACATATAAATACGTTAATATTAACATACTTTGATTTGATATTATAACATATTAAAATATGTTAATATTAACATACTTTGATTTGTTATTATAACTTATTAAAATTCGTTAACATTATCATACTTTGATTTGTTATTATAATGTATTAAAATACGTTAACATTAACATACTTTGATTTGTTATTATATCATATTAAAATACGTTAATATTAACATACTTTGATTTGTTATTATAACATATTAAAATACGTCAATATTAACATACTTTGATTTGTTATTATAACATATTAAATTACGTTAATATTAACATACTTTGATTTGTTATTATAACATATTAAAATACGTCAATATTAACATACTTTGATTTGTTATTATAACATATTAAATTACGTTAATATTAACATACTTTGATTTGTTATTATAACATATTAAAATACGTTAATGTTAACATACTTTGATTTGTTATTATAACATATTAAAATACGTTAATATTATTATACTTTGATTTGTTATTATAACATATAAATACGTTAATATTAACATACTTTGATTTGATATTATAACATATTAAAATAAGTTAATATTAACATACTTTGATTTGTTATTATAACATATTAAAATACCTTAATATTAACATACTTTGATTTGTTATTATAACGTATTAAAATACCTTAATATTAACATATTTTGATTTGTTATTATAACATATTAAAATACGTTAATATTATCATACTTTGATTTGTTATTATAACATTTAAATACGTTAATATTAACATACTTTGATTTGATATTATAACATATTAAAATATGTTAATATTAACATAATTTGATTTATTATTATAACTTATTAAAATTCGTTAACATTATCATACTTTGATTTGTTATTATAATGTATTAAAATACGTTAATATTAACATACTTTGATTTGTTATTATATCATATTAAAATACGTTAATATTAATATACTTTGATTTGTTATTATAACATATTAAAATACGTTAATATTAACATACTTTGATTTGTTATTATAACATACTAAAATACGTTAATATTAACATACTTTGATTTGTTATTATAACATATTAAAATACGTTAATATTAACATACTTTGATTTGTTATTATAACATAATAAAATACGTTAATATTAACATACTTTGATTTGTTATTATAACATATTAAAATACGTTAATATTAACATGCTTTGATTTGTTATTATAACATATTAAAATACGTTAATATTAACATACTTTGATTTGTTATTATAACATATTAAAATACGTTAATATTAACATACTTTGATTTGATATTATAACATATTAAAATATGTTAATATTAACATACTTTGATTTGTTATTATAACTTATTAAAATTCGTTAACATTATCATACTTTGATTTGTTATTATAATGTATTAAAATACGTTAATATTAACATACTTTAATTTGTTATTATAACATATTAAAATACGTTAATATTAACATACTTTGATTTGTTATTATAACATATTAAAATATGTTAATATTAACATACTTTGATTTATTATTATAACATATTAAAATACGTTAATATTAGCATATTTTGGTTTGGCGAAACCTTAATACTCTAATTTAAGTGTAAGGTTGCATTTTCAATGCTATCGGAATAATGTGTTGTTTATTATAAAGTAGTAATAAATGGAGTAATTTTTTTTTTTATTATTAAGCTTTCTCCATTTTTTACCACCTTCACAGGGTATTATCACAGTGTTTACATCCCACTCCTTACCAGTGTTGCTGGTAAGGAGTGCGTTTGCTTGTTGTTTGCTTATATGGCAATTTTGCTTACATCTTCATTTAAAGTTCATTAACTTTATTTAACGTTCAACATTATTGAGTGTTTAATAAAGTTAAAATAAAATGTAAATAGTCAACGCAAATAATAATACGGAGTCGATAACATTATTAAAAATAATCTGAATAATATCATGGTTTAATTGGTAGCAATTAAACGATGTTCATCGCTTTGAAAAATGTATACCGTAAGAATGTATAAATTAAGCTTAATATATAAATACCTTATAAGGTATTTATAACTATATTTGTAGCAACATAAATACCAAGTATAAACAGAAGAGTTCTCTTCGTAATTCGTGAAACTTTTTCTTCTGAAACACTATTGTAGACTATTTTAAGATAAATTCAAAACAGAACTTTAGCTTTAAAGTTCTTCAGCGCAAACTTTAAATAAAATAGGGTATTGGTTGAAGGTTTTTGCTATTAACTTAAAGTTAAAAACCTTAAGTTTTTTTTTTGCTTAAAGTAACTTATGACAATTTAAAAATAGTTTCGCAATACAGAAATATAAAGAAAACATTATTTTTTAGAAATTTTAATTGAATAGCTTAATCTTACCGACAACTTTATTAGTGTACTGTTTTACTAATAGTACATTCGGAATATGGGGTTGTTTACCGTTAAAATTTTTAAAAAGCCCAACCTATGCCATCCTTTTTCGGGATGGCTCTGGTTTCAAAGGTATGACTTCTGTTGCATATATGTTTTAAATGTTTGACACTTGAAGTACGCGTTTTAAAAACAATTCTTAAGTTCTTCAAAAAAAAGTTGTTCAGTTTAAAACTTGTGCAAAAAACAAAAAAAAAACAAAAAAATTATTTTAAGAAAACAACAGAAATGTTTTGGATGATCCAAGAATCTTGAGAGCAAACTAGACTTAGCAGATGCATGAGTAAGTAGTTTAATCTATGTTGCAAACTCGTTCTTTTTGTGTGTGTGATTTTGTTTTATTTGATGTTTTTAAATAATTTATTATTGCAGTGAATGGTTTTAAAACAATACTTTATACCTGCGAATTGTTTTTTTTTCTTTTGTTTGATATCTTTCGGAAATTTACTGTATTACTTTTGTTTTTTAGAGTTTTTGCTAAAATAATGTTGTAGAGGTAAGTTTTTTGCTCTCTCTTGTGGGAGGTGGTATGAATTAAATAAATGGGAGTTTCTTTACTTTGATTTTAGCTTTATTTTATCATTTAGTTTTTTGTTTTGTTTCCAGCTAAAATTAATAATTATTTTATCTGCAATAACAACAACAACAATAATAAAAATAACAATAATTGCATAATTTTTTAAAAATATATTTGATTTTAATTTTATTTGGCAAGTAACATAAAATTTTATTATACTGTAATATTATTATTATTTTTTTTTTATAACATGTTTTTGAAATTTATGATATGTAAAAAATTAAGTAGAAAAAAAAGTTTAAAACTTATATGTCTACGTTTTAACATTTTAAAATATAATACTATGTATTTTTATTTGTAAACATTATGTATATTTGCAGCAACTTTGTATAATACATAAAATAAATAATTTATTTTTTATTTATTATACATTATTTACTCATTATTTAAAGCATGCTCACCCAAAGTAAACAATTATTTATTTTTTATTTATAAATTTTAAAGTAAACTAAATAACAATTTAATGCATTTTAAAACATTTATTATGCTTTATTATACTTTAAACGTAACTTAACTTTATTATACTTTAAACGTAATACTAAAATCTTTAATAATCAAGTTAATATTTTTTTTGATGAAGCTAAAAAACTATTTGCTAAAATGCATGAGGAGGAGTCTCACAAGTTAAATCCGAAGCAAAACCAAGACAAACTGTACAAAAAAAAAAATATTGTGTTCGATAGGGATAACGGAAAAAACATTCAATTTATTTACAAACACTATACTTGTAAAGAACCGAACAAAGCTTTCTCGATAGATGATTACAAATTTGATTCTGATAAACTTTATGATATAGGGACTTTTCCAAGAGGAATTCTAACAATAATAAACGTAGAAGAGTTTACGAATGCTATTTCTGATGAGGAAAAAAGGGTGGGTACACGCAAAGATGCAAAGGAACTTTGTAATCTTTTTCTTAAACTAGGTTTTAACGTTCATAGACTTGATAACCCCAACTTGAAGGATGTAACAGACATACTGAAAAAGACAGCAAACGAAGATGTTTCTAAAATGAGTTGCTATGTAGTAGCAGTGCTAACGCATGGTGAACAGGGAAAAATACGTTGCTGTGACAAACTTTTAAATATAAATGACATAATAAAAGAAATCTGCGCACCACCATTAGCCGAAAAACCAAAATTACTTTTAGTTCAAGCGTGTCGAGGATCGACATTTATGCCATCGCTTAGTTCTGATAAATTAAAAAATATATCAAAGAAAGGAAACCTATTAGATCTACCTGCAGAAAGCAATTTGTTGTGTGCCTATGCTACTGTAGATGATTACGTTTCATTTCGATCAGATGATGGTTCATGGTTTATTCAAGCTATTGTATCTAACTTCAAAAAGTACGCTCTTAAAATGGACGTTGTTCGAATTTTAACTCGTGTTAACGGTGATATAAGCTTAAAAAAGTCGAAAAGCGTATGTAACGAAAATAAAAACAGTAAACAAGTTGGATGTATAGTTTCTCGATTACGAAAAGAATTATTTTTACCACCACTTTACGGACCTCTTTGAACTTTATATAATAAATGGTTTTTGAAAGTCTTTGTAGGAAAAAATTTAAACTTTTTATTTTAAAAATTAAAACATTTCAATAAAATTCAAATTAGTTGCAGATTTTTATAAAAAGTCAATTTTATTTCATAGTAGAATACATATAAATGATTGCTTAAATGATTGTAACCTTTTATATATATATATATATATATATATATATATATATATATATATATATATATATATAAATATATATATATATATATATATATATATATATATATATATATATATATATATATATATATATATATATATACATATATGTATATATATATATATATATATAAATATATATAAATTTTTATATATGTATATATATATATATATATATATATATATATATATATATATATATATATATATATATATGTATATATATATATGTATATATATATATATATATAAATATATATAAATTTTAATATATGTATATATATATTTATATATATACATATATATATATATATATATATATATATATATATTATATATATATATATATATATATATATATATATATATATATATATATATATATATATATATATATACATTTTTTTATATTTACCTTTATTTGATACTTGTAATATTGTAATTCTGAAATATTGATATTTGATAGATTTAATGATTATTATTTAATGATTCTTTATATATATTTATTGATATATTCATATATAAATATAAGCATGTCGTTATAACCGTAGAAAGTACAAGCAAGTAAAATAAAGGCAAGTATAACATACTAAAAAATATAGTGAACAATAAAATAAGAAGGTGATAAAACTTAAATTGAATCACAATTTTTAAAATATTAAAGGAATCTGAGAGTTATCAACTAAAAACATACATTTTTTTAGATGAGCTTAAAAACGTAAAAGGAAGTTGGTAAAGCGAAATTCCGCAGAATAATATTATGCCATAGGTCCACATAGGGGTCAAAACATGAAACTTTAAATACATTGAATTTATTAAATAATCTCATTTCAGTAAAAATAAATTTTGTATGTGTAAAACGATCAGCATAGTTTATGTTATATTACGGGGATCGCATGTTTTTGACGACAATATAGAGTTTTTAACTTCCTTTTTACAGTACTCCCCCAAGCAGTGTTGCATAATTTATGTTACTTTGGATAAATGAGTAATAAAATTGATTTAAGCAATTTTATGTACTTAAAAGCTTTATATAGAACCCCGATGTTTTTTAAAATTTTAGTATATACATTATTAATGTGTTGATTCCAGGAGATGTTTTCATCGAGATAAAAGCCTATGAATTTTGTAACGGAATCATTTCTTATTTCAATTTCTTCTTTATAAAGTTGCGGCATGTTTGTAGGTAAAAATTGTTTTATGCAAACGAATAGAATAGAGTCCATTTATTTTATTAATATTTAGAATTAGCTTATAACATTTAAAAAAGGTTGATATATTTCCAGTAAAAATAAATGGTATCGCAATTTTTTTTCAAAAAATATTCTTTTTTATACTTTGAGTTGTGAAAGTTACAAGAATTTCCCGTAAGTATTGTGACCTATTGTGACCTATTGTAAGTATTGGGGCTAACTGAATACGTTTTTATGATTGTTGTCCTATCCAAAAAATTTTTATAGCAGTTACTTTTTATTTTTTTCAACATGTTACACATGTATACATTTCATTGTTTATATTCAACATGCTATTGTTTATATTGTTTTTTTTTTTTGATTTTCAGGGTTGTTTGATCCTGTGAAGTGTTCTTCTCAAACTGAACTACGAAAATGAACCATTCTCAATTCCAATACATGATATCTGCATGCATTAAGATTAAAGAACTTTTCTTTAACTCAGTGTTACTTGCTGTAATTTCAAAACATATTCTGACAGCTTTGGATTCAAGGTTTGTTGTGTTGGGAGAAAACATTGAACAAAACACATAATAAAAGTTATCAACGTGTTAAGTACAATGCAAAACAGGTTATTAACGTGGGATTGTAAATTCTCCCCAAACACTCAAACTTTGCACTGCCGCGACTCTAAGGATGGATGAATGGATATATATATATATATATATATATATATATATATATATATATATATACATATATATATATATATATATATATATAAATATATATATACAAATATACATGAATATATATATATATATATATATATATATATATATATATATATATATATATATATATATATATATATATATATATTATATATATATATATATATATATATATATATATATATATATATATATATATATATATATATGTATATATATATATATATATATTTTTTTTTGTTGAACTACATATAATATATATATATATATATATATATATATATATGTATGTATATATATATATATATTTTTTTTTTTTGTTGAACTACATATATATATATATTTTTTTTTGTTGAACTACATATATATATATATATATATATATATATATATATATATATATATATATATATATATATATATATATATATGTATATATATATATATATATATATATATATATATATATATATATATATATATATATTTTTTTTTTTTTTTTTGTTGAACTATTTATTAGTGAAAACATATGAAAAAAAAATTATATAAATATATTGCATATTTTATAAATAAACCTCTTCAATTTTTTTGGTACAACAACTCAATTATGATTAATAACAACTCTGTAAACATGAATTTTCTAATAATCTAAATCTTAATAAATTATAAACAATTAAACTTAAATAAAAATGTATGAAAATGATTAATGCTATATTAAATATAGAAAAACAAACATGTAATAACACAATTATACCCTAAACCTAATTCATTCATGCATTTATAGAAAAGCCAGAAACGTTTTTTTAAAGAGCAAAGGTATTAACAATACTATAGACAAATTTTGTTTATATCAAAATTTTCAATAAAAACTAAACTAAGATAAATTTTATTTATAACAAAATGTTGTCATGGCTTTTATCCCAATTATTAAAATCATGTGAAAGCATGAAACTACCCATAAATATCTTTTAACGCTAGACACCAACTCAGATTTATAGTAATCTACCTATATTTTCAATATTAACATCTATAACACGAAGCTTTAAATTTAAAAGTACAATTTAAAAAAAGATTACAATAAATTAGTTACATAATAAAACTCTATAAAGATTATATATTACCTATAATTCTAAGCTACTAACCATTATCTACTACAAGTTCAACATGATTAATTATGTCTAATTAATCATGTTGAACTTGTGAATGAAACAACCTGTTAATCATTTTTTAAACAATAGTTACCACCATAAAGATAAGCCAAAGATAACAACATTACGCAAAAAAATTATCAAAGATAACGTTGTGTATTTTCAATATATTATATAAAAGGCTAGACAACACTTACACCTTAAGCAGTGCATGACAGGTAAGAATAAATAATATATCTCTACACGTTTGCCAAGTCACACCACATTGAAATCATGAAAACAGCATTATATAAACATATATACGAACTATAAAACACAATATATTTTTTTAATGTTATATAACATGTAAAAACACCTCATTTAACAATCATATACACATTAGATAAAATACATTTCATACCATTATAAAAACACATTTATATAAACAACTATATAGCATATATCACCAAATACACGTATTTATCAAAAACTTTTTTAATTTCGAGCATAATATAAACATATATGCAAACTTTAAACAACTATAAAACAATATTTATTAGCTTCAATTATTTTTAATGTAACAAAGAGTGCAGATACAATGAACAAAAGTGTTAATAAAAATGAAGTTATATCAGTCAGTATATATTAATTTAAAGTAATGAAAAAGAAGAAATCATTTAAGAACAAAATTAAAAATTTCTAATAAATACATTTTTAAATACCTTAAAATGAAGCATAGAACAACACTCTTTTAACAAATTCCAGAAGAAATTTTCCTTTTTTTTCTATTCCTTTTTATTTATCCTAGAGAAAATATATACATAGATATAGAGAAATATAAAATAGACTGAAATACATCGAAAATCTTAATTTATGTATGAGAAAATAACTTGAACTTACTAAAAAAGCGATAAGCTCCTCTTAACTGCTCCAAAAAATAAAACAAATACTGCTTAAAATGTTTTAAAAAGAATAACGACAAAACTGAAAAATTTTTTTAAAAAAGAAACATTGTACTAAAAAAAAAATATTTTACCAGTCAATTTAGTTCTAACTTATTTGAAAAAATGAAAAATAAGTACATATTTAGATACCTTACACGGTCGTTTAGATGTGGAAAGTTATTATACGCAAGCGCAGTGTTAAATTCAAATATTATAATTTTAAAGATAGTGACGGCCTTTAGATACAAAAATTTTTCTGAGTAGCAACAACATTTTAAAAGTTTTACTTCGTAGTTATTATTTGCATATTTTTGATAGAATGAAATAATAATAAAAGAGAATTGAATAGTTAAGTCAAAAATGATAAAAACAATATAAAGATGTTTTAGTATATAAAAAACTGTGATTTTCTGTTACATTTATCTGACTGTTAAAAGCGTGATTTGTTTACATTTTTAAAACTCTTTTTCTAAAAATCTGAGCGAAACAATTTAATAATTTTCACTTTTTTATTTCGGATAGTCTTATCTTGATTTGAAATTATTTTCAGATCAGAGTATTCAATTTTTTTCTGAACAAAAATAGAGTTCACCCAACACTACTTTTGTAGATGTATGATACATTTAAATTAATATATATGGCTAATATATATATATATATATATATATATATATATATATATATATATATATATATATATATATATATATAAATATATATATATATAAATATTTATATATATATATATGCATATATATATATATATATATATATATATATATATATATATATATATATATATATATATATATATATATATATATATATATGTATATGTATATATATATATATATATATATATATATATATATATATATATATATATATATATATATATATATATATATATATATATATATATATATATATATAGTTTATATATAAGTGATTATAATGCAAAAAAAAAAAGGCTAAAAAGTTCACAAGTTACTTATAAAGTATGTTAGATAAAATATTTATAAATAAGTTAAATATAATATATTTTGTATTATAGATTATATACTATGTGATTTGTTTGCATTTAACTATATATTATATTAATCATTTAACTATATATTATATACAATTTGTATCCAATAAGTTTGTGTGCATATTATTTTACAACACGATTAACACAATTGTATGCAAACACATTTAATGCATACAAATCAAACTCAAAATAATAAAATAATAATATGTCCAAGCATAGTATACTTTGTAATACAATAAAGTATATATATATATAATATATATATATATATATATATATATATATATATATATATATATATATATATATATATATATATATATATATATATATATATATATATATATATATATATATATATATATATATATATATATATATATATATATATATATATAATACATACACTATTGCCCATTAATTAGGGCTTACTTACTTATATATTATTGTTTTGTATGTGTCTCTAGTATGTGTCTGTGTGCTTCTAGAATGTTATATTTATGTCACTAAAACGTTTTGTGTGTGTCACTAGAATGTTGTGTGTGCCACCAGAATGTGGAGCGTATGTCACTAAAGTGTATGTCACTAAATTATTTTTGTTTGTCACTCCATAGTTATATACTTAGCTTAAGTGTTATGTGTTTGCCACTATAACTTTATGCATGTTTCACTAAAGTCTCGAGAATGTTGTTTACGTGTGATATTTGATTGTTGTGCTCGTCAGTTTGACCCGAAGGATTTATTACAATACGAACAGGATTGTGTACAACAATGAAAAAACTCAATATTTTTTTCTGTAAGTTTTTATTTAAAATGTTAGTATTGTGTAAAATTTGATGGATGAGCACATAGTCAAAGTTTCCATCAAAAAATACTCAAAGAAACTTAGTATAGAAACTTAATCGATTTCATTTGTGTCTGCCAGAGTGTGGTTTAAAACATTTGAATCTAACTAATATAAAATATATTTATATAGAAATATTGAATATAACTAAATAAAAATAGCTATAAATAACATGACAAAACTTTTTTGAAAATATTATAGTTGGGAAATTCTTTTAAAACCGTAAAATTTATAGAAAATTTTTTTTGTAGAAAATATTTTTTTGTGAAAAACCATCAAGAATGTCAAAACTAATTTTTAGGCTTTATAAGATAAAAATTTAAAATAATTGTTTAACATGTGTAGATCTTGTAAATTAATGGCTACTGACTGCATCTTTATTTTATTCATTTAAATTAATGAAGTTGAATAAAAGGAAAATAACTCTAAAAATGTTTTTAAAGAAAAATATTATTTGTTTGCTTATATATGTATCTTAAATATTTATAAGACTTTCAGAAGCTTTGAAATTCAATAGTTGAGTAACTTTATTCATCCATACAAAACTTATTTTTCTTTAGATAATTTATTTAAACTTTTACTTATTTTAAAACATAGATTGCTGCTTTGAACGATTCATTTGATTTTCACATTGCTAAGAACAACTTTAATATTGTTTCAAAAAGAGGTAAAATTAACACATAAACTTGTCGATAAAAAATTTCAATAAAGAAAATTTATATAATTTTTGTCAAATATTATTTTAAATGTGTTGCACAGAAATTTGTAATTTACTCAGTAAACATAAGACACATTTAAGATAACTATAAATATACGTTTAAAATAGATAAGATAAAGACGCCTTTTTAAAAGACAAATATTATGTATATACAGCGCCGGTTTTAGCATTACCAGCGCCCTGGGCGAGATTTCTTCGGCGCCCCTAGATCAGCTTAACCCCATACAAAAAAAATGCTAAGGGTGAAATAACCGATTAGTAATAAGCAATTAAATAACCTATTAGTAATATAAATAACTATTTATTAAAAAGAAAAATTAATAAAATTTAGCTTTTCGTGCCTTTCTATTGGCAAACTCTTTTAT
>NC_061156.1:49733513-49768063 GCF_022113875.1 Hydra vulgaris | reverse complement strand
GTGGCTTCTTGCATTCCACCCTAAAAGTTGCTATTCCCGATTCTATCTTATTAATGTTGCAACTAATTTGGCCTTAGATAAATACTTAACAAACAAAAACATTGATATATATTTTTTTAATTTGAGACGAAGTATTTTTTTTTGGGTTTTTTTTCCAAGAGGACTTTTTTTTTTTGGAGGAGGAAGGGGGGGGGGGTGGGGGGGGAGGGGGAGGTAATTTTTCTTGAAGGATTATTCTGGGGGGATTTTTTCCAAGTAGGTTTTTTCTTAAGACTTTTTTTTTTAGTTCAAAAAGTTTAATTTAATGCTGAAAATATAACACGCCTCAATTAAAAAGTGTGTTTGTTTGTTTGCCTATTCTTATTTTAAGTGACCCATTACTTTACAATTTATTTGCGGTTGCGGAAATTTGCGCTATTTTAAAATATAACGTTGTTTAAGTAAATTTGTGTTAAAGTAAAAGTTATTTAACTATAAATTTGTGTTCGTTAAGTACAACTCAGATTAACAAATTTTATGGAAAGTTTATTTAGAACAACAACTCTCTAATATATTTATTACGGATTTTTATAGAATGTATTGTATACTTATATATAAGCAGGGCCGTACCGAACGACGAAGACTTGGGGGTAGGGAGATGCAAAAGAAAAATGCTTACTTTACAAACAAGAGCTTTTTTGTTTTATGTTTTTTAGTAGCCAAATTTCAGTTCTAGCCGACAAAAAAAACAACATAGTTTAGTAATGATAACCATTTGTATATTACAATAAGTAGGTCTTAACACACCTAGGTTTTTGTTTTTTATTTTATATATTCACACTTTTTTTTATATATATATTTATTTTTATCGCTCAAAGATATTTACAAAAGTTATAAATTGAAAATTATCAAAACAGTAAGCCACATGATATCATGGAATATTCTAGAGTTTACAATGCATTGCGATAGAATAGACGCAACCCGCATTCCTACGATATAATATTTAAAAGTGACGAAATGTTCTCGGGCAATGATAAAACGTAAACATTAAAATTTAGTAGCTATTAGTATTTTTTTAAATATGTTTGATTTTGCTTGTTCCACATTGAAAAAAGTTGAAAAACTTGATTTTGGAGGCAGTGGAGCTTATTGCTGTATTCCGCAATGCAAAAGTGCATTTTACGATTCTCAAGAAAAAAAGTCAGGCATTGGAATATTTAAAATTTCTAAAGACACTGCTTGTCGTAATAAGTGGTCTAAAATTATTTCTCAGTTTAGAAGAAAAGGGAGAATTGACAATTTCGTTATAAAGTATACAATTTTAGTTTGCGAGCTTCATTTTAAAGTTGAAGATATTGAATTATCAACAAATAATGGCAGAAAAACTCTCAAAAAGGGAGCATTTCCATCTGTTTTTCAATTTAAAAAGCAAATTGATTTAAAAAAAAGGTCTTATCCTAGAAAAAAAAAATACTTAAAAATTTTGAAAACGTTTCTAAAAACGAAGGCATTAAAATTAATAACAAAATACAGTTAATTGACTTTGAGGTTGACAGCGGTCTAAAAAGAAGCTGTTTTGAGGACCTACAACATAAAATTGATTTATTGGAAAAAGAAAAACAAGGGTTGATATCTAAAATGCGCTATTTAGAATCTGAAAACAAAATAATAACAAATCAATTAAATCAATATAAAAGAAAATATATTAATAGTTATGAAAATATATCAACAGACAAAAAATTGTTCCAAAGGTATACTGGAATTGAACATGAACAGTGTATTAATATGTAAAAATCTTTAAATCCATGAAATAAGGGAGAAAACATTAAATATAACAACTCATCACTATCCAAAAAAATTAGTATTTTAGTCAACGAGGAAAAATCTGGTCCAAAACCAAAATTAAACACAAAAGATCAGTTATAAAATGCTTTTAGTGTGGCTAAACAATGGATTTACAATTTTTCACACATCTTGCTTATTCAAAATATCTATAACATCACGTTATTTAATAACATGGACAAGTTTTATATTTTTTTTATTGGGAAGTGTTCCTATTTTGCCATCAGCAGAACAAGTTGATAAGTATATGCCAGAAAACTTCAAGATGACATTTCCTTCAACAAGTTGCATCATTGATTGCACTGAACTCTTTTGTCATCACAAAGACAGCAGAGTTATTTATTTTCCAATTATTAACATCATGTAACTTATAAAGGATTGTTAGGTATTTCTCCATCAGGAGCTATAACTTTCATAATTCATTTTTATGATGGATCTATTTCTTACATAGAAATTGTTACAAAGTCGGGTTTTCTGAACAAAGAACTATGGGATGAAAATGATTCAGTTATGGCCAATTTTGGGTTTACCATCTCAGATATTTTGAAAACAATCAGTGTTAAATTAAACATACCATTTTTTTTTAAACTAACAATTACAGCTATGTAAAAAAGATGCAATAGAAAGTCAAACTATAGCATCTTTGAGAATTCATGTACAACGAGCTATACGCAGAATAAAAGTGTTTCGCCAAATAAGTCAAGAAAATCCTTTAGTGTTTCATGGGTCGAATAACCAACTAAGGACAGTCACTTGTCTTTTATGTAACTTTCTCCCACCATTTATCAAAAATCAAAAATCAAAACATTTATTTACATGGATATTATTTCTTGAATCTTAAAGTTGTTATCCAATAATTGTGGTAGAAAATAGTTAATGTAAAAATTATTTAATTTTGTAACTATTTCAAAAAAGAACTGATTGTCAAAAGGTGTTCTTATGATAGCAATTCCCTTAAATGTATACACAACTAAGTCGCAAAACTGGGCATTACTTAACCCCATTGCTATTTGCGTTTGTGTATAATAACCATTGGAATGATCTTTTTTTAAATATGGTTCTCCATTTTCTAATACAGTTTAAAAATCATTGTCACATAAACATTCTGAGATTAATTTTTGTTTTTTTTGTTTTGAGACATTTAATTTTAAATATGCCGTAATATTATTTAGCTTCTTTGTCAAGTACCAGACCGTCAGGACTTGCAGATAACCATAATAAATTATGCTGTATTACAATTCCAGTTTTCCTAACTGAAATATTACGATTTTATTTATTTTCTAAAACTTCAATATATTTTTTTCGCGCATGTGGTTCATAAGTATAACCTAAAGAATCTAAAGATTCTTTTACAAGATTTTACAAGAATTTAAAGATTCTTGTAAAAACTTTGGTAATTCAACAGTTTTTTGGGGGTTAATTAACTGCTGAACTAAAGTTTCAAATTTTCGCTTGCGGATATTTTATGAGAAGTTCTTGAAGTTAAACAATGTTTTCTTAGATTAAACTATAATGGTTTTCATTTGGTGTTAATGAATCAGCTTCATACTTTCTACTTTGTTCAGAAGATTGACAACAAAAAATCTTTTTGTTTCTTATTCAGTTCTCAGTTGCATGGTACATAGCGATGATTTTTATTATAAAAGCCAAGAGGTAAAGGAGGAAGTTTGTTGGATACATTGAATGAAATTGATGGAAGTTATTTAATATTGGTAATAATTTCAAAAGTCTCATTTACCTGAAGTTGATAAGATAAAGGAGAACCAGTTGAAAAACTTCAAAATGATGTTTCAGTAAAGCTGAAAATGTCAAGTACACAATGAACAATACCAGTATCTTTATTTAAAAAAGCAACATTTGATTTCAACGCATAAATAATTTCTTTTAAATCTTATTCTTTAGATTTTATTCGCCTTGGATCATATAAGGTAGTTTTAATCCCATGCTTTAATTCAAATTTCTGAACATTGGTAAACATTAGAGGGTTTTTAATTGTTTTAATTTTATGACTCGGAATGCCCCATTGGTTTGATCTACTTGTGTATGAAATCTCTTCAGGAACATGCTCTAGTAAATTTAAAAAATAATCTGCAAGTTCAAATAATAATATCATCAAGTGATTACAATACCCACTATTTTCTGCAGGTAATGAGCAATAGGCTTTCCTAACAGAGATAGACAGTCTGCTAAAATAAATCTTTATATCACGAACTTCATTATTCATACTTGCTTTGCATTTTGATTTTACAATTACATAAGTAAGGGTATACGAAGTATAAATACTATCAGCTGATATATATTGTTTAAATTGAAATCTTTTTCTTCTTACAAAAGTTTTTTTTACGTCCATATTTTTGATTTTAGCATTTTTTTTTTCTGTAGTTTTCTATATCTTTAATAGTGAACTGAGGCAAGTGATTTAAATTTTTACCTCATATCAAATTTTCATTTGAAGTTTTCAAATTAGCTGAAATGTTGATATTTCTATTAGTTTCTAATTATTTTATAAGTCTTCCATAGTTTCATATACTTGAAATTCATGTTTTAAACTATTTGTTATTTACATTTTATCATTGCAAGCGTACATTACATCCTTTCCAAACATTACGTCATTGGAATGCGGGATGCGTCTATTATTACAATTGGTTAAAATTTAAAAATTCAAAATGAGGCAATATTGTAAGTTAAATCCATAGCCTATATGATAGCCACATCAAATTTAGCACGTATTTATTTAAGGACTATGCCACATTAAGTGGAATAGTTATGTGAACCGCATTATGTGTTCCACAAGTGGCCCATACTTATCTTCATCAAATACGTCATTCATCAACTTTAATATATTTTTGCACTTTTAATCCACACGAAAGCACTATGATCACATGTGGGCCACATATACCATTTCTTGGCGGGTATGGTTAGCAGAAATATACAAAGTTAAGAATGTAATAGATAACAAAGGTCTGCGACATAAAAATTGTTTCAAATTTAATAAGTGATTTTTATAGTATTTTTAACGCTGATTTCTGAAAAAATTCCATTACGTACAGTTATTTCCAGGGCTGTGGAGTCGAAACGCAGTCGGAGTTGGAGTTGCGTAAATGCAACAATTTTAGCGGAGTCGGAGTCGCTTAACAAAACCGCGACTCCAACTCCAATAGTAAAACTTCTTGGTATGGCACATGCATATACAAAATATTCAATTAATCTTATATTTATACTAAACCTCAAAGAAAAGTTCATAAATTTGCCGAAAAAAAAAACTTTTAACTTATCGCGTAATTTTTTTGAAAGAAATCAAAAAAATTTTCAAAAATTTTATTTGGGAGTTCGAGTCGGAGTAGGAATTAGAGTCGGAGCTGGAGTCGGAGTCGTACTCAAAAAATTTCAACAACTGGATTCGCAGTCGGAGTGGTTACTTTTTTTACGACTCCACACCCCTGGTTATTTCACAAACTGCTTTTCTAGTTTTAGCTTTTTTGACATTTTTTATAAATAGTGCTGTCTTTCTAGTAAGTTTGTTTTTTGGTTTTTAAGATCTCCAAAGATTTTTATTTAGCCTAAAGTAAAATTTGTTTTATGGACAATTGCTACCAGAGGATGTATAAACTTACCAGATTGCAAAATGCGACTAAGAAACACCTCCGTTTTTGTTAAAATGATATATTTTGCCTATATTGGTATAAAGTTAGTCGAACAAGATAAGTCTCGGGATCCACAAAAAATATGTTCAATATGTGTTGAAGAACTAAGGCAATGATTTTAAAGTAAAAAGCAGTACTTACGTTATGGAATAACAATGGTTTGGAGAAAGCCCAAAAATTATCTTGATTACTTTTATTTTTGTTCTCGCAACGTACAAGGTCTCAATTTAAAAAATAAAAACGATATTTCTTACCCTTACATTCAATTTGCCATTAGCCCTAGACCTGGAGTACCAATACCTTCTCCTCCAGATTCTTTAGGTTATATTTTAGATGATCACGAGACATTGGCTCAGCAAGGTAATAGTGAAAAACACAGTGATTACTACAAACCTGGCACAACTGATCCCATTCCATTCTCACAATCTGAACTGATCAATCTAGTTAGAGACCTAGGTCTTCCAAAAGACTCGGCAGAAATTTTAGGACCTAGATTGAAAGATAAAAAATAAGTTGGAACCGGATATATCCTTTTCTTGGTATTGATCAAGGGAAAAGGAATTTGTATCTTTCTTCCCTCAAGAAGGCGACCTTGCATTTTGCAGTGATGATCCTAGCCTTTGGCCTGTTTTAGAATAGAATATGCTCCTGATGAGTGAGACTTTTTATTGATTCATCTAAAAGAAGCTTTAAAGCAGTCCTTCTGCACAATGGCATTAGGTATGCTTATATGCCAGTTGGACACTCGGTGCACTTTAAAGAATGTTATGAAAACCTTAAACTGGTTTTAAACAAACTCAGCTACTCAGACTACAAATGAATATTGTGCAGGAATTTAAAAATTATTTTAATGCTGCTTGTTCAACTAAGTGGCTATACAAAGTTCCCTTGCTTTCTCCGTAAATTTAACAGTCGAGACAGAAAGCAGCACTGCATAAAAAAAAGTTTTGTCCTTGAGAAAAACCTTAGAAGTAGGGGTAAATGTTGAGAGAAAAATCCTTGTGGAGGATATTTTTTAAGGCATTGCCAAAAGAATGGGTGACTTTCAAATATCTTTGTAGGCAGTTTCCTAGATTATACGAGGCAAGGCTAAAGGAATCTTTGTCGGACCAGACATTAGAAAACTTATAGAAGATCCTAATTTTGTGGACAAGATAGAAACAAAAAAAAAGGCAGCACGGATATACTTTAAATTAGTTGTTTCCGGTTTCCTAGAAAACTACAAAGACTTAAACTACAAGACCATAGCCATAAACATGGTCGGCAACTTTTAAAAACTGGGCTGTAACATTTTAATTAAAGTTTATTTTCTGCATTCACATCTTGATAACTTCCCAGCACACCTTGGTAATGTTAGTGAAGAGCAAGGCCAAAGATTTCACTAAGACATAAAAGAAATGGAAAGAAGATATCGGGGAAAATTTTTGATTTAACTTTATTTAACTTTAATAGCATAGATATTTTCATTTCTATGAATAATGTAAGGACAGCAGAAAAAATCTTTTTTAACAATGAATGCCTTCGCTCAAAATGGTCATTAATTTGCTTTATCTTCTGCCGCATGAATAAATACTTTAATTGTAGGCACTGCTATTTTAATTCAAATACAATTTAATATTTAAAAGCCAATGTTCATATAATATAGTCTAAGTGCATTAGAAATGGTGTCCAGAATTTTGTTGACACATATTGTCCCTCATCTAAATTGATACCATTTTGTTGAAGGTGGTACTGTATTTCAAGCGCCTCACGAACTTTCCTATCAAACTTTTTGTTATTGACTTTTAGAGTTCTACAACTTTTATTAACTGAAAGTTTGTTAATGGTTCATTTGGTAATATGATTCCTTCAACATTGATATGTTTGTCCATTTTTATTAATAGTTTTAGATTTTTTAAATAAAAAATTACTTACTTGCCTCTCTGCCTGCCTGTTTATTTCCAATCAATCTGAAATGAAAAGTTAGGTTTGTCAATACTATCATTTTCATTCCAATCAATCTGAAATGAAAAGTTGGGTTTCTCTTCTAGATCCTGAATGGATCCATGCTCTGCTAGATCCATTCTACAATGTCATAAGATCTCATTTACATCCCTAGATGTAAATGAGATCTTATGACATTCATTTTTCTTATCTGATCTTTCCTGCTAAGAAGGCAATCTTTATAATCTTTTTTTATAAGTTTTTTTTCACTCCTTTACATCTCTTTTTATCTTCTCCATCTATTTTGTATGAATAAAATTTTGATCTGAGTCCTAGAAATTCTTCAATTTGTTTTCCTGCTGATTCATCTTTAAACATTCCTAATACTTTCTTATTTATACCTACTTTAAATCCATTTTTAACAGCTGGATGATTTGGATAAAATTCATTTTTATCAAATTTGCTTTCTAAATTATTAGAAATATCTGCATAAAAGTCTTTTGTTTTTATTTCATAGACTAATGAATCTGTATCTGTATATAACAGTTTAGCTCTATCTCCATATTTACTTTTGATGTAATCATAATGAAATTCATACATCAATGTTTTGCTCAAATCTAAAATACACATACCCAAGTAAATAGGTTTATAATATTTAAGTTTTGTTCTTTTCATATGTATTGCTATCAAGTTTTCAACAAATATCGTTCTACTTTCATAGTTTGGTTTTGATGCTAATTTAATAGCTTCTTCTCTTTTAGTGATTAATCTCACATCAACTCTGTTTTCAATATTCTCCATTGTCTTTCCAAACACTGAATTATTCATGAGTTTAAAAAAGTCTTTTTCAAAGTCATTAGTTGCTTTTGTTCTTAGATCTGTATTGAGATTAATGTACTTACTTAGTCATGCACTTTCTTCAAACTTTATTCCTCTATGAATTTTAGTTAATTTCATTCCTAATCTTTCATACAGTTTTAAGTTTTCATAGTGAATGATATAATTTTTCTTATGATTTAAATTAGTTACTAATTTTTCAACTTTAGATCCAGAGGATCCATAGGAAATGTCTATTTTTAATCTTTCATGAGCAAGTGGATAATCATTATGCAAATCATGTAAATGTTCAGGATATTCTAAATCTACTTCTAATATACAAGAAATGGATTTCCAATTTTTTAATTCTTCTTTATTCATCCATTGAAACTCATGTGTAGGAAGGGGTTTACTCATTGCCCATCCATATAAATTATTTGCATCTAAATATTGTATGTAAGTAGATTCTTTACATTCATCATAATTTTCTATATATTTATTGTTAGCAGTTCCTAACCTGTTAGGAACCATACTAATATCACCTCTTATTCCTTGCTTTATCATAAGAATCATGTCATAATCACTTAATAATTCTAATTGTATTTTTGTTATTTTCAACGCAGCATCCCAAGCTAATCCTGGTGCTGTACAGTACCAAGCAGGATCTAATTTATAGTTTTTAATACATACATCTCTAAAGTTTTCAAATACATCAGCTAGTAATAATACATCAGCAACATTGTATAAATTATGGTAATCTCTAAATGTTTTACAATCAAACTCTTTCCATACAGTTCGAGCATGTGAATAATCTTCATCACTTATTCCTTCATCATTTAATCTTGAATAAAATGATTCTTTTGGTGGTAATTGTGTTTCATTTAATGTACTGATAGAATCTACCCATTCATAGGGGTAAACACCTTTTCTTAACAATAAATTGAGTTCATTTCCAGAATAGTATTTACTAATATTTATACATTGATCTTTTGTTGAATTTTTTATTAATTTATCTAAACTAGAAGCCATATATTTATAACTATCAAGAAAACGTAGTTCTTTTTTAATTTCAACTTTTTTTCCTTTTTTATTAATATAATCATCAACTTTAATTTGTTTAGAAAAGCTGATATACTTTTCTTTATTATTAGGTATGCAATTTATTTTTCCTCCTTCTGATTTTCCTCCTTCTGATTTTCCTCCTTTTGAAAATTTCTTTATGAACAAGTGAGAATCTTATCCAGATAAATTATGAAAAAAGACAGGTATGAAATTTGGAACTTTGTAATTTAAATCACACTCATTATGTGCAGCACCTCTATATTTACCTGTAATATGACAATGATCTTTTACTTTATCTTCTTCCAGATCTTTTTCACAAATGTGACATATTTTTGCATTATTAAATTTTTTTTTGTCTTTACTAGTAAATATAAAATTTTTTGGAATTTTTAAGTACTTGTTATAAATTTTTTTAATATCTGCTTCTAAATTATCAACAAAAATTTGCGCTACGTCATCATCTTCATTATCTGCAGTGAATGTAGCTAGTATGATGTGACCAATAGTTTCCTCAATAGTTTTCTCAATACTTTCATCAAAGCATTTAATATAGTAGCAAAATGAGCTAGGTGTATGCTTTTGATATTGCTTTGTATAAGATTCATTTGGATTAGGTGAGCAAGTGTTGATTGGTTTTATAAATATTCAAAGTCTGCATAGACTACAAAGGGCACTCTCATAGATTTGTTATAATTTTTAAACTCAATCATTGTATTTGGCTCTGGAAGCTCAATTTGTACTGAATCATGAGTATCACAATACAATTTATGCTTTGATAAAGATTCTTCAGTACAAAATCATAACAAGCAATTTCCACAATAAAATATTTCATGTTCATTTTTAGATATTTGTGATGAAAGTAATCTACTTAAACTTTTTATTAAACAATAATGAGTAGATACCGAAGGGATACAGGCTTCGCTAGATCCAAAGGATCCATTCGTAGTAGTTTCATCATTTGAAATGAGCAATAAATCTACTTTATGTTGTCTATTTTTCTCATTTGATATTCTTAACGGATAAACTGAACTTTCATTACCAAAGACATTAACACTTATGTCTAGATTATTTTTCTCAAATTTAGTAATCTGTTGTAGTGACACTGGGAATTTTATTTTTTCCCAATTTAATTTCTCAGATTGTTCTTTTAAATCTTTATCTATTCTTCCAGAATTTTTTTCTTTAGTATTAAAAAGTCGAGCAACACACCACTTAAAGCATTCGTTGTCTTCATTCTTCATATTTATAATAGCTTTTTTAGCTGCCAACTCTTTAGGAAGAGGAATGTAAGATTTACCTTTAATAGGCTTATATTCAATGATATTTATATTCATCTCTACAACTGATACAAATCTCCAATTTGATTTTGTTCGTTGAAATGTAGCCATAGATTCTAAAATTTTTTCTTTAGCTCTTTCATAAAAGTCATTTAAATCTGTTGATTCTAAAACAACTTCTGATAATGATTTAAAAATTGGAATACTTTTTATAGTTTCTCCTGTTTTAATATCAGTACTTTCAATTTCACATGAAAGATCAATATTAATTTTTGATCTTTTATTGCTATTAAGTATTTCAATGGCATTATTTTTAGCTAAGTTCATAAAGGACAAAGCATCATATCCTACAACACCTTGAGCTGAAAATTGCCTTGTTACATTTTTAATAGCTGATTGTGTTAATTTGAATTCTATTTGTTTTCTAAGTCCAAATTTTTTATACAAATTAGAAACTGTAGACTTTATTGATTCGATTTTATCATTTGCAGTACTTTTAATAGGTTCAGGAACATAGTCCATAGTCCAATTAGCGAATGAATTAACTTTGTTTTTAACGATATTAATATACTTACTTAAAACATATTGTGTAGGTGTTAAAGTATTTTGTGTGATATTACTTGGAATAGGTTCGTCTAATATATTTTGTAAATTTCTTAAAAGATCTTCTTTTCTCATTTTATAAAAAATATTTAATTTTTTGCTATTTAGCGATTTCTTTTAATTCTGTTAATCTCATATTTTCCATTTTATATATATAAGATTTTTTTTATTTATGTCATTTTCAATTTTTTATTTTTTTTTTGTACAAAAAATTAAAAAAATATTTAAAAAAAATTAAAAACTATTTAAATAAATTTCTTTTTCATATTTTTATAGACTATCTATAAAAATAAATTAAAAAATTATAAATTTTCTTTTTCGTCTATTATAGCTTGAGTAATTTCAGGGCATTCTAATTTAGTTCTTATTAATTCTATTTTTGCACCATTTTTAACTTTTCCATTATACTTTTCTAAATATATATGTCCATGTTTTTCTTTTCTGATATAATCATATTTAGAATTGTATGTTTTAATTTCTCCAGTTTCTACATTAGTTAGTTTTATAGTTGTTAGATTTGTTCTAATTGTTACGAGCCTATCATATTTAGGATCTCTTTCTTTTTTTCTTTTATAGGATGAATTCTTGGTCTTCCTGCATGCTTTCTCTCTTTTATTGGTTTTTCTTTTTTAGGTTTTTTAACTTTTTCTTTTTTAACTTTTTCTTTTTTAATTCTTTTTTTTTTAATTTTTACTTTTTTAACTTTTTCTTTTTTAGTAATGATATTTGATTATTTTGATTGCCATTGGATCTTTAGATGTTTGTTGTACATTATTTTCTTTTAGTAATTTTAATAAATACTTTTTTGTATATTTTATTTTGTTACTCATTCTTTTTATATACGCAAGAAAATTATTTATATCATTTTCGTTTTTTATTGAATTTTCTATAAAAAATCACATTTTTTATATTTTTTTAAACTTTGCGTAGAGTAGAATAAGTTACTTCATGACCTAATATTCAAATCTTAATCTACCTCCATTAGACGTAAGTTTTGCTATTCTATCTGAAATGATGAGAACAAATATTATAGTACCTGCTGGAACAGGTGTATTAAACTCTGCTTTAAGTTTAATATCTAATGTTGAATTTTTCATTTTTTCTGATTGTTTACTTACATTAAAATACATAATAGGATATAAATCTCTATAGTCTGAAGGAGTTATACCACATTGACTAATAAGATTTGTCATATTATAATAATCTTCAGCAAAACTTGATGCATGTCTATAAGCTCTAGTATTTCATATTTTCATATTTAATTTTCATATTTGGAAATGATAAACTATAATTAGTTTTAGGATATTTTTGATCGTTAAGTTCAATCCACATGTTTCTCAAATCACAATGATCAAATATTGAAGCATTTTGTTCTTGATTTCCTTCTCTATTTGTTTGAAAACCAACAAGTATATATCTCGGTCTTTCATCAGTTTTTGATCCTAATCTCCACTCAAATGATGAATTTTGTGGAACATTTATTTTATCTAAGTACCTTGATCTAAAACCTAGATCAAGTGTTTCTTGTGATTTAATTATTTTAGTAAGTTCTAATTTTGCTACCAAATTTGGAGTTGCACGTCTCATCATTAATGATATTCTAGTAATAATTACTTTTCCTGCAGCTACACCAGCAGCTCTAAAAATTGCATCACTTGCTCTTAACATATAAAGTTCATGTCTTAATCCATAAAAAACTTTATCATAGTCTTCGCAAAATCCTAAAATATGTCTTAATGGAATACTTAATTCAAACGAACCTTTGTAGTTGGTTTTTGAATGATATATTGCTGCCTTGCTGAAAATCCTGCATTATTAACTAAATCTGCTGATGTAGTATCTTTATACCACATTGATTCATTGATGTAGTATCTTTATACCACATTGATTCATTGCTTTTGATTGTTAAACGTCATTTGGATATTTTAACAATCCATTGTCTTCCTTCAATTTCTAAATATGATTCATGTGGATGAAACAAATAATCAGTAGTATCAGCATAAATTCTTATTTCTCCTCTATTTAAACCAGAATTAACAGCTGATGTGACTTCATATTCTTCATATTTTTTAATTTTTTCATCAAATCTTAATTTGTCAATAAAATTAAATATATCAGATTTTACCATTTTTATATATGCAATATAATTTTTTAAATCATTTTAATGAAATCTAACTATTTTGATAAAAATTATATTATTCTAAGCCCATCTCCTTTTGTTTTTTAACTAAATCTTGTATTCTAACAGGTTTACTTTTTATTGATGATCCCATCATAATTTTTATTAATGTCTGGTACTACTGTATTATCTATAGAACTTATCAGATTTTTAAGTTCTTGTTTATTTTCAGGTGTCAGCTTAGATGATTTATTTACATTTTCTATTAATTTTTTATCTTTATTTATTACAATTTCTTTAGCAGTAGATATTGCAGAAGTTGCAAGTTCTTTTCCTGCACACTTGGCTGCATCTACAGCAGTTTTTCCTAAATCTGTAGCAGCTGCTCTACTAGCTATAATACGAGATGATTTTAGTACATTATTTAATGCTTGCTTTTTAAACATATTTATAAAAGGTGTAAATAATCCACTTCCACCTACTTCATACTTATGTGTATATCTTTATTATTTATAACTAACATTTTTATTTACTGTATATTTTTTTTAATTCATTAGCATGAATCTGAGTTCTTTCAGAACTTAAACTATTTTACTATTGATCCATTTTTATTAAAATGATTAGTTGACATTGTTTTCATACCAGATAATGCTCTAAAAAAATCAGAAGATTTTGCCTGATTTTCCACTTCCACCTCTATATACTTGTGTGTATATGCTTTATTACTTATATCTATCTTTTTTGTATATAAATTATTTTTAGTTAGATTGATTTAATGACGATGCTATTATCTTAATTGTTTTTTTAAAAGTTCATTTTGTTCTTCTAAAAGAGATACTTGTTTTTCTAAAAGATATTCTGATTTACATTTTGACACAATTTCTTTTATTTCATGTTCAATACTTATTGGTTCTCCTTGTAAATTAAGTATATGCCCATCTTGATCCATTATTGTTGTTTTCATATCCCAAATTTTTTTTGATAATAATCTATAATAAGTTGGATTATTTGGTACTTCTACAATTTTCCAATCAATGGGTGTAGATGGATGAAATGAATATATAACATTTGAATATGCACCATCTATAATTGACCCTGTTACAAGGCTATTTGTTATACGAATAACATTAACATGATTTATATCCATTATATTATCTGAAATATATGCTTTTGATGAGTCAAATGTTATAAGATTGCCATTACCATCTCTATTAATAAAACCTAATCAATCTTTTATTGAGTCATCATCAAATTGTATTCTAATGTTACTACTACTATTTTTAATGATCTGCGATTTTCCAGTATTAAAATTTGCTTCAAATAAAAGAGATGTAGGAGTAAGTCTTATACTATTATATACATCTTTTGCGGCTTTACCTTCTTACAGCATTTTTATAAAGCTCTTTATATCTAGCAGGTTGATCTTTAAGAGTAGTCATTACATAATCACCTACAAATTTATTTGTAGGTGATTATGTAATGGCTACTCTTACAAATGATTTATTACCGTCGTTACAGTTGTATTTGTATTAGCATTACCAGAAGTAGCTGATACGCATATATTAACATTTACATTTAAGTTGTTCATTTTTGTATATGTAAAATAATTATTTAAATAGCTTTCACTTCTGTATTATCAACCCATGAGTTAAAAGTATCAGGATACCCATACCACATTACAAATGATTTATTACCTTGTTTACGAATACCCTTTTCAATTCTAAGTATCTCTTGACTTGTTTTTTGAAGTTCTTGTTCATAAAAAGTACCTTGTATTTCTTCATTATTATAATCAGTTATTTTATAAGTAGGTGGATCTGTGTATTGAACTTGTGATATAGTAAAAACCTCTTCAGTCCATCTTGGTGTGTATCCTTTTTCAAACGCCCCTTTCTTTTTAATTATTCTTACTTTATCACCTATTGAAAACTTGGGTTTAGGAGACTCGGCGACCTCGTTGATAGGATTTGATATCGCTTTACTATTTAGATTTAACCAAACTTTATTTTCATTCTTTTTATTACTTGCTTCAGCTGGAGTCATTTTAATTGAAGAATGCTTAGTGTTGTTGTATTGATTCACCATTTCATCAAAAACATCAATGTATTTTCTAGTAGAGTTAGCTGAAAAGTATTTTAACATTTTTTCTTTCATTGCTCTATTCAATCGTTCAACTACACAGCTTTTTTCTTCATTTTCAGTTGAATAGAGATACACACCTAATGCTTTAACATGCTTATTACAAAATTCTAAACCCTTATTAACCCATAATTTAATACATTTTCTATCTTTAAATATTTTATTAAATGCATTAGCAACTTCAATTCCTGTCTTACTTTTCAATGGAATTATCGATCCATACTTTGAAAATATATCAATGACCATTAATAAGTATTTTATACCATTATTAAATTTAGAATAAGATTGCATGTCAACTAAATCAGCAGCCCATATTTCATCAATTCCATTTGCAATTACTTTTCTTTTTCTGAAATGTTTTATAACTGGTTTATGAAGTTCATTTGCAAGTTCATAAGTCCATTTCAGGTTTTTGCTTTTTTTGTTGAGCGTTGATAGTTTTTTTAGCATAATTCTTTAATACTTATTGGTTCTTTATTTCCCATACCAAACCTTACTTTAGCAGATATGATAGGTTTTATAATCTTTCTTTCAATTTTTTCACGCATTGTAGGATTAGGTATAGCATCCATTTGCTCAATCATCATTTTATAAGCTAAATTTCTATGCTCTTTGTCTGGATAATGCTTATAAGCAAGATCATGAATATAAGCTGTTTTATCAACTCTATCTACAGACATGCTCCATTCTTTAGGCATTTCAGTAGAAGTTAACCTTTCATCTAAATTAGTGCCAGGTCCTGCAAAGTTCATACCTGGTAAATGCATTTCACCTGGAAACTTTTGCAAAGGTAATTTTTTATTACTTGTGAATTTATTAATAGATTCTACTAAATCACCTCCCTTTTTTGATGAGGTGAATTGAGTTTTTGTTGTTCCACATAGTGCACAATTTCCACATAGCATATTTCTAATGTTTTTACTTACAGCATGATTGTATCTGTTGTTTTTTTTACATTTAAGGCAGAACATTTTTTATATATATGTATATTTATTTTAATTCATTTTACATAAATTTATTTAAAAAATACTTTTCATAAATAAAAAATGAATATTATAGATATTATAGATTATCATGGAATGTAAATAAAAGTAAACGTCATAACAATGAGTTATTACCTAAAAGTATAAGAGGAATTATTGTTGGAAAATCAGGTTATGGAAAAAACAATATTATTTTTAAACTTGCTCTTAAGACCTGGTTGGTTAGACTAAAATATTTTAAAAGTTTTTGGAAAGTCTCTTTCTCAACCTGAATACAAAATATTAAAAAATTTTTTTGAAAATAAATTACCAAAAGAAGTTATTCTTGAACTATTTAAGTTGCAAGATCAAATAAATAAAAACAATGTAAGTCCAGAGTTAATTATTAAAAACATTTCAAGAGATTTGAAAGATAAATCAGATATAGAGTGTAAATTTTTTAAAACAGCAGAGGATGTACCAGAACCTGAAAATCTTAACTGTATTAAAAATAATTTAATGATATTTGATGATTTACAATTAACAAAGTAAAACAAGTGTGAAAAGTACTATATAAGAGGAAGACATAGCAATGTAGATTGTTTCTACTTGGCACAAAATTATTTTGAGTTGCCTAGGAGAACGATAAGAGAAAATGCAAATTTTATATGCTTGTTTAAACAAGATTCTAAAAATGTAAATCATATTTATAATGATCATGTTGCAAATGATATGAAATTAGATGAGTTTAAAAAACTTTGTATTGAAGCTTGGTCAAAAAAGCATGGATTTGTTGTTATAGATTTGTCTTCTGATTTATTAAATGGAAATTATAGAAGTGGATTGGATTTATTTTATTATCCAACTTTGTTGTGGAATCGATAAATATATATTTTTTTAAAAATATATATTATGAGATTTCAAAGTCTTTTTTGTTCTAAAGAATAAGACCTAATAAGGGTATATTCTTAAATGGAGAATTTTCTCCTAATAACAATCCTCTACCTACTGATGAATATTCATTTCCATTTTTAGAATAATATCCATCTAAATAATTATAACTACCATTCCATGGGTTTAAAAATACTCCTTTTTCTACTTTTCTAATTTTAAATCCACTAACATTCTTTTTCACATAAATAATACCATTTCCAGCAATTTTTTTAATTATAATACTTCCAGCAGCTGCAGCTGTTCCAGTCAATGATCCTGTTGCTATAGCCGGAACAACTTTTGACGTAATTAGACTTCCAATTATTCCTAGTAGAGGTAGAAATCCACCATTTACTTTAGCATTATGTTTAAGTTGTGCTCTACTAAGTGAAAGTATTATACCAATACCTTTTATATATGCTGCTTTCATTCTGTTTATTTGCGATTCTGTTAAAGCTATTTTATACTCACCATCTAGATCTTGATGTGATAGTTCTATTCTAGCATTAGTATCAGATTCAATTGCTTTTTTAATTTTTTCTTTCTGACCTTCTGAAAGATTTATAAGAGTATCATAGTATTTTGTCATTTTTATATATAAAATAATTTTTTAATTCATTTTATGAATACTTGCTTTGCTAATTCATTTTAAGTTATTTAATAGATTGCTTTCTGCAATGCTTTATACTCATCATCATCTATATGACCTTGTCTTAACACCTCATCACAAATAGCAACATTTTCATTTCTAACTACAGTATTACCAGCTTGTAAAGCAGCTAAGCGTAATTTAAGCATATCAAGTAGTGCATTTGGATCACTAGGAAGAATGATAACTCCTTTTCAAGACTTTCCAATCATCTCTTCCCAATCAGGTTTTATTACATTAGTGTATTTATAACTTCTAGATGATCTTGGTTAAGCTGAATTTAAATCAGAGCGAATTGCATCTGTTTGATCTAAAATTTCTTTATACTTATTACGATCATCGTTAGTATATTTAACAGGATGAGATTTTACTATGATCTCCCAAAGACCAGGTGTTCCAATGTATTTTTTATATTCAATAGTTATATCATTACCTTTAATAGTAATTGGTTTTTTATCAATGTAAAATTTTTTATTATCATCATTGTAATGTATACCAAATATGTCATCTGATACTTTTTTACTATTTTTAGCAGTATATAACTTTAGATATTCTGCTGCGATAGCTCCTAATGACATGTTATTTACAACTTCAGGTGGCATAATTGCTTTAGTTTCAGTAATATATTCAGGATTTAAAAAAGTAATAGCTAATTGATCAGCTTTATTTTCTAATTTAGATAAGCCTTCTTTTGTTCCAGATTGACTATCTATTATTGGTTTGTTCAACTTTTCCAAGTTAGTCTGTAAAGTATCATAACCTAACTTTTCATTAATTGAATCTTGATATACACTTTTCTTTAACCCATCAAGTTCTTTTGCTAATTTTAATCTTGCTTCAATATCTGTAGCTTTTACATACGACATTTTATATAAACTAGCAAAAGGCAACCCGTAATACGGGTTTTGGTCGGTCCGTTACATAATTAATTTATAGTAGCTGTTTTCCACAATTTAATCTTGCAAAACCTTAACTAATACCTTTTTAGAAAATTGCCTTCAGCTTGAAAAAATTAATCCATCTGTAAAATTAACATAAAAATTATGAGGAGGTAAAATAATTTACCAAATACTACTTAACATTATTAAGTAATTTACAAATGGCACAGGTCATAACAGTGTAAGGCAGAACCATTTTCATCGACCTTCCTAAGTTTAACACAATACGTTTTTAGTTACTGACGCAAAATAATAACACTTGGTTATACTTTAAATTGACGAAAGTGTCAACTAAATCCTTAAAATAATTTTTATAACACGAACCATTAAGATTAAAATGAAGTTAATTTATATTATACAGGAGTTTTCAATTTTTTGTTATCCCCTTGATTAATTGTTCTTTAGAAAAGAAAATTGGTAACTTAAAAATGTTAAATGCACACGTTTAAATAAATTTATAAAAAATAACAAAGTTTATTATACTACGCAACTGAGTACAAATACCTTTCAAACAAAAGAAAACTTAATTTACGATCAAACATAGGTATAACTAATTTTTTAATACATTAATGCATCATAGAACAAACTAAAATAAAAATTATAAGAGATAAGTAGACAAAAATTTGTAAACCAAGCTGACCCGACCCGGGTCTTGTTAAGTCTGTTCAACACAGACCATTTGTATATCATTTATTTGGCCTCTTTATTTTATTAAATTTTTAGTAAACGGTAATTTGCCACCATTTACTAAAAATGCCTTTTGTAACTCGAAATTTAATTTTTCTAAATATTTTGTCTCTAATTAAGAGGTTCCTTCCCTCTTTTTGCTTTAATGGTGGCCTGGTGAATAAAATAAAATATTAAAATGTAAAACAATGATCTACTTATATAAAAATGTTTTCTTTCTTTCCTCAAAAGTGTTGCTAATACAGACTAAGCTAACTAATTAGTTAAACACATAAATAAAACTTAAGTAACTCGATATTAATGCGCAAAACTACAATATTCTCCGTATTTTTAAAGGTTTTTAGTTACGACCGCCCATTCAACCCATACGACCCCCCAATCAATTCTCTCTCTACAATTCTCAATACTAATTCTTATTTAAGTCTCATCTAAGAGAGAGAGGAAGTGTTTTAAAAACACCATGTTAGAAAAAGTAAAAAAGTCATGCAATAAATAACAGTAACTGGTTTTATTATGCTACCAATAAACAAAATTATTTTTACCTTAACTAAAAGTTAATTTCCAGCATTTCTTAATTTATTTCCAGCTTCTCTCTAACTGTTGACAAATGATTAATATTGTAAATTTCACATCATATTAAATTTACAAAATTAAAACCATGTTTTAACAGTAAGCAAAATAATCAAGTGATGACAAAGACAACTAAAAAAAAAATGAACAATTATATTAAGATTACAAAAGTAAAAAAAAAAAAAAAAAAAAAAAGAAAATCATTTAAAACTGAAATTTTTATTATTTGTTACTATAAATAGTAAAATTCATACTTTGCTTTATTTTAAAGTGTCTAATGTAAAGTCAAATAATAGACATCAACAGCGCTTGACACTGAATTCTGCCAAGTAAGTTTTTGGTTCGTCAAGCAAAATTTCTTATATTTCAACGACAATTAATTTTATCATGCCTAGATCTATTTCTTTCATATGACAACAATTTCAAGTCACCTATAACCATTTACACTAATAACTTCTTCGAGCCTAATATTATAAATCTGTTATCATTAAATATATATTACCAGTGGTTATGCTACTGTTACAACTGAATAAATGAACGTTTTATATTTTTACAACTGAAAAATATAAAACAAAATTTATTTACATTATTTTAATTTAGCAAAGAATTTAGAACACAGTGCAAAGTTATTTGCATTGTGTTCTAAATTCTTTGCTAAATTAAGAAAGCCTTCAGGCACAATCTTAATGCACAAAAATAATAAATGCAGAATCTTGTATAAAAAATGAAGCAATGTCAGTCTAAAGTAATATATATGTATGTATATATATTCAAATTTTTTCTATTCTTAATTTTTTCTTTGAGATAATATTCATATAGATTCAGAGAAATATAAAATATTCCGATATATAGGCACATTTAAGTATATAAACTTACCTGTCAAAAATTACAGTCAGTTTTTCATGTTAAATACATAAAATATATATCTAATATAAAATTAAACAAAAAATTAAACTTACTCAAATCAGTAACAGTTCGACTGTCTATATATTTTTATTATTAACCCTTCTATTTAAAAAATAAAACAAATGATTTGAAGTAACTAAAAAGCACTTTAGCTCTTTCCAATTGCACTAAAAAATAAAATAAATCTTGCTTGCTAAGTTGCCTAATTCTTAAGAATCTGATAACAAATAAGTAAAAAACCAAGAACAAACAAACATTTATTTACTAAAACTACTCTATTTAAACAAATTAAAGTATACAGAGAACAACATTGCAACTCCTTGAAAGCTGAAAATTTATCTCAAATTTGCTTGTAGACCTTGCTTATGAAACCACTTGAATAAGAAAAGCATCAAAAAAGCCTAGAAGCTGGTATATGCTACATTGAATTTTAAATGTTGATTGGTGTAGATATTTTTAAAAAATTCAAAATGATTTGTTCTTCTATAGCAAATAAATACACCATAAATCTGAAGTTAAAAATGTAATGAATAAGTAAATACAAAGAAAAACATCATATGTGAATTAAAAATCAATGTACCTGATAGAGATAAGCTGCGGTGATACCTGAGTAGTATCACCGCATACACGTATTTATCAAAAAAAATTTTACTTTGATCATAATATAAATGCAAACATATATGCAAACTTTTAACGACTATAAAAGAACATTTATTAGCATCAATTATTTTTAATGTAACAAAGAATGCAGACTACAATGCACGACATTGTTAATAAAAATGAAGTTATGTCAGTCAGTATATATTTATCTAAAGTAGTGAAAAAGAATAAACCATTTAAAAACAAAATTAAAAATTTTTAATGAATATATATTTAGATACCTTAAAATGAAGCATAACACAACACTCTTTTGACAAATTCCAGAGCAAATTTTTAAAAATTTTCTATTCCTTATTATTTTATTCCTTATATCGATAAAATACATATTAAATGCCACATTCAACTAATGTAATTAATACCTTATTTAGATCTCTCTTGATTAACTAAAGAATTTAAATTTTAAATAAACTCTAACTAAATTTTAACAAACAAACAACCAAAATAAATCTTCATATTAATAGTAGGTTATTAAGTTGAGTAATAGATCAAACAATTTAATCTACTCTAATAATCTACTACCTTATTAAACTTTAATTTTTTTTCTAAGACTCAGTGTAACTATAATATAGATATTTTTAAAGTAAAAAAGAATTTAAAATTATAATATATATGATTTAAAAAACCTGAAATTTTAAATCTACCTCGAAGAAAACAGATATATAATAAAAAGTATTTTTATTTCTTTTTAAAAATTTTAAAATGCTTTATAACTTACTTGTTTCAATATTGTCATCATCTAAATAGAAAAACAAACAAACATTTAAGTAGACTTATTCTTAAATCTAGTTTAATTTCTTCAAAAATAAAAAAAATTTAATCTTTGAGGATTAAATTTATTTACAAAAATCCGTTTAAACCATTTTAACATTGTTAAGTTAATTTAAAGTTTTAAAAAACTGAAACTTTAATTCTACCTCAAAGAAAACAGATATATATTGAAAAGTATTTTTATTTCTTTTTAAAAATTTAAAAAGACTTCTAAACTTACTCCCTTCAATATAATTATATAATATATATAGTATATATGATAAATAAACCTCCACAATTTCCTTGGTTTAACAACTCGATTATGATTTATAACAACTCTGTAAACATAAATTTTCTAATAACCTAAATAAATTACAGATAGACAAACATAAACTAACACAATTAAATCCTAAACCAAAATTCATTCATGCAAGACAAATAATTTTATATTTATTGAAGAGCCAGAAACATATTTTTTTTCAAAGAGCTAAAGTATTAACAATATTAAAGACAAATTTTATTTATAACAAAATTTTCAATAAAAATTAAATTAAGATAAATTTATAACAAAATGTTGTCATGGCTTTTATCCCAATAACCAAAACTAAGTGAAAGCATGAAACTACCCATAAATATATTTTAACGCTAGACACAAATTAAGAATTAAAGTAATCTATAACACGAAGCTTTGAATTTAAAATTACAATTTAAAAAAGATTACAATAAATTAATTACTTTTAAATTAAAAAAAAAAATTAGATTACCTATAATTTTAAGCTACTAAACATTATCTACTTAATGTCAACTTAGATATTTTGAACTCGTACCATGAAAGATTGAAGGGAAATCTGTAAGTAAGCACGCGGTAAAGAAAAGTTTAGAAACTACTTAAAAAGTGTATTTTACAGATACAGAACCGTACCGTAACTATAAAACAATACGCGTAACTATGCGCACTATTAATATTCATAGGCTATTCATTATAGGCGATAATGTTTTTTTTTAAATCAACATATAATGTTCAAGTAATACATAATATATGTTTTTTATTTAATTCTTAAGAGTATTATTCATCATTCCTATACTTTGATTCTTGTTAAATCTCATATTTAACGCTTCTATAATATCACTTGTATCTTTTTCTATTCCTTTATTAAATATTGACTCTTTAGTCTACTCATCTATATTATTTTTAGATTTTGTTCTAATTTATTCAGTCATAGCTTGAAACTTTTCAAGTTCTGAAAGTATCATATTAAATTCTGCATCATCAATATATTGATCTGATATAGCTTTAGAAATAAAACTACTTATTGTATTTAGTTTTGCATCAGCTAGTACTTTAATTTTTTCATGCTTTTCGGCTTTTAAGTTTAATTTTTTATTAACTTGTGATCCTATTAAATTCACTGTTCTTATAACTAATGCAGCAATCTCACATCCAATAGCTACTGGAGCTAATACACCAGTTGCTAAACAACCCATTCCAGCAGCTCCTAATGCCATAGTGCTTGCTAGTAATGTATTATCAACTGCTGTAATGATTCTTGAAGCTCTATGATATTTCTTACTTAAGATCTCTCTTCTTTTTCTTTCACATTCTATTTTATTCTGAATTTCACTAATCTTTTGTAATCTAAAGTTATGATCAGAAATTGGTGGTGCAGATGGATTTTCTGAAAACTGGTTAAGATCTGGATAAAGTTGTTTACATTCATTTTTACATTCCATTTTTTTTCTATAAAGAAAAATTTGTTTTAAGTTATTTTAATAAATATTTTTTATTTACCAAAATCAAATTCAGTAGAGTCTTTAGCTTTGTTAGATTTATCTGAACTAGGTTTATCTTCGTCACATATAGTTTCTTTAATTATGTCTCCTATACTTGTAAATATAGATTTTACAGATTCTTTGTCACTTTGAAGACTAGCAGAGCCTGAGTCCCTTTGGGACCTAACTTGTTCTACTTTTTTATCAGATTCTAAAGTAAACTTATGTGATAAACAATTTGCATTAAAAATACCATTATAAGATGAGATACAGCATAACAAATCTCCTTTTTTAATATTTATATCTTTTTTATTGTTATTATATAAAGTTATTTTAATATCACCAGTAGACTCTATTACGATAGAATTTGGTAAATTTAGTGTTGGTTTATAATTTTCTGCAAGTGAAATTAATACATGTCCTTTATCTATTTTAATTCCACACATTAAAGAAATGTTAATATATAAGTTTGATTTTACTGTAAAATTTTCTTGTGCGAATACTTTAATATATTTATTATTTATTGCTCTATGTTCTAAATCTGAATTAATATTAAAAGTTATTGTATATTTTTCATGCTTTTCATAATCTAAAAACATTCTTCTTTTATACATTTTTTAAAAATTGTAAAGTTTTTTTTTAAGTCATAAATATTAAATATTAATATTTTTATTTTAAAGTTCTTACAATATAATTAACAATCTGTTCATTATCATGTAAATAATAACACTTTTTATTATCATTAACATTTTTATATAAAGTTATTTTTTCACCTTTTTTATTTTTCATTAATTTCTTTTCTGTTAATTTACAGAGTTTAAAAGGACAATTCTCTACGTTTTCTTTAATTTCTTTTTTAGAATGAGCATATTTACATTTATCTTGTAAAGAGCATTTTTTTTTATCAAGTATATATTTGCATAATTTAGTTTTGGGTTTTCTTAATTTTAATAATTCCGACTTTTTAGGATGAAATAATCTACACTCTTTATTCTTGCATTTAGGGTATTCAGAACATAGAGAAATATGCTTATATCTGCATGAAGCTTTAGTGCATATTAATCTTTCTTTTACAGTATTACAATAACGAATATAATGATTGTATTTACATTTATCTCCAAAATGACAGAAATTATCTTTTAAAATATTTTTACAAAAAATAGGTAATTTTTCTACAAAATGAATTGCAGAAGATTTTCCATCTTCAGTAAAATTAATTTCAATATTAAATGGTTTTTCAGAACTAAATTTTCTGTTTTTGTTATGTTTTTTATGTTTTTTAACAAAAAACTTATCTATAATAGGATAATCATCATAAATAATATCGCTGTAAGTTGGAACATAATTAATCCATTTCAGTTTATCTTTATACAATTCCATAATTTGTACTGTTTTTGAAGGAATTGGAACTATAGGTTTTTCTTGAATTTCTTCTTCATCATCAGATACAAAATATGTATCTGATTCTGATTTTGATTCAGAATCAGATTCTTCAAAGTTTAACATTTCTTCAAAAAGTTTATATTCTTTTTGAAATTTAGATATTTCATTAATCTCATCATAAATCATTTTTATTTTATTATTTGATAAAATATTTAAATTTAAAAAATTTAAAATGAGTTAAATAACTTTTCTTGTGTATATAAAAGAATGGAAAACGAAATAGCAAAGAAGCTTGAAGAGTTATGCTTAAAATTAAAATTAAAATTAATAGAAGAAAGATTAAAAAGATTAGAAGATACTGAAGTTACTGAAATTACTGAAGATACTGAAGATACTGAAATTACTGAAGATGTATATAAAAGAATGGAAAACGAAATAGAGAAGAAGCTTGAAGAATTATGCTTAAAATTAAAATTAAAATTATTAGAAGAAAGATTAAAAAGATTAGAAGATACTGAAGTTACTGAAATTACTGAAGATACTGAAGATACTGAAATTACACATCATGACATCACACAGTAGAAACGAAATTGATACTAATTTTTAAATCTAAAAAAAATGATTTAAAAATTTATTTCTTAATTATATAATTTATACACAATATGGATAATAATTAACCCTATATTTAAATAAATATAAGGTTGAAAATATGGTTGAAAATGAAAATGAGCTAGAACCGGCATATCCTATCTATTGACGAAATTCAGATATCATTAGATGTTATAATCTTATACCCGTCAATTACACTTAAAGAAGCAACTGATATACTCATAAGTATATTAGAGATGAGCGATAATTTTAAAAAGATGACAAAATTAAATATAAAATAAATAAAAACTCTGATAGAACTATGTTTATACAGACCATACTTTTTATGGAACTATGAAATACATGAACTTGAATTTCGGGTCCAAAAGGTCTTTCTTTTATGGTAGTTTTAGCTTAATCTTTTCTTCAAAATCTTGAAAAAAGAGCGCTTAATATAGCGCTGAAAACCCACCCGATTATTGACATAAAATCATTTTATAGTTACGTAGATGACAGCCATGCTAGAGTGCCTAACATTGCCTAGGTTAATCAATTCAAGACAATACTTAACCAACAGCATCCAAAAATAAAATATACAATCGAATTTGAAAATGACAAAAAAACAATAAATTTTCTAGACTTATGCATAATAAATAAAAAAATGGCAAATACGAATTTTAAATACACAAAAAAATGCAATTAATAACATTCAAGTTAAAGCAACATCAAACCATGACCCACAAATTTTAAATGAAATATTCATGGGTTTTGTACATAGAGCATTTAATGTATGCATTCAGAAACATATAGAAAATGAACTGAAATTCCTTATTTAAGTATTTGTCAATGGTTACAACTATTCCAATCTCATAAAAATCATAAAAGAAAAAAAACGAAAGTACAAAAAACCTCTAGTGACTACTAAAAACATTGACAACATCACCAGTACGTATCCAACAATTTCATTACCTTGGTACCAATATTGTCTCCCAAATTGCGTAAAGTGTTTAGGAAGGCAGGATATAAAACGGTCTTCAAATCAAGCTTAAACCTAGAAGCAATATTGACTTCAAGAAATAAATCCAAACTACAAAGGAACAGCCACCCAGGAGTTTACCTTATTAAGTGCCATTGTAACAAAAAGTATATTGGTGAAACAAAAATGCAAATAAAAACACGCATGCAACAACACAAAAACAGTACAATAGGAAATAAAACAGAAAGATCAGCATTAGCCACACACATGAAGCATTGTGCACAACAAATTAACTGGGACAGTTGCAGAACTCTAAAAGTCAATAACAAAAAGTTTGATAGGAAAGTTCGTGAGGCGCTTGAAATACAGTACCACTAATGTGCCCCTCAACAAAGTGGTATCAATTTAGATGAGGGACAATATGTGTCAACAAAATTCTGGACAACATTTCTAATGCACTTACGTCAGAAAAAGACGAAACCGTTCAATAAAATTGCCGTTTAAAAATAACTTATAAACAAAAACTAACAATTCTTTTAGGCTGAAGACGCTGGTCACAACAATCCAGCGAAAACTTCTTTTAAAAATAAAAAATTAAAAATAAATTTAGTATTGAGAGAAAGTCGTATTTATTGATGTTTATAAAATAATAATAATAATAATAATAATAATAATAATATATATATATATATATATATATATATATATATATATATATATATATATATATATATATATATATATATATATATATATATATGTATATATATATATATATATATATATATATATATATATATAAATATATATATATATATATATATGTATATATATATATATATATATATATATATATATATATATATATATATATATATATATATATATATATAGTATATATATATATATATATATATATATATATATATATATATATATATATATATATATATATATATATATATATATATATTTATATATATATATATATATATATATATATATATATATATATATATATATATATATATATATATATATATATTCCAAGAATATTCCAAATTTGTTTACATTTTTATGCATGACGAAAAGATTATTTTGAAAAAAAAATTACTGTGATAGGAGAATGAAAACAATAAACCCTAAAATCTTAGCCCCTCCCTTCCTGTTATAAACGTGAAAGCAACAAGTTTATGAAATAATTTTTTTACTTTTTTCAATAAGACTTAATTTCATCGAGAAATTTTAAATTTCATAGTAAAAAAGTGTTCAAAAATTATGATCATATTAAGTTTAAACCCCTCTAAATTTAAGGGCGGTTGCAAACTTTATATGAAATAAAAACGCTATAAAAGCCACTACAGTAGTTGAGGCTACTTTAGTTGTGGTTACAACCCCTCTCTTAACTTTATAACTACAAAGCACGAACTTTGACGAATAAAGACAGCTGCGCGGAGAAATAAACTGAGCGCGGTACTTCCAAGGACGTGTTGAGGATTGAACTCGGTACTTTGTGCTTATGAGGCGAGCGTTCTACCATTACACCACTATCGATTTTTTATTGTATTGATTTTTATTTTTCACTTCAAGATTAAATACACTTATGAATACAGACGAATATTAAAAAAACTGAAAGTTGGTCTTAATAAATTAAAGTAAAGTAAAGGTAGAGATTTTGTATTTGATAGTACTGAGTTTTCATTATTTTATATCTTTAAACTTTTTTTTAACACCTTATAATACCTGCAATATTGTTCCTAATAAGTTTAAAAATTAACCAAATTACATCAATTTTTAAAGTTAGGGATGACTTTATCACTTCAAAACTACTGACCAATTTCTATCTTGTCTGGTTTCTCCAAATTACTTGAACTTAAATTGCATAACAGACTGATTAATTAAAAAAAAAAACGAAAAGTTGTATAAAAAACATTTCGGTTTCATAAGGTTTTTATTTGAGCGCAATAATCTAAAAGTCAATGACTTATTTGAAGCTCCGAATAATGACTATTTTATATTTTTATCATCTGTCAAAAGCCTACAAGATCTATCTATCTATCAAAAGCCTTTGAAACCATAAACCATGATATCTTTTGATGCCGCTTTAAAAAGTCAAAAAAGTGCCACATCACAGGGCTGCAGAGCGGGGTTAATTGGTTAGGAAGGGGCAAACACAGCATTTTGGTCTTATTTTCATGCGCTGACTTTACAACTTTGTAAGTCAGATAATCACGTGATTGTCACAGATAGTGACGCAAATATAACTTTTCTTAATCATTTTCCATGGTTTCACATGTTTTGGAGTAATTCAGTTAAGACCTAAAAACAAGTACGGTGGTGATTACTCATTTTAGGTGTTAAATAGTAGAGTAGAGTTAGTGAGCCCACTTTTTTTTTTTGATCAGTAATTTTTTAGCTTTTCATTTTTTATTTTATTGTTTTATGAAAAAATATTTACGAAACTCTAGGCTATCCAAAAAATAACAATATCAAAAGTTACTTAATAAGCTCCGTTCATTTGAGTGTAGTACGGAATGAAGTTTGTGAAAGCACTCTTGGTTGTAAATTCACTAGATTGATCATACATTTAATAAATTAAACACTTAATTAAAATGTCGTTTTATGGCTGATGCTATAGCACATCAATCTTTTTTTTAAACTAAGAAGTAAGAATGAACTAAAAAAGTATTTTGAAAAAAATAATAAACCAGTTTTAAAGATGTTTCGGAAGAGCAGTTTGGCAAATTTAAATAATTAAGAATATATATGCAAATGTTTAATAAATAATAGTAATAAAATTAACTACTATTAGATATAAGAATTACTAAAAAGGAGAAAGTTTACGAAATAAAAAAATTAAGTTTTATAGAATTATTGTTCCACAATTCAAAATGTGTTTTTTTACCTGAAAATGAAAATTCTGAAATAATTTTAACGATTATATTGACATTATCTTATTGAAAGAGTTATAAATTATGTATACATGATTGATTCGCTCCTAAGAAATACTTGTCATTTGATAATACTGGTGATAATCTTATCAGTAGCTGGTGCTACTGGTAAGTTTATTACCAGACTTATCAAATGAAAAAGGCTTACAAATATATGCGGCCGTGGTGGCGCAGTGATTAGCTGGTGTGACTAATATATTTTGTATCATTAATAATCTTATAACGATTTAATAATCTCCCTTTTTTTTTCCTACACTTATGGTTTTTTTACATTAAGTTTTTTCTTAATTGCAATTACCAATTGTTGATGGTGTACTACCATGCACCCCTTCTCATAGGCATGGTTGCTGGTGTATTTCCCTATGCGATATAAACATAATAAATAAATAATTAATAAATAAATTATAAACGATAATGCATTTTGCAATAAAAGTTAAAAAAAAAACTCAAAAGACTTCACTAACTTCAATTTTTAGAAAAACTTTCGAAATATTTTGATAATGCTTTTACTTTTGTATTGAAGTTTTATGAATATACATGAAATCTTTATTAATTGAAACACCTTGTGGTAATAATGTTGCAGATGTAATTGAAACAGGCATCTTGTGGAGGTCCAAAATTCTATATTTCTTGTTTAACCAGTTATTCTCAATTAATTTTTTGAGAAAAGTTTAAAAAATAATTCAGTTTTTGCTAATTTTTTTATGAATGACCTTTTACTTCTATTTTAAAAATTTGAAGGTATTAATGTATATATAATGACTTGTCTTTTAAACTAAAAGGACATTTAATTTCTAAAACTATATGCCTACAAAAAGTACAACAAACAGCATCATCAGAAGATGCTGCATATCTTAGTTTTTCAAAGTCAATACTAAGTCCTATTATTTCAACTCTCAAATTTTGATGAGTAATAATATCTGAAAGTAGTTTTGAATTACTTAATGCACTTGACTCAAAATGTATCTGTTTAAGTAAAGTGAATGCATTTATTTCATTTACTCTTCCCCAATTTATTGCATATCTATATATTTTTTAAAAATTAATAAAACAGACGGAGTTTCAACTCTAGCATGAAAATTTGATACAAAGTGTAGCCAGTTATTCGCCTAACTCTTACTTTAAACCAGTAATTACATAGCGATTGATTTCGTGTTGCTCCTTCAACATAAACTATGACGTCTTAGTTCAAATTTTTCTTTTTTTTTTCTCTTATCAAAATATGATATCAGTCGCTCATTATCAAATGATTTATAATTTTTATTATAAATTGTCTCAAAGATGTTAGTAATTTTGATAAGACAACAGATTCCACTTAAATAAATTACTTTTCAAAATCTTTAAACTAATGAAGAGCAGCAGTTTTGGATTGCACAGTTTGTATTTCTTATAAAAAATCATTTTTTTCTTTTGGCTTTGATGTAATAAGGGTTTTTCTAATTCTCTTTTTAGGAAATTGTTCCTTTGCAGCATCAGTAAATAGGTTGCTTCGAGAAACTGGTGAGACAAAAAATTTTTTTGTAAAAGTTTGGTTCCGTTGACAAGGCAAGTCAGTTGGTGGGCTCGATAACATTCCATTACAATCAGCTGCTTCAATTTTATATAGAAAATGTAATGCGTCATTAAAATTAAGTATTGGTAAACAAACAAACACACTTTTTAATTGAGGCGTATTATGTTTTCTGCATTAATTAAGTCTTTTGAACTAAAAAAACAGGTTTTAATAAAAAACCTACCTGGAAAAAATCCCCCTGAAATAATCCCCCAAGGAAAATTCCCCCGAAAAAAAAAAATCCCCCGAGAAAAAACTTCCCCCAAAAAAATACTTGGTTTCAAATTGAAAAAATATGTATCAGAGTTTTTATTTGTTATGTATTTATCGAAAGCCAAATATGTTGCAACATTAACAAGATTGAATCGGGAATTGCAACTTTCATATTTTGCATAACATATTTTTATGGTTTAATAAATAAAGTTTATGGTTTAATATATAATGTTAGTTTTTGATGATTAACTACCGTAGTTCATTCTTACAAGTTTAATTAAGTTACTTTAAAATCCTGTTCTTAAATAAATTGAATGATCTTTAAAAAGTTTAAAATTTTCGGTACGCTTTTAAGATTTTATAATCCCACAAGCGACAATGTTTCAAAACATTAACCTATATTTTTCAACCTTATAAATTGTTATCATCAAAACAAATTTGCGTTAATATAATGCAATTTGGTATATTTGGTATATTTGCTTGTTCTATCTTCCTTATGATTATTTAGTTTGATTTAAGTTACGTATAGGGCAAACTAATAGGATATAATAATATAATAATTGGATATAAAAGAGTGAAAGAATAAATATGATTTCTTCATGCAATAGAAGTGTGGCGTTTGCTCTTATTTAGTCTGTTTTAGGTGGGATAAACATTAAAGCCACATATGAAACTAACCAATGCCATCCCATAAAGGGAGTGGTAAATATATGGCTAACATGTGCTTCTTCCACGTGGGCCACATATAACTTTCACGCACAAATGAAGCGTGGCGTTCGTTCCTATTTAGTGTGGTTTTAGTGGGATAAACATTATAGCCATATATGGGACGCATCAACGCCATTCCATAAAGGGGAGTGGTAAGCATATGGTTAGCATGCAAATGCCATATATGACCAACACTAAAATTTATTGTCGGGTAGGTATAAAAACATATAAAAAGTACCACAAAATAACTCACAACAATTCTCAAATTTTTTTTTTCTTAAGTTTATACTAATAATCAAAATTTTCAATTTTTTTGAATTCTATTTTTACTAATTTTATGTAAAAGAGACTTACCCAGCCATGCAGTCACAGTGAGCAGTTAAAACATTACGAAGAGAGTCAAGAGCAACTCAAGTTTTATGATTAGGAAATGTTTTCTTATATGAAAGTCGAACCTCACATTTCAAAATAATAATATTCTTATATAATTTTAAATAGAAAATAATTTGGACCCAGCCATCTTGAAAGAATTTTGAAGCCTCTAATGCCTTATAGTTTTCCATAGCATCTGGAGAATAGATACCTAAAAAACGTTAATATTGAAAAAAATATATATTCAATTTGTATATATATATATATTTTTTTGCCAATAACTTGCCGCTGCATCTTTTGATAAAGTTTCAAAGTAATTGTAGGACATAGTGCTTTTTAAAAATGTCTTCTTAACTTTGCGTATGAAAGAATAGCTTGTTTTTCCTCAATTCAATATGGTTCGTTTTAGTGTCGCAATATAGTCAGGTGATTACGACTGGATGAAAATGGTAAGATATTGAACGTATCCTTTTTTAATGTATTGATCTTTTCAAAGTTTATATTGTTTAGTGTTTCTTTTATATACTAAGCAAATGTATTACTAAATAATTAGAACTTTAAAAATTCAATATATAAGAAAAGGTTGTAATACCATATAAATCCTATATAATATAAAAAACTAATATTTAGAAATACCTATTTTTAATAAATATCTAATTATAACAGCGTCCTTAATCTAAACTGAAAAGAGTTTTTATGAATACTTCTTTAAAAACATATAGCACTTTAGTTTCAGTAAAGCAAATATAAATATATTAAAATCTCTAACTTGAAATTATATACGTGTATAATTTCTTCTCGTGAAAAAGAAATATGGCGCAATGTAAATTAGAGGCTATACTAAGTTAAAGTCCGTAAAAAAGGTCAAAGTCCTTAAATTGTATTTACGGAACTTCTCTTATATACGGACTAACTCGTAAAAAATGACGTGATTATTGCAAAATTCCTAAAAGACCATAATTTATTGAAAACCGATTTTTTCCGTAACATAACAACGGAAAAAGTCTGAAAAATTCTTAGGAGTTTTTTTACAATGAACGACAATCGCTTTAAAATTGGGTGTAGCCTTAAAATTAGTTCCCTCCTAAAATTTTCCTCCTAAAATTTTCTTTTTAATACTTTTTTTGCTATTGCTCAAAAGTTTGGCACCTCGTCTATCTTAATATTGAGAGAAATTATTATCCGTATTTTTAATTTTTATATTTCATATTTTTTTAAAAAAATTTCTAAATTTCAAATTTGAAATATTATTTCACGAATAAAAAGTTTACCCTACCTTAAACAAGTTCTTCTGTAAATTTTTTCTTACCATTATGAGAGTGCAAGAGTAGGGAAATTGACATACAATGATAACCCTTCACCTTGAAAATATGATGCCTTTTACTCTTCCTAACTTGATTCTCCCTCTATTTTTAGATGTTATTCCCGGAGTATACTCCGGGATTAACATCTAAAAATTTTACAGTTATATTGTTAATTGCTTGAACCTCAGTTATAACTGTAGTTCAAACAATTTCATAAATCTCACAAACGTATAACAACTGGTTTCTGGTAAGTATACTAACTTTAAATTTTTAAGAA
>NC_061156.1:49694752-49727513 GCF_022113875.1 Hydra vulgaris | reverse complement strand
AACTACTCCAGGTGCATATGCTTTAGTATTTAATTGATTTATGTCCATAATAAACAAACTGATGTTTAGGCAATTATAGTTTGAAGCTTTTAGCTGACGGAAAAATATAATGATTCTTTTTATTACGAGTAAAAAAGTTAGTAAAGGAAAAAGGTAGAGTTTTATGTTGTTGTTTCCAGACACACAAACAGCTTAAGTGTTAAATGAGGTCCTTTAATTTAAGTATTTATGATATGTAGTAGGGGGTCTGAACTGAAAAGTTGGAATATATATACTTATTTAAAGCTTTATTTTGGAGATGAGGTAGTCTTAAAAAGGTTTTAGACCAGGTTTGTTCCTTCAGGGTTTGGAATAGGGTTATCTACATTATTTAGGTTATCTACAAGTAAACATTGAAAAAATAAACTTAAAAACAAATTATAAAAGTTACCCCAGAAAATAAAACTATGATTAAAATACATTATTAAATTTATTTATTTATAATATTCTTGTAGGATAGTAATGCAGGGAAGTATAATTCTATATAAATCAAATACATCTGCTATCCTTTTTCTAGATTGTTTCTGATTGTTTTTAGAGAAATTTTTATCAGTTCACTAAAAGATTTTGAAAATTTTATCTGAAACTAAATCAGTTTTACAAAAAATTTTATAAACAGTTTTACATACAATTTAAATATAAAACATACAGTTTTGATCAATTCACTGAAGACTTTGAACGTAAACTTTATATCTAGCAGCAAAACATTGTAAAAAGACTATATATAATAAGTTATTGTTGATACTATAGAACTAAATGATGCTTTATAGTATTGATTAAAAATAAAAAATGTAACTCCCAACAAGTTAACAAAAAGTAAAACCCTAAAGTTATTGCTTTTAAGGTATTGTTTGTTTTGTCTATTGTTGTTAAATCATTCTGGATTAATATTTCATATTTTTAACAAAATTCAAGTGCTTTGTGTAACAGAATGTATTCTAAGTTTGTAAAGTATTTAGTCATTTAACATATAATATAATACATTTAAGTTGTAAGTGTAAGACTCGAATGTTCCTTGTATTTTAGCATACATATCTCTTATAGAGGAAATGCTAATAAAGTAGTTATTTAATAACTAAATTGCTTTTTTAGGTTCATTACTTTAAATGATAGCTTTACGGTAGATTTATTTTCGTAGAACTTTTCATTTGTAAACACTATCCTAAGATTTTGGCATTATTTTGTATTTTCTGCATATATATATATATATATATATATATATATATATATATATATATATATATATATAAATATATATATATATATATATATATATATATATATATATATATATATATATATATATATATATATATATATATATATATATATATATATATATATATATATATATATATATACAAAATATATATTAAAAACTTAATCTAAAAACCATAGAAAGTCCAAAGTTTTTACAAATATGCAACATGTTATGTTAACGTCAATCGTGTTTAGTTGTAACGTCAAACATCAACCATGTTTAGTACTTCTGGTCAAGTTTTCTCTGGTTATGTTTATTAAGCTGAGCATTTATCCACAACAAAAACCAAAGTGGATCACCTAATGATATACAATCAAACATACAATTAAAGTCAGGACGGTTTGATTCTATTCACTTTTTTGACTCGTTTGTTATTATTTTTTTGTCAAAATGTAGGAACATTTCTTTTAGTTATAATCGAAGTAATTTTTACAGTGAAAAAGTTGAAAAAGTACTAATAAAAATAGTATCTTGTTGAGAAGAAAAAATTTTCTTGTTCTATATCTGGTAATACTTCCCATTTATCTCTTGATGTTGCATTTGATTGATCTTTTAAAATATCTCTTGATGTTGCATTTGATTGATCTTTTAAAATATCTCTTGATGTTGCATTTGATTGATCTTTTAAAATATATTGTAAGAAAACACTTGATCAATTAAAAACCTCTTGTTTAAAAAATGCACAGACCATTACAACAATTTTTTTTTTTTTTTAGTTTTTTTTTATTTATTTATTTTTTTTAATTCTTTTAATTTTTTTTTTTATTTTTTTATTTTTTTCAATTTTTTTTTTTCAGTTTACAATGTTAGTCGTGTTACAAATTTATAAGTCGTAATATATAAACATAAGTCGTAATACATTTAAGTCGTACTAACAATATAAAACTAGGTTTCCGAAAGAAGATCATAAGGATCTTATCATCGGATCCTTAAAAAGTAAAAATATTTATTTATATCATATATATATATATATATATATATATATATATATATATATATATATATATATATATATATATATATATATATATATATATATAATATATATATATATATATATATATATATATATATATATATATATATATATATATATATATATATATATATATATATATATATATATATATATATATATATATATATATATATATATATATATATATATATATATTATATAGAAAATTTAACGTGTTTACATTATGCAAAATACAACACATTTTAATATATAATAAGTTGAAGATTTAACAAATACATTTCACATACATTTTTAATAGAATTTTAGAATGTTGTCCATAGAGAGAATGAATTTTTTAACTTAATTTTAAAAAACTAGTTTTTTAAAAGGTTCTTTTAAAAAACTATTATTTCTAAATGTGTATTTATTTATTCGTTTTAAAGAAAAAAGGTCGTTAAAAACAAATAAATATAAATCGTTTTTCCATATAAAAGTAAAACATAAGACATTAAATATGTTCAGTTTATAAACATCTAGAAAAGTAATAGAAGGATCAAATTTTGGTAATACTATTTTATTCCAAAGATGGGGTGCACGATATGCAATACAAAATCTATTAAATATAGTTCTACAAAAAGGTTCTTTTAAAAAAACTATTATTTCTTAATGTGTATTTATTTATTGGTTTTAAAGAAAAAAGGTCGTTAAAAACAAATAAAGATAAATCGTTTTTCCATATAAAAGTAAAACATATTTAATGTCTTAAATATGTTCAGTTTATAAACATCTAGAACCTTCATATAATCAAAAAAATATTTTGAATGTGAGAAGTGATCCGCATAATTAACTACGCGGATTGCATGTTTCTGACGGCGATAAAGATGTTGTAATTTACTTTTATCCGTACTTCCCCAGGCGATGATTGCATAGTTTATATAGTTATGTATAAATGAATGATAGAGTTGGGTTAAGTTTTTTTTGTTAGATAATTTCGGGCTTTGTATAAAATGCCAATATTTTTGGAAATTTTTGCGCTTATATGATCAATATGTTCTCTCCAAGTAATATTCTCATCAAGGTAAACACCTAAGAATTTTATAACAGTATCTCTTTTTTATATCGTTTCATCAATATAAATTTGAGGCATAATACTTGGTAAAAAACGTTTTTTTGCGCAGTGAAAGATAATCCCTTTTGTTTTGTTAATATTTAAAGTTAATTTATTAGCTTTAAACCAATTAGAAATGTCATTTAGTTCTTTGTTTGTAGTTGAAAAGAGTTCATAAATATCAGTATGGGATAAGAAAAGATTAGTATTATCAGCGAACATTATACTTTTCAATTTGGAAGCTTTGTTTAAGTCGTTTACATAGATTAAAAATAGCAGTGGTCCGAGAATAGAACCTTGTGGAACACCAAAGGTTATGCTCAAGGGTTCACTTTGCTGACCATTATTACTATAAACAAGATGTTTTTGTTTTGTTAAATAGCTTTCAAACCATTTACTGATTCTATTGTTTAAACCATAATGTTTAATTTTTTGGATTAAAATGTGATAAGTGACCGTATCAAAAGCTTTTGATAGGTCAATAAAAACACCTAGTGTATATTGGGATTTTTCAAAAGATTCAGAGATGTTATGTATAAATTGAATAATGGCATGTTCAGTTGAACTCCCTTTTCTGAAACCATACTGATTGTTATGAAGTAAGTTGTTGTAATTAAAATAATTGTATACCTATTGAAGATAATTCTTTCTAAAATTTTAGAAAATATAGAAAGAACAGAGATGGGACGATAATTACTGATATTGGATCTGTCGCCTTCTTTATGGATAGGGGTAACCCTGGCAAGTTTTAAACGTTTAGGAAAAATACCTTGACGGATATATGCTCTGAAAATTTTAAAAAGAATATTTTTTAATTGTTCGTAGCAATCTATAACAATATTTCCGTTTATTTCATCTGCACCAGGTGCTTTATTATTTTTTTTAAAGTTGAAAGCTTTTTCAAACTCATCAAATGATAGTTCGGCAGACAATTCTTCAGAGCAAATATTTTTATTAATAGGTATCAAAATATCATAAAATAAGGTTTGGATTTTTGGTATTTTACTTGACAGAGTTGATCCAATTTCAGTGAAAGATTCATTGAATTTATGAGCTATTATTTGTGGTTCATACAAGCTATTGTTATCAACTTTAAGCATTTGTGGCAAAGAGCTTGAGCATGTTTTTTGTTTTCCAGTAATTTCTTTCAATACTCACCAAGTGCTTTTTGAGTCATTTTTAACTTTATTAATTAATTTTGAATAGTAAGTTTTTTTAAATTTTTTCGAATTTTTTCGAAAAGGTTTTTGTAATCTTTGTAAATTTTTTCGATAGCTGGTGTTTTTGTTTTTAGATATTTTATGTATAGTTTTTGTTTAGTTTTGGATGATTTTTTGAATCCTTTGTTAATCCAGGGAATATTAAAGTGTTTTGTTTTTAATGTAATTGTAACAATTGGGAAATTAGATTCGTAAACAGAGGTGAATGTTTCAAAGAACCTTTCATAAAGGTTGTTTGCGTTTTCATTAAAATTTAAGTGTTTCCAATGTAATAATGAGAGCTGTTTTTTGAAAGACTCAATATTTGATGGTTTAAAAAAACTTTTTTTTTTAACTTTATTTAATTTTTGTTTAGACGGTTGGTAAGTGTTTATGGTTAGAAAAATAGGAAAGTGGTCAGAAATATCTGTTTTTAGGATGTCCAATTTATATAACAGTTGAACAAGTCTGTAGAAATAATATTATCCAGCAAAGTTACTGAATTTTTTGTTATTCTTGCGGGATGATTTATTAAAGGAGTTGCTCCAGATTCAAAAATTGCATCATAAAAGTTTCTAACTTTGTTATCGTCATTGTAGTCAAAACAATTCATATTAAAGTCGCCAACTAAAAAGTTTTTTTTTTGTTGTTACCTTTCGCAATAACTTTTTGCTGTTAAAACATGCTCAAGTTCTCGCTCACGCCATCTGGCGGTCGATAAAAACAGCTAATTAAAATGTATTTTGTTCGTTTATTAATAATCTCAATTGTTAATATTTCTCCATCGCCGTCAGAAACACAAAGATCATTTCTACAACAATGCCTAATATTTTCATGAACGTAAATTAGAACTCCACCACCGCGCTTACTTATTTGCCTTTCAAGAGAAATCATTTCAAAATGAGAAAGATAAAAATTATAACTTTTATTAATGTCGTTTGAGGTAGGCCAAGTTTTAGTTAAGCAAGTAATATTAAAAAAGTATTTAGTTTCCTCAAGTAAATTTTGGAACTTTTTAAAATTACAATTAATGCTTCTAATATTTACGTGAAGAATTCTAATTTGATCGTTGCTTCCTTTGGTAACATTCTTAAATAGAATTCCTTTCAATTCATTTGGATATTAGTAAGAACATTCGATATTTGTATCGTGAAAGTAATTAATATCTGGGTCGGAATTTTCGTGTAAAGAAAAAAATTTCGTTTCAAAAAAATTAAAGGCAAGAGTTTCAAAGTCACTTAATATAAATTGAAAAGGAGTTCTTTTTAAGAACGAACGCATTTACTTCAGAAATTCTATAAAAAAAAATTTATCATGCTTTATAACTGCATACTTACCTTCGTTTCTTTTGCGAAATCCTCATTGACATATATCCCTGTTCCTCGCAAATTTTTTGTAGCGCTGAGTATTTTTGTTTTGTCTTGAAAATTTAATAATTTAAGGACAATAGTTCTTGGTTTCTTGTCTTCTTTAGGGTGGCCTACTCTAAGAGCTCTTTCTATGATAATATCATAGTTAATTTTAAGTTGTTTTTTGAACATTTCCTTAACTACATTTTCGCACTCGGCCTAATTTTCATTTGGTTTTTCATATATTCCATCTATTCTTAAATTATTGCTTCGAGACCGGTTTTCTAAATCAAGTGTCTTTTTATTTAAATAGTTTATTTCTTTTTCATAACGCTTCGTGATCTGATTTAATTTTTCTGTGATGCTTCTCTCTTGAAAGTTAAGACTTTCTTAAAAATCGCGTAAGTCGTTTTCTATGCTCAAGACTTTTGATTTGTCAATGTCTACTTCTTTTTCAATTTTATCTAATCGATTAGTGAGTATTTTTAAATTTGCACTAATTATATCAGTAAAATTTTTTTCTTGATCTTTTAACGGGCGCTCCGTTTCTTTTAAAATACTCTTTTTTTGTTCTTCGAGTTTCGAATTTCTCGATATATTTCAATGTAATTTCCATTATTTCTTCTTCTCCTTTATCACGATTAAGTTATTTTTCAGAAAATTCACCAGAAAACAGCAACAATCAGAAAACAACAACTTTCAACAACTGAATATATTGAACAACTTTTCAACCAAAAAAAATAAAAAAATACAACAACCAGAAAGCATTAACTTTCAAACAACTTTCAATAATTGAATATATTGATTATGTTCTTTATTCGTTTTTCTTTGGTGATTGCTATGATAACTACGGATTAAAGAAAAGTAAACTGATGCTCAGTTAAGCCGCCATCATTGCTTGCTGTAACGCCGTAAAAAATATATAAATCTTCTTTGTTCTTTATTTACTTATAATCATTATATTTGTCAAATAAAAGTTAATTAACAACTTAGAAGCTTTGTGGTTTTCAAAAAAATATGGGATTTACCCATTAGATATAAGTATCATCTTCAATCGTTGGCCAGATAGTTGTAACTTTAGTACGCTGAGCAGTAATTAATATACTTTAACAAATTTTTCATGTTGATGTCAAGGAAAAAGCAGACTCAAAGAAAAAAAAAATACTTTTGACCTTGTTAAATATATTTCTTTTCAGAATTTTTTGGCAAAATGTAAAGATTTTTCACTTGCATAGTCTGAAAGTGAAACTGATATAAATGAGATTTTTATGCTAGTCCACTTAAAAAATACCCATTTAAACAAAATAAAATATGTGTTATGAAATAATATTTCATTATTTTAGCAATAATAAATTACTGCGAAACTAGACTGTTGTTTTTATTAAATTTAAAAAAAAAACAAGGTGTTTTTGAATAGGTTTTGCTTTTACAAAAAACGCATTCAAAGTTACCACCAATTGTGGAGTAACTTTGAATGACTATATAAATTAATATTATACAAATTCCTTTTATTTAAATATTATTTTGAATTTGAATTATGTAAGAGTTAATCTTAGCCCCCATATTCATTTTGTTAAATTTCAAATACTATTAATAGTGAAGGAAGAGCAAGTATCTCAAAAACGTTCAAAGTAACCCCGTTTTACGGTACCTATTTATTTATTATACCTATAATTTTTTTCCATCTAAGCTTTATTATTATTTTTATGACAAATTGGTATTTTATTATTTTCTTTAAAGGATACTATTTAAGGCTAAAAAGAATTTTAAAATGAAGGTTTTTCTGTTTAAGCATTTTAAATTGTTTTTTTCATTTTTGAACATTTTTGTAGGTATTACTGTGTTAAAGACCCTAAACATAAGTACTTGCACTTTTTTTTGAAAATTTGAACACATACCCATATGGATATTTAGCAAAGGATGTAGAAAGCAAATTGTGTTTTCTTTTTTTTAAAATTTGTTTTTAAAAAAATAAAAGTAAAACATAGTTTAATTATTTTTCTCCGAAAACTTTATTTCCTAAAACATATTGGTAAAAGATTTGCTGGACAACAGAAATAATTTTTGTTTTTTTCTAGATTATAATGTAATTAAGAATCCTCAGGAAGCATAGCAGTAATTTCATGTCAATTCATCCAGATAACTTTAGAAATGTCACCATAAACCTTACTTTTTGCTGATTTTGATACAGTTGAAAGTAATTTGAAAAATAAGATTTTATTGAAATTTTTAGCTTCTGGTTCCGAGAAGATCCTGAAATATGACCATTTTTTTAAAAATAGATCTTATCCAAGTCCCTCTTGTCCCCTAATAATTGTAACCTTTGTGTAAAGGTTCCAAGTCACATATTTTTAAAAATAATTTATCTTTTTACTTGAAGTTTTGTACCTGGTTATTTTACGGGGTTAAAAATCTAATAAAATAATCAGAAACTTTAAAAAGTTATTAATAAGTACCCGTAATTATCAATTTAAATAAATTTAGGCAATTTTTTAAATACTTGATTTTGATGCTCAAAATACAGATGTGGCTTAGATGATATTAAGAAAAAAAATTTCATTCTATATTTAATAATCTTTCATAAAACATAAGGATTTAGTATCAGGATTTCATTTTGTTTGGGGCACCGGTGGCATGCGCCATTTTTTTTCTCAAAAAAATAAAAAAAATTTCAACAAAGTTAAGATAACGTTGAAGACTTTATCTTATTTATACTTTTTGTTTTATTTAACCATTTACAAAATAAAATATTCAAAAATATTGTCAAGATTTTGTTTATATTTGCGTAGATGCATCAACGGCAAAGTATACAAATGCCCAGTTGTTGTTATAGGTTCATCAATGCTTCAAATTATGTTGGTAATTGGAACTTAACACTCATCTGCTCTAGATAGCCAGAAAAATTTGTTAAAAGGACCGTGTGGATGGATAAATGTTACCATATTACCTTGCTCAATAATGCCATTTTCATTTATCATACCAATCCATTGAAACAAATCATATGTACACATAATAAATTCACTAAATTTCAATGTATTGATGTTAATTTGTTGATCAGGTTGAGATCTTTGAATACCAGAATAAGAAAAAATGCTTTTTACATTAACATCTTCACTTGTTCGTTTAAAACTAATAGTATCTACAGATTTTAGGCTAAATTAATGGTAGCTCCGAGTTCTAGGAATTGTTCTACTTAGCTGAAAACGTGTTTTTAATGTGGTGCTCAATTCTGTCAGTTTTTTTTTTCAATCTTAAAAAAAAATCATTTTCATATTGTTTGTACAGTAGTCAAACATTTTATTTCAACTCATTTATAGGGTTTTTGTAGACTTGCATTAGCAGTTAATGGTTTTGCAGTGCTACCAATACCATCACATGGTGACTTACAATGACTTGTAGCAAAAAATGTCCTCTCTGCATCAATGTCAAAATCATCATTATGGAGACAGATATTGTAAAAGTTTTTGTGGTTTTTATACTGTGAAGCATAACCGTCTGAAAAGAAAAGAATCTTTGAAATGTTAGAATGATTTACTTTTAAACAATTACCTATTTGTGTCTGAACTTCATAGACAAAACCAGTGTCATGCTCGATATATCAATGTTGACATATCAATTTTGTTCTGTCTGTTTTCTGCCACTTTTAAATGACATCTCTTCGTCATTGTCATTTTCAATTAGCTGTGCATACAGAAACTTGTTTTAAGAAACTATACCTGGACAGATTGGACATCGATGAATCATATCTCGTTACTTGTCACATCACAAACAACTTTTATTATCAGATCTTTGTTAATACAATTTAATTGTATTGCGTTGGTCGAGAGTATTGCATTTTGATGGTGGTTACATACACAAACAGAGTATGTAACCACCAGAGTGTCCCAGATGCTCCAACAGTTAAATACTATTTTGGTCTTAAACTGCGATACCTAGAAAATCTAATAACTTTCTGAGGATATTTAGTTTTAAATGAAACATGCAGTTCTTTAAGATTACGTAAAATTAGGCGCTTTTGCATGTGTTTTTTTTACCAATACTTAAGTAATCTTTTAAACGAAGCATTTGTCTACTAAGTTCTTCATTGTGTTATATATTTTTGACTCTATTTAATGTTATTTCAGGAAATATTTTACCTTTCTTAGTGTCTGGAACTACAAATACCCTACTTATTTCTTTTAGTTTGCGCGCTTTTCTAATTTGGTATTCGAGGACGTTGAAATGTCCTGCAGCATAATTTCTTGACCAAGAATCAGGTATAAAAGTGAACATCTGAATTTTAACTTTACAGAAACAACTAACTTTTGATCTACACAAACTAAGTTTGTGTAGATCATCAACTTTACTTTGTCAATACTTTTGGTATGAGGAATTTTATGTTTCATTTCTGCTTCGCTAACATTATATACTTTTGAAATATGATCTTCATACTTTTACTTTTAACAACAAATAACCGTTGATGCTTTGGAGTGCCATAAAGTTTTAAGGGGGGGATACACCTATTATTTGGAGACTAACATTAGACTAACATTTAATTCCTCTCGTGACAGTGTTGAATACACAATTCTTTTTTAAAGTTGCACTTGAAAATGATTGCTCAAACTCAAAAATATTGTATTCATTAAATTTACTTATTACAGCACCATAACAGCTTTAACAAAGTTGATATCCAGGCGCAACATTTTGAAAATTGGTTCTTAATTGTTTTACCATGCCAAATGTTATTGCATGACTATATCAAATCTCACTAAACCAGTCTTTCTACAAATAAACCAGTTTATGACAAGTATCATTTAGCAGTTTTCCAAAATCACATGAATCCATTCTTACTTTTAAACCAACCTTAATTAAAGTAATTAAAAAAAATTTAACATTTTAGAACTGGAAAATATCAATTAAAATAATAATTTTGAAAAGTGATATATATATATATATATATATATATATTTTTTTTTTTAAAATAACGTTATGACAGGATGTTTTTTTTTACTGTCGAAATTTATTTAATTAAACAATTGCAGTTACCATTTTAGAATTAAGTTTTTTAAATTTAAAAAGTTTTAAATTATGCAATGTAAAATTCTTTTAAAATCTGTTTTAATTTATATACTTGCAAAATAAAATTTTAAAAAACATAAACTTACTTCTGATATTATAAGAAATATGATTGAATATAGAATTATCAAAAACCGAATGATACAAGTATAAATCAAAGAAAAATTTGAAGGCAATGTTTCTCAGAGTTATCTTAATTTTGTTGACAAAAAATTTTTTTTTCAAGAAAATGAGTGGGGCAAGGCCCCCGGTGTCCCAACCCCGTGGCCCTCTGGTTGTCTGCGCTAGAAATAATTTTAACAGACGTTCATCAGGACTATACAAATGCTAAAAGTTTCAGAGCTCAAGCTTGTCTGGAAAGTAGTGAAAAAACCGTCTCTAGATTCCAATAAAAAAAATTAAACACATGTCTCTGCCCTCTCACCTAGTGTTGTGGGCCCTAGAAACAAATTTAAAATGCACATTTATCAGCACTAAAAAAATACCGAAAGTTTCAGAGCTTTAGCTTGTCTGAAAAGTAGTGAAAAAGTTATTGCAAGATTCCACTAAAAAAAAAGTGCGGCCCGTGTCCTGTTATCCATATATGGAAATCCACATACTTGCAGATTTAATTCCTTATGTTTTCTAAGAGATTATTGAATATAGAATGATGTTTAAGGGTTTTATTTTGATATCATCAAGGCCACATGGGTTTCTTGAGCATCAAAATAAGGTATATAAAAAATAGCCTAAGTTTATTTGAATTGATCATTACAGGTACTTATTGATAATTTTTTTAAATTTCTGATTATTTTATTTGATTCTAGTCCCCTAATAATAGCCAGGTACAATTTTTAAGTAAAAAGATTAAATATATTTAAGACTATTGGGACCTCTAAACTCTAAGGTCAAGATAAGGTATCTTGACTTTTGTAAAAAGGTAGGGGACGAAATAGGCCCTTCCAATCTGTTCAAAGTAAAATGATCATATTTCATGATCTTTTTTGGGCCAGAAGCTAAAATTTTCAAGGAGTTTTTTGTTTGCTAATAAATCTCAATTGTATAAAAATCAGCAAAAACTGAGAAATATGGTGACATGGCCTGGATGAATTGATATGGAATTACTCATAGCATATTTATATACAAAGTTATGCATACATTTACTTTTTATAATAAATGTGTATAAATATAATTTTAGTCAGGTTAAACGTGACCAAGTTTAATCTATTTATGTATTGCTGGCTAATACACTTTTTTAGGAAAAATCTAGGAGAAGTCAACTTGGACTTTACGCATCCTCTGTCTTGGGGCTCTTGGTTGAGTGAAGACTAGAGATATTGTCTAAATTAAATACTCATATTTAATGTCATCAGGCAGACATTAAATCTATCTCGCTGCTGTTGTGTAGAAAGTCATACAGGCAAAGACTTTAGCAAGGAAGTTAGCAGAAATCTAAAGCAAAGAAATTAACAAATTTTATCTGTCAATCAGCTTCGCTTATCTTCTTCTATTTGGCTGGAATGAATGATTTTTATAATACATTGTTTCTGGTTTTGAATGTTCAATGCTTGATATTCTTGACTTAATGCATAGCTTTTGCTTGTGTCTTTATTTTTATGATTAGGCAATTTATTCTATTATCTCCTTATAAGGTTACAGCTCTAAAACTCAGTTTTATGGTTCATTTATCAGTTTTGAGGATAGCTTTTAGTCAAGATTCCAAAACTTTGTGGTAGCTATCAGAGAGGCTGATTGAATCAAGAACTGTAAAAATCAGAGTACTAACAGTATCATGTTGCATGGTGTTGTACCATGTACGAACAAGAAATTATTAACTTTGTGAAATCATATCAATACCTAGGATATAAATTGGATCCAATGCTTTTTTAAAAATCTTTTAAAGGGTAGTTAAAGAAAAGTCTGCGGTTGTTTAAAATTGCTGAGTAAATTAAAGTTCTTTTTTCCTGCATAGACAGCTCTTCAGATTTATTAACAACAAATGTTCCAATATCAAAATACAATTTTAACATTGTACTTAATTTTACCGCAAAACATTAAGTCAAACTAAGTTCTTTTGACAGAAGAGCAAAAGACATTATTGGTAAGTATTTTAAGTAAATTGAGAAAATCATCAAAAGAGACTTGGGCTTATTGTAAAAATATATTTAAATAATAAAACCTCTTCAAAACCATTAAACAAAAAAAATATGTTTGAGGCAAGGAATATTGTTGAGACTTCCAAAAATACAACTCAAAATGACAAAAAACTCTTTTTACTTAGCAGGAGCAAAACTTTTCAACGAGTTACCTATGAACATTAGAAACACAGCAGAACTATAATTATTTCCTATAAAAACTAAACAACCAATTTTTTTTTAAATAAACAGTTCTTATAACGGAAAATATATATCCAGTAAAAATATCATTTAATAAATACTGTTTATTAAATAGTGACATATATTTATATTTTTATAAACTCTAACTTACTTCAAAAAAGGTTGCAAGCAACTACAATAAAGTTATGATTTACTTTGAAATAGAGAATAGGCTAAAAAGCTAGGAAATAGTTAACGGAAAACATAAAAAGTTGTAGGTTGCGTAAAAAAGGAAAACATGAAGATAGGTTAGATATGTAAGGTTTTTTTGATGTGCACAGAAAAAAATTGGATCAATAAAAATTTTATAGCATGAAGGAACATTTTTATTGAATGAAGGATAGAGTAAAAGGATGCAACTTGTAGAATAATAAGCCAAGCAAGAATGTGTTGATCATCAATGTTTTTATATATGCTCATATATACAAAACATAACATGAATTTCGAATTATAAAATATACTTTAGGATGTATCAATGTTTACGAAGCTCGTCACATATCCGGTCCCAACCCCACCTATAATCTAGAAAACCAGGCCCCGGCCCTGATCAAATATTAAATCTTGTTGCTTACTGATTCTTTGAAGTAACTTGTCTTCTGCTTTAATTTTTTTTGAATATAATTTTTGCAAAAATGAAGTTGCGTATGTTGTCTTCCAAAATTTGTGTGTGTTTAATTTCATATATAAGTTTTTTGTATTCGTTGAGTATTATAATTAAATAAAAACGAAACTGGGATTCATTGCACTATTGTTTCAAAAAATGTTTCTTTGAAGCTTCAAAAATTTTCGGATGAAGCTTCTCACTGGATAGCTATGGAAAAACAAATTTCAAAAGCAAAACTGGGATGGGCAAATGAAAGAGGCTATTCCTGTACAATAGTAGCTATTGATTGCACCTATGTAAGAATAGATAAACCCTATGAAGAATTTGCTGAAAACCCTAATCAAAATGTATTTGATTCAATCAACAGTAACTGTGGTGTAAAAACTTTATAGGTAAAAATTAGGCCAGATATAATTGCTACATGTATCACTGCATGATTTATATTGCACAATATTGCAAAAATTTTGAACGATTAAGAATTTTGAGAATGAAGATGTAGAAAAAATTGTTTCTGTAATTAAAGAAGCAAATGAACAGTAACTTCGATTACTTGGTCAGCAGCGTAGAAATGAAAGCATAGACAATGCATTATTGGTGTCTTTTATAAGTTTTTTTCAGTAAAAAAGTGTGTTGAAGAGAAAATAAATCTTACCTACCCAATGCTTTTTAAGGCCCTCTACTTCTTTATTTTTTAACAAGACATTTGTTTTGTAAAAGTTTACTTGTGCAGGTAAACTCATAAATTAGCGACTAACAAAATAAAGTTAAAGGCCAAACAACATAATTCTATTAAGAGTATCAGAAATTAACATTAGCTCATTAAATAAATCATTCCAAAAAAATGAGTAATTTTGTATTGAAATATTTACTGTAATTTCTTCAGATATTGTTAAGAAAAATATAATTAAAGTGATCTGGTTTGGTATTACAGACAATGATGTAACGTTTTTCAAGACCATTGTTGGTAAAACTAGCAAATTATTGTCAAAAAAACTAATAAAGCATCTGAGTAAATTTGCCGATGCTAAGTTTAAATCGATCAAAGTATCTCATAATTTGACAATAAAAGAAAACGAAGTGCGTCCAGACTAACTATTCTTTTGCCTCAACCAACGGAGTTAGTAAAATATTTCAGGCAATGTTCCTAGATTCAAAACTTGCCAAAAAGAATACAGATAAGTGAAAACAAAGTTTAAATACACCGTTCATAAAAGCATCTTTCCATATTCATAAACATTATTAATGGAGGACTTAAACAAACTGCCTTTAAACTTAAATTTGATGAATCTACAACTCAACAAGTTAATAAACTGAATGATGGCTATGTACAGTATTGGTGTAAAAAAGCATAAGTACATCAAAATTGCATACTATGGAACTCTCATGGTAGACTGTTGTACTACTGAAAAGTTATAACATTTCCTAGAGCTTGTAGAGAAAATTAACAAACTTAACATGAAGTTTATAATCCATATTGATAAATTTGAGAGGCTTTTAAAATAGTCAGAGAAAATGAAAAGTTCAAATACAAATATATTAATAGGCACACGCTTCTTGCATATAGTTCATAAATCATTTAGAGCAGGAGTTAATGTTTTAAACTTTAGCATCAACTCATTTGCAATTAATTTTAACTTTTTCTTTAAACATTCTGACGTTGGAAGATTGGACTATTGACAAAAAGAAGATCAAAAAAATTATTTCACACTCTATTTAAAGACATTCTTTTACAAGTTGGTTGACACTTAGAAGAATATGATCTCAGTGTTTAGAAAAACACAAGAATCTTTGTGAAAATTTTATAAAGTTTCTTCCAACAACATCTTTAAAATCAACTGTTAGAATTACTGAAAGATGTAAGAGAATTACAAATTTTTTGAAAAATAAAATATCAATGCCTTTTATTTCTTTTATTGTTTTCATTATAAATGACTTTAAAATATTTTTAAAACCATTTTAATCATTTAAATTAAGAATTCACATGATTTACTCTGAAATGTTAAAATCTCTAGTGGCACCAATGTTCAAGTTTATCAAAACTAAGCTTCTAGATGTTAATAATAATGGTAGCAATTCCATTTAATCTATTAATAAATTGCTGATAATTAAATAACCTTGGAATCAGTTATTTACAAAAAATGCAATCTTTTTTGATACTTCAAAATAAAGAAGTCTCTAATGGTTGTCTCAAATCTCATTATAGAAGTATGTAAATCATTGGAAGTAGTCTTATGTATAGTTTTTCCAACCTGTTCATCAAAGGAAGAGGTTTGTTTTAGTGTATGAAACAAATGGCGCTTTTACCAAATGGAATCGCTGTTATAAATGTGAAGAATTCGTTTCAATATGGAGATATTAAACTTTAAAAAAAAGCCTTTTTATGAAGTTTGATATCTCCTTATCAAAATTTGAAAAAAGTCTTTCAGCTTCTTCAACATTTTTATGTAGTTTTGATATTCATAAATTAACTTCTTTGAAACTAAAATTTTGAATGATAGCGGTTTACCTAAATTTCCTAATATTAAATCCATTTTTAAAGTTGTTTTTTCGCTTTGTCATGGAAATAATGCCCCAAAGAATGCATTTTCAAATAAAAAAAACATTTAGTTACATTGTGCTTTGCATGATTCAGGTGCAATTGAGGCAATAGAATGATGTAAAATTTATAAAATAAAAAGTTTATTAACATTCTTTGCTTTGTTTCTGTTACTCATTTATAAAGCAATAAAATAATAAAAGCATATTTATTTTTGGTACTTTATTTAGTATTTTACATAAAAGTTTTTACTTGCAGACAATTTACATGTAATAGTTGTCGTTATTAAGTTCAAGAGTTTTTTATTTAAATTGTATTTGGTTTGTTTTTATTTTTAAATGAACGTATGCAATTTCCAAGGGTATTAAAGGGTAAACAATGTATTGATAAAAGTTCAAATTAAAGGGTTGATAATTCTCTAACCCAATTTTAAAAAATTAAATGCGGAAACTTATATATGATTTTAGATTGTTCTAAAATATCCTAGATTTAACACTAATTTGTCCTAAGAAATCATAAAAAACTTGTAAAGATTGTCCTAAAATCATAAAATTTTACCCTGTTTTAGGAGTGAGAGGCCTGAGATTGTTAAAGAAATATGGATTTATTTTAAGATCTGGTTGCAACAGGTTGAACTAAAAAATGGCTTTATTCATTTTGAAATTCGACCCGAGCATAAGCTAATTGGAAAACGAATATGTTAGGTAAATACAACAAGAATACCATGTGTATGTAGAGCTGCATTAGAATTATCCTGCTCTGAAAATATACAGTATAAAACAATATGTTTACAAGTGGATTTTAAGAAACGTTATGCTGCTTTGCATTGTTTTTTTATCTAGGCAACAGATAAAAATTTACTTAGGCTAGTAAGCTACTGAGATTTAAATTTTTTATGGCCAGGATTGATAAAAAAAAGCTAGGACTAGGTTACTTAAACATATTTTCGTCCTAAAAATGTATAACTTTTATTTTAAATTCATATTATTATTTTTTTTTTTTTTAATTACATAAATATGTGTGTATTTGTAGATATGCAAATTAAAAATATTTCATTTTTTTCTTTACCCAATAAGCGTGGCCAAATAATTGTTGTAATCTAGTAAACCAAAGTCCACATGAAAGAGATTCAACTCCAACTTCTGAATTTCAACATCTTTTATTTTATTTTTTATTTTAAATAATCCTTTTTAATTTGTTTTAAAAATTGCAAAAGTTCTAGTTTTTAGTTTTTAGTTTATTTTTTATAAAAATTTGAGTTTATTTAGAACCGCTTATGTAGAACGTTGAACTAAGTTCGGATTTTAAAAAAATAATAAATAAATAAATACAAATTTTAAACCTTTCTGTAGTTATGGTTTGAATTTAAATACTAATTCTTCTGAATCGCACGACTCAAGCGAAAACAATAATATCATAATATTCTTGATAAACGAACACGTCTCGCATCTCACTCGCATTTATACGATCACTGAATCTTGTTACTCAAATGTATCTTACAATTATACTAATCTTAATTGTTAATTAATTAATAAATAAGCGAAAATAATAAGAGTATGACTGCACTAGGTACATCCAAATGAACTTCAAGGTCGTCCAAAAGATTGTGTAGAAGAATTTAGAAATCCAAATGATGGTGTCTCTGTGTGCGAGGCCAAAATTATCAAATGTTGGTGCGTTTACGTTTACGTTTCAACCAAGAGAAGTGATAAACCACTTTCAAAAGATAGTTTATTTCCAGAGGTATCATATATACATAGTTTGCAGATACATCTATTCTCATACATCAATTTTTTTTAATTTTTTTTTTATGAATTTTTTTTTTTTATATATAATAATAATAATAATAATAATAATAATAATAATAATAATAATAATAATAATAATAATAATAATATATATATATATATATATATATATATATATATATATATATATATATATATATATATATATATATATATATATATATATATATATATATATATATATATGATTTTATTACTATTCGTCTGTTCAGCGAACGTATTAATTCGTTGACCATGTTCTCGTCATCTGTCTTGCGATCCTCGATTATAGTTTTTTGCCTAACTCACAAAAAACTATAATCGAGGATCGCAAGACAGATGACGAGAACATGGTCAACAAATTAATACGTTCGCTGAACAGACGAATAATAATAAAATCAACATTCAGATTATGATCTAAAGTTCCTTGGTAAACAATGCATCTGAACCGTTAGTTGTCGAATTTGAGAATGAAGTAGCACGAAACGAGATGCTGGCTGCAGCAAGAGAACTGTCAACTATTGAGGCCAACAAAAAAGTATATATAAGGCCTGACCGCTCTCTTGATGAGCAGGCTGAATTTGCATAATTAATTAAAGAAAGAAAGGAGGCGAACGAGGACTTGAAACGCAATAATAACCTAGACCAGCCCTTTCGATTTGTCATTAGAAGCGGAAAATTACTGTGCATCGACGTCACTACAACAAAAGACATTTGCAACCGCAAAGATGACCCATTTGTCAAAGAGAGCATTGCCAAGCAGGCCCGGAGGGACTCATATCAGCCAATGTTATAAATCTTATCAAAACCTGAGTAATGTAAAACTTCCTATTTATTTAAAGCAAAATACTAGAACTAACTATAAACCAATTAAATTTTATTATACTAATGCTACCTCATGTAACTCTAATAAATAATCTGAGCTGTCCACACTTGCTTTGGCATATGAAGTTGATGTTATTGCAATTGCAGAAACTTGGCTTAAATTATATTCGATTAAAATAATTGATGACTATGAACTGTATCAGGCAGATAGAGATAGAACTGGAGGAGGTGTTGCCATTTATGTCATTAAAAGACTTACAAATATAGAAATTGTAAATGTGCATCTTAACAACAAAGAGATCGAACAAGTCTGGTGCTCAATAAATTGTAATAATTTTCATTTAGTTGTTGGTTGTGTATATAGACCACCAAACTCTACGGCTGATTACTCAAAATTGATTCTAGACTCAATCAGAACCACTTCAAAACTCAAAAGTGGAAAAAAATACACTGATCTCATAGTGGTCGGAGATTTCAATTTTCCTAATATAGAATGGACAGATGATGGTTCAATAATTCATTCAAATGGAAACTCAATTGAACATGAATTTATTAAAGTTTTAAATAATTCTTCTCTATACCGAATAGCAAATTTTCCAACATTTAAGCAAAATGACTCTGTTTCCGCAGTTAACACCCTTGTTTTAGTTTGCAATCCAAATTGCATTGATTTTCTTCAATTTGGTCCACAGTTAGGCCACTATGAAAAGGGATGATACCGTTACTCCATCACTTGGCAATATTTTACTAGTCTTAGTAACAATACAGTACTCACAAAAAACTTTAGAAAAGGTAATTTTTTTCAAATAAATAAATACTTGAAACAAGTCAACTGGATTGAGCATATTCAATAAGCGATTTCAGTCAGTCTTTGTTAATGATAATGACCAACCAATACCCGAATTCTTGCAAAGATGCGAGGCCCAGAGCGATTGCAGTAAATTATCTAACATAATTACCTATGAAAAAATTCTCAAAATGTTAGAAGGTATAGACGAGTCAAAAGCGATAGGTTTTGATGAAATTAGTTCGTTTGTTTTAAAGCATGCTGCAGAAGGATTTGTGGACCCAATTGTTCATATTTTCAAATTAATTTGTTTATGAAAAATAAAGCTTTCCACTTGCCTATTTTTATGAGAACTCAGTTTTCTGTATTAACTGTATTAAAAATTCTTTTCCGATGGAATTGGAATACTTTTGGTAGTAGTTGAAGTTAATTTTCTTAATCTTGTGTACGAACTCGAGAAGAGTGATCAACTAACAGGAGCGTATATATTGATTGATGTTTGTTGTGTATTACAATAATAATACAAAACTCTATTTTGGTTAAGTAAACAGCTTTCCAAATTCTCCTTTGATCTTAAAACTATTAATAAAATGATAGAATATACTAAATTCTGCCTTCAATCAAAAGAAGCTGTTTTGAAGTTATTAATAAAACACACTTGGTATTTAAATAAGAAGTTTGTGGTAATGTGTCTTGCTAATAAAGTTTGTCTGTAGATCAGTTACATAAAATAGCTCCTTAATTATCTCAAACAGCTAAGCCTGCCGGTTATAATATAGGAAAACTCAGCTTTGAAATTTTTATTGATAATGAAAGAAAATAAAAATAAAAATTTAAAGATTTAGTTAGTCTAGAAAGCTGTTTTTTTTAGATTTATTAAAAACAACATTACATAAGACAGAATGGCTGAAAATCCCTATATATGTATAAAGAATAGAAACTTTTGGTATTTATAGACTGCTGGGGCCAACCATAACCTTTTGATATATTGGGACCAACCATAGGTACTCCACCTAACGCTTATAATAATATATCAAAAAGAACCACAAAAAAATATTATAGTGTTATTTATTTGACTTTAATGTCTTATGCCCCACCCTTATATATATATTTATAGACATATATTAGAAAATTAGATGTTATATATTAGATTTATGAGGAATTTAAGCAAATAAATAGATGTTATGAAGAATTTAATTAGATAGATGTTATGAGGAATTTAAGTAAATAAATAGATAAAAAAAAAAGATTTCCTCCTCTATAATCAAAAAACCGCTTTGAAATGTACTTAAGGATTCAATTTTTTAAACAAACAGAATTGATGAAAAACCCTTTTAATTACAAAATTTAGATTTTAGAATGGTTTTGTTTTGTTTACCGTAAACAAGGCCAAAAAAATCCCTATTGATTTAGGATTCATATGCCTGATTCTCCGTTAGACGGCAAATAAAATTTGAAGGAAAGTTTGATCAAAAGAATTCTCTCGGTTCCGTTAATACATAAAAATGAAACGAATAATGCCTTAATTATTCGTAAAAAGCCTGAATATAAAACCAATTACTTGTCTGAGTTTTACTTAAAAAATTCTGTAATAATCATAAAAAACGATTCATAAAACCAGTTATTGTTTTAAACTGTTTTAAACAAATCATTTCTTTTAAAGTATCTTTTTAAAGAATTAAAGAAACGGAAACTTCTATTCCTATGCAAAAAAAGAAAATGAAAAATATATTACTATAAAATATATGTTTTCACATGTTTGTTTTAGGTTGTCAATAAAATATCATTTTATATATATATGTATATTATCTATAAACCAGAATTTATTTATAATAGACAAATTCTATCTTTATATTTCTCTCTCTTACCCTTTTCTCTTATCTCTTCCATATCAAATGGAGGGCTAAGTCCAATGGCTTGTCTTCTCTTTGGTGCACTTCTTTAGTTAGACGAGTATTAAATGTTTAATTTATGAACATAAAAGCGAAGGCACTAGTTTTAACAATTTTGTTTTAGATAGGTAACTAAAATCAATAAGTAATAAATAGATAGATTTGTTTTACCCCTATACTAACTAGAGGGTAGTACATAAATAAATAGGCACTATCTGCTCCTGTCATCAGGTGACGACAGGAGCAGATGGTGCCTATTTTTTTTGCTATTGAGAATGAGCAATGGTAGAGCATGGTTATTGGAGCACCTGGATTTACTTTTTATTGAGTCTACATTTTGAGCTGTAGAGTTATTTTCAATAGATCTCTGAACGTAATGCAGCTTATCAACAACGGAGGAAAGTTGGAAAAAACTTTATCATTGATGTTAGTTAGTATGTCATCAGCATATTTTTCAGAAAAGGTTTCAGGTTGGAGGCAGCTGTTCATGTCTGGAATTAAGAGAATGAGTTAGATTTGACCAACAACCCTGGTTTGTTCTGGTTTTATATATGTTTGCATAATCAGCAATGTGATCACTTGTATTTACTTTTTGACGACAATTGGATAAATTAGCTATAATTCAGGATATAAGCCATTTAGAAAGAACGCTCATTAACTTTAGCAGTAACTTGTCATGATTAAGCTTAGTGTAATAGACAATAAATTTCTAAAACTTTACTTAATGAGAATGTTATAGCAATTCGACGACAGTCATTTAGCGAGAGCAGGTTTGTGGTTTAAAAACTAGAGATGTGCCGAAACCAGTTTATGCCGAGTCTCCGATTCCGGGTACCCGGCTGAAAAAACCGGGTCCGAGTCCGGGTACTCGGTACCGAGTCCATTTTTTAAAAGTTGTAATAAAAACTTGTAAAATCTCTAGCGCTGAACTGTTCCTTTTTATGCTAACTAACCAAAAGTTATGTGGCGGAAGTACCATTTAGCAAAACCCCGCAATGCAGGGTAAAGGAGCAGGGTAAGTTGTGCAACAGTTTTTTAATAACTATATTTAGTTTAAAATTTTTTTCTTTCCTGGTGGAGCGAGCCTAAATAATATTTTGTTATATTTATTATCGAAATTAAAATATGAAAAATGTGTATAATATTTACCTTATATCTCTACTTTTATGATTTTTGCTTGATACGAATGAAAAGTGGTATCAGCGTTCGAAAGCATTATAAGCGTTTCATTCAAAACTAAATTGCTAAAAATTATCTTGAGTACTAACAGAATAAAAAGAAGCTATTCTAAAACTTTTTTTCCTATTCTTTTTATTCGTATTCTCGAATTATTTCATTTAGCGTTACAGTTTTTGTGTCCGTATAAATTTTTTTGCAAAAATGTATAAAAAAATATTTTAAGTGAGATTGTTTTAAGTTAACAGACCTTTGTTTTTATCGACTACATAATATTCTCAGACTTATATCAAGAAGTTTAATAGTTAAAGTTTAAATTTAAGGAAAAATCAATTTGAAGATACCCGGTGCCGGGTACTGCAACAAAATGGCTGATACCGAATACCCGATAAAACAGCCGAACTGCCGGGTCCCCGGGTCCGAACCGGGTACCCGGCACATCACTATTAAAAACTAATGTTTTGTTTGCTGGCTTCTAATGATCACTGAAGTATTTGTTTTCCAAGAGACGGTAAATACCATCAAAAGCATTGGAGCAATTTCTAAGCGGTTATAGTGTTGAAAGTTTAATTTGTTTAAAAAATCCTATTTGACAATATTTTCTACTTAAGAAAATAAAATCATAATTAGTGAAGTCTAGTACTATTACAACAACTGTAATGTTGTTTAACGCTATTAAAGCTGCTTGGGAAACATCTGCTGATATATATATTTTTTTAATTTGACATAATATACGTATTACATGTTTTAAAAATACAAACAAATCTTCTAAAAGAGGAACACAATAATTTTATCGTGAGAAACGTTTTTCAAGAAAAATAGAAATAATATATAGTGCTTACATGATTAATAAATTTTACTCAAATATAAAACAAAAACTGCTTAAAACAGTAAAACATTGTTTCCTCACAAACTAATTAAATTAATTTATTAAAAATTTTATTAAAAAAAAAAATGCAAATCAATTTTGTTCTAGAAATGCGCCAAGTGATAAGTGGCACAAAAAAGCTGAACTTTGTTCAACAGAATGGATTCTGTTGAGCTGTAATTCTGTTTATGTAAGTGTAATTACTACTGGTTTGAGAAAATATTTTTTGATTATTATTTTTGATTATATAATTGGGTTCAGCATAAATTCAGTAACACAAGAAATATCAGTAAAAGATCTCAATTTTGTTGCATAGAAAAAACCTTTTAATGTTGCAGATTGTTGGTAAACAATCGGGTAGTTGTGGTTGAGCTAACTAGTTGGCGTGGAGCAAGAAATGAGAGCACTGCGGATTCTGACTGAATTTTCCATTGCGGATACCCTAGTGAAAGTGTGCATCAGTATAATAAATGCGAAATTTTTCATTACGGGTCAAGGGTTCTCATTTTACCAAAAAATGTTTAGGAATGTGAGATTCGATCCACAGAATTAATTAAATGGATCTTATGTTTTTGACGACGATAAAGACATTGTGACTTTTACCAGTTTTTTTGCAGACAATAACTCCATAAAAAAAGAACTTCCGACAATACTTTTGTAGAATTGTACGTTTCAACTTGAATAATTAAGAATAGAAAATCTTTTCTGCTCTACTTTGATTGATTTTTATATGGTTGGCTCGCAAATTATTAGTTATTTAGTTTTCCAAAATGATGCTCATAAGCACCATTATCCAGATATTAACGGTGGCACCATTATTAATATATTAAAGGTGGCATCCCGTTATATAGTTATTAAAGGTGGCATCCCATCATAAAATTATTAAAGGTGGTCCGACTAAGTAATAATTGATATCATTTATGTTAACCATATAGATTTGTTATACACACTAATTTTAAACCTATTTACGCCAATTTAAATTTTTTGATATGAGAGCCAACCACACTGCAACAGTAAATTATCTTCAGTCTGTTAAATTTAGTTTTTTATATCTTATCAACACAAATTTTTATTTCATGTTGAACCAAACGTTTTAGTACAGTAAAATAGGCTTTTCGCCCACAACATATGTTGACCCAGACTAAAAACACTAAATTTAGTAAAAGAAAACTGTTATGAAATAATTTTAGCGATTATTTGTAAGTTTTCGAATAGTTTTTGTGTTGTAATGGTAAAAATTAGGATTTTGTATTAGTAGTGCAATATTAAAACCGTATAAAAGTCGTAAACCGTATAAATGTCGTAAACCGTATAAATATCGTAAACCGTGTAAATGTTCGTAATACACAATTAGATCAGTATAATTCTCAAACTAAGTTTAAATATGAAATTATAAAAAAAACATGTAGAATAGCAGTAAACCTGTTTCAAACACCATAATGCATTGAAAAGTTTAAAAAAATTAAACACGCGTACCTCAAAAAGCATGATGGCTGGCCATTATTTATATCTACAAAAAAAAATATTTTCTTTGAACATAAAGAGTTCCACGGCTTTCCTGTGTAATAATATAACTTTAGGTGTATTGCAAAATAATTTTCAAACAAAATTATAACTTGTCAACTTTGTACCTTTATTTTTTATACGTTTTATGTAACCTTTGTTGCAAAAACTTTTTTTATACATTATTATGGTAAATTAATGTTTTTTGTACCTTCAAATTCCTGCTTTTATTTATTTGATGTATCTTTTAATTCCTTTTTCTTTTGTATCTAACAGTACTCAGAGTTTGAGTAAATAATTTTTCTGGTTTACATGCACGAGGCGTTAAGGTGCAAAACGCAAAAGCCACACCAGTTTACGGTACATGTTTTTTCCATGTGTATATTTTATATGCTTAATTACGTTACATTATAGAGTAATGTGAATAAATGGTAAAATAATACAATAGCTAAATAGTACATATTTATTTTTAGCGTCATTGTGTTTGACTACTAATAACCTAAGGCTTGAAATTTGTCTTGTAAAAAATATTAACAGCTAGTCTTGGTCTTGGATTGTCTTTTTGATGTCTTGTCTCATATTAGTCACGGTCTTGAATACTTTGGTATTAATCTCGGATTGACTTTTTGATGTTTTAATCTTGGCTTTGAACCCAAATGTCATGGTCTTAGTTTTGTTCTTGGCTTTCTACTTTCTTGACTGCTTTAAATCAGAACTTCTTTGTTGAACCAATATTTTATTCTCCCTCTTCAAACTAGTTAGGTAGGGCTAATTTAAGTTGCATACTATTAATATAATACAATAATAGTAAACTTTTGTTATGGTCTTTTTATTTTCTATTTTAAAACGTTATACGAAGTAAAAGTTATTTAAGTAACAAAAATCTTTTTTTTATGGTATTAAAAAAAAAAAGTGTTAACCGATAAAGTTTGCTAAGTATTGTGATACGCAACCATATAATATGGTCTCTTTAATAAAAGATATTTAAATACTTTCACAAGAAGTATCCGGATACTGAGATTCAGTCGCGTAGGAAGGTTTTTACATGTTTGAAATTACCAACTTTTAAACAAAAGGAACATTCATATTTTTTTTACGTTCATATGTATGACGAAAAGATTCTTTACAAAATAAAATTACTGTGAGAATAGGAACAAGAAACCCTAAAATTAAACGTGAGGGCAATGAGTTGAGTTATTTATTTTTTCATAAATGTAAACTTGTTATGTATTCATTGATAGATTTCAAATTTTATATTTAAGTTATTCAGCGTTCAACTTATATATGAGTTTTTAAAGGCAACTATACGCAAATGCTGCAAAAGGTTTGCGAATATCAAATAATTATAAAAAAAAAATATTTACGTAAGTTGTGCATGTAATGTAGTAAATAAGCACCCTAATTTCTGCATAAGTTGTGCACATAATTTTGTGAATAAGCACCCTAATTTCTGCATAGGTTGTGCGCATTATGTTGTTTAATCACCCTAATTTGTACATAGGTTGTGTACGTAATGTTGTTAATAACTTCTACATAAGTTTAATAAAAACCTCAAATATGAATTTCAGTGATATATTTCAGTTTTCTACGAAATATAAAAAACAAGACTTTTTTGTAAATATTTTTTAAAAATTTACTATCTTATAAGGGTTCCATAGGTCCATAAATTGGTGGTAAAAATAATTCTTTTCGCAATTGAGAGATTATTGAACCGATTTGTTTTTTATTATTTTTTCTTATATCTCTGGTATTTGATGTTTTTTCGCTCAATACTTCGTTCACGCGTGTTAAAAGTCGAACAACGTCCATTTTATGGGCGTAATCACAAAAGACAGAAACAACAGCTTTAACAAACCACGAACCAAGTTCTTCATTTCTCCAGGAATAATAACCTAGAACTGTTGAATAAGCGTACAAAAAATCGCTTTCAACAGGTAGATCCAGGACATTTGCTTTATTTGACAATCCAGTTCCGAGACCATCAACCTTGTCTAATGATTCCATGTACTCTGTTCCTCGACAAGCTTGAATTAAAAATAATTTTGGTTTTCCTGCTAAAGCTTTAGTGCAAAATATATTTGTTATTTCACTTATATTTAAAGTATCGTTTGTGCAAAAGATTTCCCCTTCTTTTCCATGTGTTAGTACTGCCACCACACAACAACTCATTAAAGAATAATCTTCATTTGCTGCCTGCTTCAGTATGTTTAATACATCAGTTGACTTGGGATTATTAAACCTATCTATTTTAAAACCTAATTTTAGAAAAAGATCACATAAACTCTCTGCATCAACATCTGTACCTAATCTAGGGTATTCATGCATATTAGAAGATTTCATAAAGTTTTTTACATTTATTATTGTTAAAGTTCCTCTTGGAAAAGTATTGGTATTATAAAAGTTATCAGAATTAAACTTGAAATCAACCTTCAATAAATCTATTTTTGGCTCATCAGGAAAATATCGTATGTGCGAAAATTGTATGTCATCCTCGTCATTCCTGACTAAAACTGTCTCTTGTTTTCTTATTATGTCTTCAGCCTTGCTTTGGGTACTTGATAAACTTTCGTTGGTTTGAATCATGTTTTTTAGTGTTGATATGGAAACCCCATCCTCATGCATTTTAAACTTTTTTGAAGGTGCATCATTAACATCTATAGACTCAGTGTCATTCAAATTGTCTTTGTTTCTTTTTTTATTGTTATTTAGATTATCCATTTGTATCCTTCTCTTATTTGATGTAATGTATCAAGGCCTAGAACCTATAAAAAGTGAAATAATTAGTTAAGTGTAAAAGATTTATGTAAATATTTACTAAAGAAATAATACTACCATTATATTTACTAAAGAAATAATACTACGATTAAGTTAATTAGCATAGTTAATATAGTATAATTAATTTTATCCATTCAGCTCCAATTAATATTTTTGAGTTTTAAGTGTAATACATTTATTGCAATGCATTTAAAGCACGAAGCTATTTAAATTAGTTAATTAAATTATATTTATAAGTCATTTTAATTAAGCTGCCTTAATGTAGCTTAATAATAATTATAAATATAATAATAATTATTATAAGTTATAATAAATTTTCATAATTAAATTTATTATTCATTTATTATTTTTAATTTTTTATTTAGTCATTATTCACGGCAAGATGACTAAAAGTTAGCAATTCTGTTTTATTTTTTTTTAATTTATAAATATATAAATTTATTTTGAACAAAAATATAATGCATTATTTAAATTAAATTTTTAGATTTATAAATAAAAAAAAAAAAAAAAGAATTGTTCACTTTTCGTCAGGGGTGGATCCAACATTTTTCGGTGTTTGAGAAATTTTTCAGCATGAAGAAAACTCTAAACATTAAATTGTTTATACTTATGTCAAACATAGATGATTTGCGAAAAATTGCGATGATTGGAGCCTGGAAACAAAAAAACCCAAAATTTTTGCCAATTGCCTCAAGCGCGAGAGCAACAAGTTGATAAAGTATTTTTTTTACTGTTTTTAACTAGATTTATATTCATTGAAAATTTTTAAATTTTCTAATATAACCATTTACCATTCTAAAGGAATGACCATAATTTACAACCCCCTCAAATTGAAAGGGTCACAAATTTAATATGGTCCTAACTTAAAAAACAACTTAAAAACAACTTAAAAACCAAATAAAAAACAACATAAAAAATTATTTTATTAACTTGTTGCTCTCACGTTTGGGGCAGAGAGCGAAATTCATTTCAAGGCAAATCATCCTTAGTAATAATATGCATATAATTACTATGCACATAATTATGTGCAACAATTGTTTCACATAAGTATCTTTGGTGTTTGATCTTTGGTGTTTGATCCATGTTTGGAAGTTAGCTATCTCAAAATCCAAAATATCCTGGAACCGCTTCTGTTTTTAATTATCTTGCTGTGAATGATGAATGATGCATAGTAAATAATAAATAAATAATAATTTTTATTGTAAAAAACTTGATTAGAATATGCAAAATGCAAGACATAAAATATTTAAAAAGTTAAAATGTTGACATGTTTAACTTTTATTATGTAAAATTTACTAAAAACGTTATAAATTTAGATAAAATTCAATGTCATTTGTAATGTTGATCAACTTCAATTGTGTAAGAGGAATAAAAACAACGAAAAACAAAAACAAAAAAAAAAGAGAACAAAACAAAAAGAGAAAATAATCTGCCGTAGTACAATCTTTTAAAGATTGGGCAGAGCGCACGTGTAAACGAAGAAAGTTAGAGATATTTATATGTATTTTATTTTTTTAATTTTTTGATCATTGCTATGGAGAATGAAAGGATAGTTACTATGGGAATGCTACGTGATGTCAATTCAATCTGACACAATTTTAAAGTGCTTTAAAGAAACTTTCAGATGCTTCCAAAAACAATTTGATAGCTTAGAAAAAGATGTCAAAGACCTTAAAGGCCTAAATTTTTACTGTAATCAACTTGAGACAAAGATAATCAAAGTTGATAAAAAAATGACGAAATTAAAACTTCGTTAATCGGAATAAAATCTTTTCAAGGAAAATTAGTCAGCAAATCGACCATGAATAAAAGAAAAATAGTCGAGTTGAAAAATTGCAATCGCCAAAACGATTTGCTAATTGTGGGTGTTATAGAGGGTCAAAATGAGATATACGATGATGTTTTAATAAAACTAAAAACGCCTATTAAAGAGTACCTACAAATAAATTAATAATCATAGAATGAGCCTATCGAGTTAGAAAATTTGAAAACAAACCAAGGGCAATTATTTGCAAATTATTAAACTGGCAAGAAAAAGAAAAGGTTTTGGCTACGGCAAGAAATCTTAAGAAGAAAAATATCTTCATTAATAAAGACTTTAGTGAAGAAACTATGAGAATCCACAAAGAATTATTTGCACAATTATTTGCATTTAAGTCAAGGAAAATGTGCGAAGATTATACTTGGTATTTCTCTTGAAACTGCTGGTCCTGATGACCGCTGGTCGTAAAAGAAGTGTCTAGTATAAGCATTGCGACGACAAAAAAAAGTGAATCGAAAATTCATTTGTCTGGTTTTTATTCTTTATTTTACTTATTGACTCTGATTAAAAATTATCAAACGATCTAATAAAAAATGAGTTCAACTTACAAGAATAATCAAAACAAATAATATTAAAAACTAAGAGCCTTCAATTTTAAACTTTTTGAGAACTAACAAAAATTAATATAGTTTTTGGACTAAAATAAATATAAGTTGTCTCAACAACTCTTGCTATAAACCTGACGAGTTTAATGGAGAAAAAAACAATAAAGTTTTTAGTATTTAAAGTATAAACATAAGATCAATGATTAAAAACTTTGAAGCTTTTAGACATTTTTTTTACTCTATAAACTATTTTTTGATGTTATATGTACCTAACTTAAGAAGATGCAAAACTGCCTTTGTCAGAAAATTTTTTGTACAATTTATCATCGTATAAAATAATAAGTAAATCACATGTTCGAAGCATAAGAGACGGCGTTTTATATCCTCTACAAGCTTGTATTTAAAGCAAAAAATATTTTTTGTAAAGCAAACAAACATATTCAAACTTTGTGTATTGAAATTCTTAATAAAACAGGGAAGCCTTTTTTAATCTCCTCATTTTATCGACCGCCATGCGGTAAGCAAATTTACTTTCATAATAGCCTTAGAACCATTATATCACAAATGAGTATTTAGAACAAGCATATTTTTTTCGCCGGTGATTTAAATGGGTAAGGGTAACAACATCCGTTTTTGCTATGACTAATAACGTTTTTGCTATGTCTAATAACAATTTCTCATCCGAAATTTCATTGATGTTTAATAACATCCGTGCAACAACATTCCAAATTTCATTGATGTATTATAACAACTGTCAACAACATCCGCAATTTCATTGAAGTAAAACAATATCTGTGCATATACATCTGATTTTCTTTCGGATGTAACTACATCCGGGAAAAATTAATTTAAAAATGCATTATTTTAACCGGATGTGATTACACATCTGATTTTTTTCTGATGTAACTACGTCCGGAAATATATTTTATTTAATAATGCATTATTTTAGGCGGATTTAGTAACACATCAAGAAAAACTCCCGGCTGTAGTTACATCTTTCTAAAGATGTTATTAGACTTCAATGAAATTTTGGATGTTGTTGGGCAGATGTTAATTCAGTAAAGAAAAAGAGCGGATGATCTTGAACAAAATTGTGCGGATGTTGTTTCACTACTTCACGGATGTTGTTGGACAGATGTAGTAATTTTTTCCCATTTGAGCTTCGATGCAATGTGTTATGAAAAGTTTGTTAATATAAAAAACTTTTTTAACTCATTACTTAAATTTAACATAATATCTACCATTTTTAAGTCTACGCGTATTACAAAAACTACTTCGTCCACACTAGATAATATTTTAACTAATATTTTTTTAGATCATTTTGAATCAGGTATTTTTGTTACACATTTCTCTAATCATTTTGCAATCTCTCATATTGCGCACACTCAGTTTGTTTAAGGCCAGTCCAAATTTTTAGGGTAGTTCGACTTACCTTTCTAGACATTTCCTTTAAATGAGTTTTTTTTGAAAAAAGTTGTTGTCTTAACTGAATAATACTTAGCAAAAGTTGTGCAAAGTTAAAAAAATTATTATTGACGACAATATGGGGGTTGACTTAAATTGTTCTTTAACTAAAATATGAATATCTGATAAAATAAGCAATTAAATTGTAAGTAACAACTTTTCTAGTTATACGCAACCTAAATGACATTGATATTGTATTCTACCATTATTCCATAATTTTATCTAGAAGGTCAGGCAGACAATCCGACGTGTTACAACAAAAAACTCTTTAATGCCGGGAATTCAGTAATACTTAACGGTTTGTATTTAATGGTTTTTTGATTTAAGGGTAGATTAATAATTTGTAATAATCAAAACAAACTAGTAGAAAAGTATATATATAAATAACAAATTAGTAGGAAATCACTTAGCAAAATTTTTTCTCATTTAACACTGTGTTTCATCAATAAAGACTGCATTTAGAAATCAATTCCGATTTTTTGTTTAATAAGCGTTCTTGGTTTGTATGTGTAATTATTTCAAATTTTTCTTGTAGACATAGTATGCATTTTTTGGAAATATTGTTATATATATATATATATTTCCAAAAAATGCATACTATGTCTACAAGAAAAATTTGAAATAACTACACATACAAACCAAGAATGTTTATTAAACAAAAAAATGCAGGCACAAAAATAAGTTTCTCCTAAAAAACTATAAAAATAAGTGAGCTCAAATAATAGTTACATTAACTCCCCTTTGAAAAAAAATATATTATTTTTTAAAAAAGATTAAGTAATCATTTCTAAAGAATTCTTTTTACAATAGTATCAGCAAATTACACAAATGTGTGAAAAATTGCAGTAGTTAAG
>NC_061156.1:49647252-49692252 GCF_022113875.1 Hydra vulgaris | reverse complement strand
TAAAGAAGCTGTGTATTTTTTAGCAATGGTTGATCTATTATTACCTTCTTTTTTTTCACATTTTATTTTTTTAGTGTTTCTCGCATAACTGTTTTTGCAAATTATTGCGTTAGTTACATTTTAATTTTTTTTTCTTTTTTTATATTTGGATTGGCATACAAAGTGTACATTGTTATAGATACATAGTATATATATATATATAAGTAAAAATATTTTTTTGACTTTTTTTGTCTTACTTAAAAGATAATATCTGACTGCTCTGAATTAATTCCTTTACTTTATCATATTGTAATTAATACAATAAAGTACTTTGTTTTAATACAATGCTTAATACATTTTTGTAAAAACTTTCAATGTTACACGTACATGTCAAAACATTTGTCTATATTAAAACTTATTATATGTTAATTAATCAAAATGAATTTTTAATAAATCAGAGTTAATAAACCCCAGCTTTTTGTTCGATTAATAGACTTATTAAGAAACAAAGATATGATAAAAAAAGTCAACCTTATTATTGAAGCATTTAAGAAAAAGTTTTATAAATGTGAAATAATTGTTAAAACTTCTCTTAAAGTCTTAAGCATCTAGAGGTTGTTTCTACTAGGTTTCATTATTTGTTGCTGTTGACAATACGGTGATAAAAGTGTTTTGAGTGGTGATATCAATTGATTTTTTGCCTAACGTTCATTCCATGAACTTTCTTTAACGGTAAACAATGAGTCTAACCTAAGCATTTATTTCTGAAAACTTGGGGTTGCTTGAAATAGACGTTCGACCTTTTTTTTTCTTTTAAGAAACATAATTTTTGTGTTCTTTTTAAGAAACACATTTTTGTCTTCAGCCTTTAGCTTTAAATTTAGAGCATTTTTGAAACAGAGAATGTCCTTTTTTTATTTTTTGTGAGAGAAATGCTTGATAGAAAAACACTGTTTAAAGCTTGATAGAAAAACACTGTTTAAAGCTTGATAGAAAAACACTGTTTAAAGCTTGATAGAAAAACACTGTTTGAAGCTTGATAGAAAAACACTGTTTGAAGCTTGATAGAAAAACACTGTTTGAAGCTTGATAGAAAAACACTGTTTGAAGCTTGATAGAAAAACACTGTTTAAAGCTTGATAGAAAAACACTGTTTTTCTAAAAAAGCTTTGAAGCTGTTTGAAGCTGTTTTGTTAATTGTCAAGATTTTTTATCTTTTTTTTTTTAATAATTTCTTTTTTTGCGTAAAAAAATGTTTGATCGTTTACTTATTTCTATAAATAAAAGTACATCATAAGAAATCCAACTGTAAACTTAAAATAATAATTCCTTTAGCAATTCTGTTACGTTGTATTTCTAGTAAATTGTACTTTCTGTTCTGTTATAACTTTTTATGACAAACAATTAATACTTTTTGAGTTTAAGAACAAAATAATTTGTAATAACATAAATTACCTGTTGTAAAAACAAATAATGATAAGTTAAGTTTTTTTATTACATAAAAATAAATAATTCTAAAGTTGTATAATGGTACTGATTTTTTAACTTACCAGTTTGCAAACTTATTTTTATCTTATATTGATATTCTCTTTCATCAAATGTTAAGTATGAAGTAAACTTTATTTGACACACTTTATTTCTAAATATTGACACGCTTTATTTCTAAAGACTTATATCTTTAAAAATAAAGTGTGTCAATATTTGTTATCGTAATCAATAAAATTTTAAACTAAGCGAGACAAAATGTCATTCACCAGTTGTTTCTTGGATTCTATGTTATAAAGTAAGACGTATTAACCTTTTTACAAGTTATATTATATGTCAAAAGCACAATTGTTTAAACGGTTTAAAATGTTAAGCAGCTTTTCAAATCACCATATATAATATACAATATCTCAGTAAATATGCAATATCTCAGTAAATATGCAATATCTCAGTAAATATGCAATATCTCCGTAAATATATCAAAACCCCATAGTTTAACTATTAAGTATTTAGACTCTTAAATGTTACCATTTTTTTTTTAATTATATATTAATTTTGTTGCATTCATGATAATTATTTACAACATTATTTTTTAGTTATAATAAGACCGGAGCAGGTTGACAAAACTTATTTCATCTAACCATGTTGCAATACGTTTTGCAAGAAACGACTTATTATACGTTGTTTTTTGCAAAACAAACACATAAATTTACTTCCTTCACTTTGGTTAGGACAAAACAAACTGGTGACCTAATATTTCCAACAAGTAGTAACTCTATAGCAGGTTAAGCAGCATCAAATTTATTCAAATTATCAAAGTTTATCATATTGGTAGTTGTAAGTACCTTTAAAGGAGAATTTTTTGAGTCGAATAATAAACTTTTATCATACTTTAAAGTTTGGAATCAGACTTTTAAGTTTGGAATAAAAGTTTTATATTTATAAAATATTTAGCTTTATACTTATAAAATATTTAGATTTAAAATATTAATGTAATCATTTAATATAGTGAACAATGTTTGTTTAATTTTAAGTTTATATTAAGTACAACAAAAAGTTACAATATCCATATTAAATAAATGTTTTTTTTATCCAGAGAAAATTTTTTAAATACGATACATATGCAATCATGCCTTCTATAACTATAGTTAAAATATTTTCTTCAAGCTATATTTAAATCGAGATTTAATCAAAAGAAAAAAAAAGCGCAAATATTAGAAAGGATATTGTTAGAACCATAAGAAAGTCAATTCTTAAAGAAAAGACGTTAAAATATACTGCGGAAGAAGTTTAAATATCAATTTCTGCAACACGTTCTATTTCCGATAAAATCATCAAAGGACTTAGTGATAATGAAGTTGCATCAGTAAAAAAAAAAAAAAAAAAAATCAGCTTTTATGACGAGACACTTAAATCTAAAATTTAATTGTTAATTGAGCATGATCCATCTCATACGTTAGCATCATTGAGAAATATTCTCGTTGAAAGGAATATTAATGAATCTGTACAAACAATATCAAAATATTTTAAGTCGATGGAGTTCACTAGAAAACGACTTACATTAGTATCAAAAGAAAGGAACTCGCCGCAAAATGTTGAAGTTTGTCTTCGACATTTTGCGGCGAGTTCCTAGCAGTTTTAGCAGGACTATTAATTTGATTCCTGACTAGTATTCTAGATGAAACAGGCTTTAACTTACATACTTCTAAGCAATATGTCTATTCTATAAAAAATACAAAATATTTTGTTACAGTGTTAGCTATTAGTGGAAAGAATGTAAGTTTAATGACCATGGAATCTAAGTTTTAAAACAGTGGATGGTGCCTAAAATGGCGATCTTTTTTGTGATTTTATAACGAACAACTTATGACCGTATTTCCAAACGAACCCCCATTCTGTACTAGTATTAGGTAATTGTGCATTTCATCGTCGACGAGATGTAACCAATTTGCTCAGCCAATCCAATGTTTCAGTTAACATTTTGCCACCTTATTTACCGCAAATGAATCAGATTGAAGAATACTTTAATTGTCTTTCAGCTAATTATACTTCTAAAAAACCGTTTCCAAAAACTAGCAATGAAGTTAAGGCTACCTTAAATTTGCTAATAACGACAATTGGCGTTGATTTTTCTGGTTAGTATCGTAATATGAGAAGATGCATCGAAACGGCCATTGGGCCAGCACTGGCCCGCTGTCATGGGTCCACAATCGTTGCCAGCAATGGCCTGCGATCGTTTGCCAGCACTGGCCCGGGATCATTTGCCAGCACTGGCTCGCGATCGCTTACCAGCACTAGCCCATTATCTATTACCAGTACTGATTCGTGATCATTTTCCAACATTTGTTCGTGGTTGCGTGTCATTACTAAAGCGTTACTTTTTACTAATACATTAGAACGATATTATTAGCTGTTTCTGTACAAATGCATTATCCCACATGAATCAAACAAATAAGTACTTTTCGAAATTAATTCCAACTTACATCAAAAAAAATAAATAAGTATTTTCGAAATTTATTTCCAACCAAAAGTGTGTTAAAAAATAATGAAATAAAAAATAAAAAAATGTTATTAAAAGTTCAAATTGTTGTTTATGCAAATAACTTTTTATACAAAGAACGTTCTTCTCGAGCTTTTCGTCCGCCATTTCGATCCCCAAAAAGCAAAATATATCTCTTCAATTAATGTTTAAACTCTTCTCCTGATGCTCCTGAGGTTAAAGCTTTTATTTCCACAACATCTAAATAACACAAAGTTAAAAATAGTGTGAAAAATAGTAAACTATTAAACTAAAATGTATGATTAAAATGTACATTACACTCACATATATAAACGTTAGGATAATTAAAAAAACTTTTTTATAAAAATTCTGCACTTTAACCCTATTGTATTTAATAAAATAACACTAGATATAAAATTTAAAACAATATTTAAACCTAAGTCAAGTTCATATTATTATAAAAAAAAAAAAATTATATAAAAAAAACTCCAACAATAAATTGCGAGATTACTATTAACCAATGCAATGAAGTGTTTTTTTGCTCACATTCGCAAGAAACCATCTGACAGATAAACATCCATTGGATGTCACTTAAGACCCCAAAAACTAAAATAACCAAAAAATAACAATAATGAAACAGTTAAATTCAGTTTACTAATGCTTACTATGTGCTTCAATTTTAGCATTAGATGCAACTGACGATGCAATACTGATTTATGGAGCTATAGGAGCTTTAATTCATCCAGCAACTGATCAGCACGCAACTAAGTTGATATCATCTCATTAGGCAACAACAAAGTATTTTCATTTTTCTTCAATCAAGGCACCTTTTTTAGAATTAAAGCGCTAAAAATAAATTAAGAAATTGTCACCTTAAAAACCACTTTTTTAAATAAATTCTTCATTAAAAAAAAACTTTCTAGTCAATAAAATACAATATCATAGAAGTGGACGGGTCTCCATCCCATCAGTTGCTAACTAATTGTTTTCGAAAAAAGTATGTCTATCAATTTAAATTGATAAATTTTCATGCATATTTGTGTCCTATTTACATAAACTAACTAAAAAATTGTTTCAGAACGTTTTGGAAATTAGTTACAAAAAGAAAAAAGAATATTCAAATGAAAAAAGTTTAAAAACACCTCTTCTAAAACTTCAAAAAGCAGAGCCTTGTTTTAAAACTTCAGAAGCAGAGCCTTATTTTAAAACTTCAGAAGCAGAGCCTTGTTTTAAAACTTCGGAAGCAGAGCCTTTTTTTAAAACTTCAGAAGCAGAGCCTTGTTTTAAAACTTCGGAAGCAGAGCCTTTTTTTAAAACTTCAGAAGCAGAGCCTTGTTTTAAAACTTCAGAAGCAGAGCCTTGTTTTAAAACTTCGGAAGCAGAGCCTTGTTTTAAAACTTGAGAAACAGAGCCTTGTTTTAAAACTTCAGAAGCAGAGCCTTGTTTTAAAACTTGAGAAACAGAGCCTTGTTTTAAAACTTGAGAAACAGAGCCTTGTTTAAAAACTTGAGAAGCAGAGCCTTGTTTAAAAAAGTTATTTAATTTTAAATAATCTGAAGAAGTCAAATTTTCAATACATAAAAATGTCAAAGGAGGAACAGTATGGGCTGGAGCAAGTGTCTTTTTTTATTATTTACAGCTTTTTTTTTTTCAGTAACTGTGAAGTTTTAGTTTCTGAACTTAAATATACAATTTTGTGATAATATACATTTCTATAAAATACTGAAAATGAACCAACATCATGATATGATGATCACCATCTAAATAATATATGCTAATCATTATCACGTATATCATATCATCATCACAAGCATCATGATCATCACTTGGTAGGACAAAGACTTTTCTGAAATCTGTTTACTTCTAAATTTATCAGGTCTTACTGTTGTTAATTGAAAAAAAGTCTGAATAAACTTTTGCCATAGGTAATTTTTCTCTTGTTCAGTTATATGTAACTAAAAAAATCAAAATAGTAAAAAAATGTTAGAAAAATACTTCAAAATAAAAAAAGAAACAAAAAAATTTACTGTAGAAAAAATATATATTTGTAAAACTATACATAAAACCAGATATATACATAAAACCAGAGTTAATCTAATCAATCTAATCATTCATATAATCTTTAAATTTTTTAATGGTAAATGTGGTGAGTCTTAAAGGAACATCCACAAATACCATTTTGTTATCTAACTAAAAAAATTTTAAAAACAAATTAACAAAAGAAAAAAAAAAATGAGAAAAGTAAAAGGAAAAAAAAAAAAAAAATAAAAGAAAAAATACATTTGAAAATGAAAAGGAATTAAAAAGGAATTAAAATAAAATATAAAAATTGCTCCATTTTGGGGACAAATAAAAAAGAATATTTTTTTAATTTTATTATTTTGGAGTGACGATATGTATTTGCTTGATATGATTTACTTTTTTATTTTAATATTGTCATTTTTTATAAAAACTCTATAGTTTTAATTGAATATTTTTTGTTTTATTTATTTGTGGTTATTTTTTAATGAAGTAGTAATTTTATTTTTATCGTTTCTATTATGGTTATTGATATTAAGATGTTATTTTTATTAAATTATTGTTACTTTTTTTTGCAGTAATTGTTTTAGCTGCATGGTAGAATTTTATGTTTTGTCAGTACATAACTGTATGTAACTTTCCTGTCTGTGCATTATATTCAATTGTTGTTTTAAAATTGATATTGGTTTATTATCATATAATTTTCTTATAACTTTTAATTTATTATCATTCTTATTATTTATATTATCAATCCTAATTCATGGTATTTACTTAAGATTAGTTTTTAACTATTTGTAAATGACCTCGATTGTAAGATCTTTTATCAAAAAATATATTAATTGATTGATATTCATTTTACATGAAAAACAGCCACTGAATTTCTTTTCATCAATAAATATAACAATATAATAAAACTTGTTTATCGTTCTTACAGAAATAAATTATATGCTAAATGTAGTAATAAATTATATAAAAAATAGGAATTACAGGCATCAAGTGTAATTACAATTGATCATTTTGTTATAATTGATAATCGAAAAAAAACTTAAATTTGAGAAGTGTTAAAATATAGAGCAATAAAAAATGCTAAAAGTATTTCAGAAAATCAAATCCAAATAAACAATAAAAACTTTTTTTTTATAGACATTCAATACAATTTTTAAATGCATTCAATTTTTAAATACATGACAATCATCAAAAGCAATTTTGATGATGTCATTTATACGATCAAAGTCATTTTTTTAAATTATTATCAATGGAATGTATTATTACAAATAATATTAATATAATAATGTTATTATTAAAAGAAAACACTTGAGACACAACATAATAAATGATAAAATAAATAATAAAGCAATTTTGTTACCAAGAACAAAAATAAACAATGTACAAACTTCAACAAACTATAAAAAGTGCAGCAAGATACACTGGAGAAAATTGTCATTTAAAACTGCAACATGTTCAACTTTTTCTAAATTTAATGCTAAATATTACTAACAGACTTGAATCATAAGAATAAGTAAGAAAATTTGATTTCGTCAAAAATTACTAGTACACAATATAGATTGTCTTTTGTTCTCTAACACAAATATTGTCACATGTTGCTTTAAGATAAAGATTTGGTAAGTAAACATCATTACATGATATACACTATACACATACACATGTATATTATATACACTCTACACATACACATATACAATATACACGTATACTTATACATATAACATATTGAACATAGTATAAATATTACAATAATATTTTTGTGATAGGACAATGTAAATAGTACTAGACTAATTTAAACCAGAGACCTTTTAAAAAAACAAAACAAAAACAAAAAAACACATATATATATATATATATATATATATATATATATATATATATATATATATATATATATATATATATATATATATATATATATATATATATATATATATATATATATATATATATATATATATATATATATATATATATATATATATATATATATATATATATATATATATATATATATATATATATATATATATATATATATATATATATATATATATATATATCAACTAAATAAGGAATTTTAATATATATTAAAATTCATTATTTAGTCGATGAAATTGCAATTCTTGAAATTAAAATGTTTAATGTATTATAATAAATAAAAAAGTTTTTGTCAAAGTTAGATATATCAAACCTTATAAAAAACTATCATTTTTTACGTGAAAAATGAATGTTTTTTGTAAGGTTAGATATATCTAACATTATTACCAACCGGGGTTTTTTTTTTTATTAATAAGCATCTTATGCATATCTTTTGCATAAAAATTATGCTGATATGATATCAGCATGACATTTATACAAACCAAAGTATAATAACCAAACATTTATACAAACATTTATAAAAACCAAAATATAATAACATTTATTTGTAATAACAAACTATATCTTGTAAACGTTTTGTTTTGCTTTTATAGTACCATAAAGGATAACGAAAAAAAATATTTAAATAATGGCAAAACGGCATTCGGCCAAAACTCTGTATCCACCGCAATCGGGCCAGTACTGGCCCGATTCAAATGCCGTCGTACTCGTCAAATGCCGTTGTCAAATGCCGTCGTAATGGCCCGAATCAAATGCCGTTGTAGTGGCTTACGACTAGTCGCCAGAGCTCTGGCATTTCGTCGAACGCCGCTGGGACTTATTGGGAGAATTTACCGGACATAAAAAGTTGCTTAAATCGCTTGCCAGACTCTCGCCAGTAATGGCTCGTTACTAATAAAGTCGCAACGGCGTGCAATGATTCGCCAGAGTGCTGGCCCGGAGTCGTGTGCTGTCTGGGTAGTTATATAAAAAAATACACTTTATTCTTCAGAAACTTATGAATAACTTATATATCATAAATACAGCATTGAATTTATTTTTAAGAAAATATAAAACTAAAATGTTTTATATTTTCCTAAAAAATGTTTTATATTTTCTTAAAAAATGTTTTATATTTTCTTAAAAAATGTTTTATATTTTCTTAAAAAATGTTTTATATTTTCTTAAAAAATGTTTTATATTTTCTTAAAATATGTTTTATATTTTCTTAAAAAATATTATAAATTTTGCATAAACTCTATAATGTATATTTAATATTTTTATGATGCAATAACATTATAATAAAATAGTAAAGTAAGATTGATTGATATTATTAATTAATTATTATTATTATTAACCAATATATATTAATAATTGTAATAAATAGTGTTTAATGATAAAAAAAAGTCATATATATGTATTTTTAATTTTAAAATATTAATGACACCGATAATATTTTACATATGAGTTTTACATGTAAGTGAGTTATTTCGATAAAATGAATAAATATATTCAAACGAAAACCATCAATGGATTGCCATATGTTTAAAAATTTTAAATTTTGATTAATAATGTTGTTTGTGTTATTTTTTTGTTTTAAATTTAAAATTAAAGTCATGCGTCATACTTTCTATATAAATAGTAGCTAAACAACATTTTTATAAAAGCACATTAAGTTAACGATAACTAATTTGATTTAAGATATATAAATAAATAGCAGGAATAATTTTTTGAATAATTTTACCCAGAACAATATCTACTTAATTTAAGAAATTTATGCAGGTCATTTAAGAAGCCAGTTCATGTAGGTTAAATATATGGTTTGAAATATTTAACTGAAAAAAACAGGTTTAATAAAATGTTTTTTTGCGTCCCGTAAGTAATACAGCATCAACTATAATTCCTAAACTAATAATAATTGAGCAAAATTTCAGTATAAAGAAAAGCAAGTAGATAAATTTGGGATGATTCATAAATATATAAATATCTAATCCGTTAAAAAAAAAAAAAATTTAAAAATGTGAGACTACAAAAATCAAAATGTCCCGTAAGTAACGGTGGCATTGCCCATATATATTTAGTTTTGAAAAAAATCTAATAACATTATTTTGTACTTAATGGAAACAGTTTTTTTTTTACTTGCTTTTATTGTTTGTTTTTTTTGGTACAACTCAATACTATATTACTATAATACAGTACTTTTAATTTCCCGTGTAGCTAAATACATTACATTTTCAGCTACTACAAATATTTTGTGTTTTTTTTATCGTGCTATTATTGAAGTCAAAGTCATTAAAAAATGGGTTATTGTTGCCAAGCACCAAGTTATTGTTTGTATTTAAAAAATGGGTTGTTGTTCCAAGCACCAATTGGTGTTTGAAATAAACTTTAAATAAGCTATTCCATACTGTAGTAAATCAGCGAAAATACTGTATATTATAATGTAGTTTAATTCAAAGCTTATTTCTTAGGCTGCAAGATATGAACTATGTTGTTGGTTTCATTTATTTAGTATTACTTTATTTGTCTATATACCAGTTTAAAAATACTATTAGAAAAAGTTAAAAAATAATTAAAATACTTAATAAGTTGATAAAAGATTAGTTCTTTTGAAAGTTTTAAAGTTGTATTTGTCTATATAAAAAAAAAATGAAAACAAAATAAATTAATATATATATATAATTAAATTATTTGTAAATCTTTGCTTTACTTATTGCCTTGTAATTATTTTTATTCTCCTTTTTTATATGATTCTATAAAAACAGTAAATAAGTTTAATGATTAGTTTATAATTGGGATAGTGGCTAATTTTTTTGCGGCTTTTTGTTTGTGGCTAATTTAATTGATTATATACAAAATTATTTTAACTGCAGGCAACAGAGTAAAAAATCTAGTACTTCCATGCTGGATTTTTTTTTATATTGTACGTCTACAAAATCACAAAATTTCTTTTACTCAGTTACTCAAACTGTGTAGATATAAAAATATAACAATAGCTTTAATTTCAATTGGCAGACCGTCCGCAGTAGATTGAAGTGTATAGTGCACAAAATGTGCACTTGATCATTTATCGTCATTGACCATCCACAGTAGATTGAAGTGTATAGAGCACAAAATGTGCACTACAATCAATGCTAACATTATTAATACCAAGTTCTTGTTTGAATCTGCTGTAAACGTTAATTTTGGTAATAGATTGCTAAATACGTCCAACAACATCTGTAGGTAGTCCGAGATCATCTATATACTTTTTTTCAAGATCATCTGTATTTTTTTTTTGCTCCAAAAGCATCTATTTAATATCATCTAAAAAATTTAATGACGCCTAACAAAATATTTATGAAGATGTATTTACATCTGGTAATTTTTCATCAAGTCCAATAACATCTGGAAGAATTGCCTCTAGATGTAATTACATCTGAAAAAAAAAATTACATATAACTACATCTGGTTAAAATAATGCATTAGGATTTAATAATTTCATAAAATCCTGAAGCTATGTTTAATATAATTAAAAAGATACTACATCTGTAGAATTCACAGATGTAGTTGTGTAGATATAGTTATTTTTAATATAATTGAAAAGATGTAACTACATCATTAAAATCTTCAGATGTTGCAGATGATGTTATACTTAGATAGCTGAATCTGTAGTTATCATATACTTTTTACTCATTTTATTAGATGAAATTTTAGATGTTGTTGGACAGATGTAATTATTTTACATATTCCATTATTCTTACAGATTTCGATTGACAGATGTTATTATCAAAAACTGATGTTATTACCCTGACCCTTATTTTTACCTTTCCTATATACTTCACCAAAATTTGTGTTACAATTGTCAGAACAAAAAGCAGATGTTTTTTTTATCAATGACGCTGTCATATTGAAATTAGCTTATCAGTTAATATTTCGATGTTTCACCATAAACAGATTCAAAATCTAGCATTTTTACTTTGACACTTTCCAATGATAAATTTCTAACTACAACTGGTGGTTTTTACTCTTTCTAATTGATTTGTCATTTACACTTACAAAATGTGTCCTCTGTATCTCATCATGTAACTTTTTTACAGATAAAGTTGCAAGAAGATTTAAAATTATTGCTTAACATTTAGTTCTTGAAGCACCATATTTCGGTTCAAAAAACTTTGAGATTAGTTTTGAACTAAAGTCAGATATCTTAAAACTTAAATTGTGCATTGCTGTGTAAAAACAAAAATGTAGCTTCCTTTTCTGGCAATAACTGAGTCACCCTCAATGGGTCCATCACTTTCAAAAAATCCTTTAACAGATGAAGAACATGCGGTAGCCGAAACTTTAGCTACACTTAGTGGTACACTTTAATCCAGACAACAAAATAACTTTTAATGTCTGCTTGTCCACCATATGCCACATAAAATTTTGTTAAACAATGCTGACATAGCACTTTTTTGTCCTCGCCACTAAGATTTTTTTGCAATTGGGTATTCTTTTCGAAGTTAATTTGTAAGTTTACAACTTCATTTTAGCATATTAAATAAAAACAAAAACACGGCTTCTAATACACATACTCTAATAAAGTCAAGGATTAGCGTTTTTTAGGATGATTCAAATTAGGACTTTGGATAAAATAATAAAATCCTAATAAAATGCAGACCTACAAGTAATATTTTATTAATTGTATTTGTATAAAAATATAATGGCTTTTGTAGTCAAGTTATCGTAATTTTATTTGTATAAAATACAATGACATGTCGTAGTCTGCATATTAAAAAAAAAAATTCATTTTTTTATGAAAACAGGACAAAACAAAAACCGTTGGAACATTTAGACAAATAACATAAAACCGGGTAAATTCCGGTCAAAACGGAATGATAGCTCTAATTTGATATCACAGCAAAAGAAAATATTTATATCAACAGCCCTTACTTAATGTAAAAATATAACTATAAGTTTATCGTTCTGGACCAAATTCTCAGAACGACAGTTGATTTTAAAACCTTACATATAATGCAGCGTCTTAAAAAAAAAGTCAAAAAATGAGCTTAGCTTTTTAAAAATCTTTATTTTTTTTCAAACATTTTACATTAAATAACAAATATGTTTTATTAATATGCAGCTTTTAAACATAATTTCTGTTTGCCTTATTGCAGTAGAAGATATTTTGAGTTACTCTTACAGATGACCGCAAGACACAGGTTACAGGTGTTACAGGTGACCGCAGTTACAGGTGACCGCTGTTACAGGTGACCGCAAAGGCACAACTCCACCGTGTAGATAGTTAATGGGTATGTTCAGTGCAAAAGTAAGATTACATAATGTAACACTTCTACAAACTTAAGAATAAGGTAAAAAAGTATGCAATTTTGAACAATATAATGGTGCAGCTCTTGTCTATGGCACTTCTTGTAAAGTCAGGAGACCAGAGTTACTTGAGCGAAATTCACATTTTTTTTTGTTGGCAGTTTATACATTAATAGAAATATTTTTTTCTTTTTCTTTTTTATTAATCTTTGGTAAAGGAGGGATGTGGGAGAGTCGAGGGGAGGGGTTAAACACTCTACCTAATAAGTTAATGTTGCACCACTCTGTTGTAATGTAGTAAAATTTAATTTTAACTTTTCATACAATTTTAACTCATTTTAATAAACTAAAAGTATGAAAGTTTAAGATTTTATATAGTAGGGTGTGTTAAACCTTCGCCATACATCCACCCTAAACTGTAGGATAGATCACTTATATTTGCTTTTAGTCTGGAATAAAATAAACCAATTTTTTGTATATAAAAATTTTAAATTAAATTTAAAAAAATTTTCTTGGAAAACTATGTGTTTTTAGGTAGTAAAAATGGTGGTTTGGTGCCCCTCTTACCCCCTGGATACGCCCATGCGGCCAGAGGACAATTTAAATTTGAAGCTTTCTTTTACATCTATCTTTTGATACCATGTTAGGAGCATTTAATAAGAATTAACAAAGTTATAACAATTTAAGTAGAGAAAAACGTTTTGACCACACTTTCTTCAATAAATATATCAAATATTTGTTACTTAAAATCTTTTTTTAAATTGTTCGACTGATAATTTTTTCACTTTTAAAATACTGTATTAATGCTCTTTACAACGACATATAACAATCTAATTTTTAAACAATTCAAAAATGTCATGTCACATACCTAACTAAGGTTATTTTACATATCTTACCCTAAGGTAAAAATTATTTTTTAAAAAGTGTGATTCAGGAATATGTGCTTTTATACTATCTAAATTTATCTAGAATGTACCTGAAATTTCTTGTTTTCGGTAAAGATACATATATAATGTAAAAGTGATGTATCAATTATTAACTAATCCATCTAAGTAAAATTTATATAAAGAGATGTAAAGTTTATTAGGCTCTATTAGCTAACAAAGCTTTCAAATAAACATCCTTTGAATATATGATATTAAGCATTTATACCTGTAGACATCCACCTAGTTATGCATTCAATAAAATTTATGATAACATATATATAACATATTTTCATATAGCATACTTAAACCATTAAAAGATCCGTCACGTAACTACATTTATTAACAATTAATGTCTTTATTTTATGCTGTATTCATCATATTTATATGGAATATAAAATATTTATGCAATCATATAACTCAAATACCAAATCAAATAACTTCTTGAAACTGAATAACCAAAACAAACACAATTTGCTTCGTTTAATATTTTTACGAAAATATATGTAACTTAACTATAGTGAAATACAATGTTTACAATTTGATGTACTCTAAAATAGGCTGAGCACTAGTATTGAGAGGAACTTGAGTAAAATAAGACAAGGCACGCGTTTCTAGACTAGTTAAATGCTAAGCACAGTAAAAGCTTTAGTTAAAGTATCCATTACTCCAAGAAGATTTGTAACGCACGATCTAGATCTTACAAAACCTTGTTGATGCCAATATAACAAATTATGTTTTACTTGGTATCAAGTTATGACATCTCGGATTATTTTTTTCATTTTTTTTTTAGGTGCAGAGGTAATGAAAATAGAGACGTAATTTCCTGGATTAGTACAATTACCTTTTTTTAATATGGAGATTACATATGCAAGTTTTTAACCAAATGGCACTTGACTAGAATCAAAGAACTTGAAAAATCATCGAGCACAGTGAACTTTTTAAAACAGATTTTCAGCGCTCGAGGAGACTTCTGTAGTATTGATATTACTTTACTTCAATTTAGAAAAGTGATAAAAAAGTAAATAACACAAAATGTTTAGCAGAAAAATAAATAACTTAATAATAAATAAATAAAAACCATATTGTGTTGTCGTTTATATATTTTTTTCACTACTGAACTTTGATTCCTGTGCAATTGATTTTCTTTTCAATATTTTTTAAAAGTTAAAAATCTTCGTTTTAATATTAGGTCTAGTCTAGTTCACAGGATTGAATGTTAAAACAGGATTTCTATATTCTCTGAAATGAAACAACCCTTGAATTGCCAAACCAATACTTGCAAAGAATCCGAAAGCCTAAATTAAAATTAATTAGTAAAATTACTATACTTTATATATTGTTAATGTTTAAAAGTTTTTTAAAAAATACGTGTTTATTTATCTTCAATTATTGTTAACTTTTAAATGTTTTAAATGGAAATATATTGTTATTATTATTTTTATTATTATTGTTGCTATTATTATTTTACTATACTAGGAATATTGTTAATTTTCAAATGAATTTTATGCAAATATGATTTTAAAAATAAAGTAATTACAAGTAATACATTTTTTAAATATTCAAAAATACCTATCCTAAACTCTTTGTATTATTAATTTTTTTTTTTTTTTTTAATAACTCTTAAATTTGTAACAAAGTTTACCGAAGCTGCAACAAGTCCATTAACATCAGAAAACCATACTTTTGAATACGGCTTATACTTGCGTGCGTTATTTGCAACGATAATTGATGATATAAAAAGCAAAGTAGCCCATATTGCGCAACATATGAAAAGCTGATAAATTAAAAAAACATAAAGATCAAATGAATTATTAAATGCAAACTTTAACATGTGTTAATAATTAGCTTAAAAGAAGTTTAAATTAATTAGTATTTTCTGCCAGATCACAGTGGGCCAATAGGTGGACAAAATGAAAAAAAAATTAGTTGTCTGTTCTGGAAAACTTATTTAATTTTAGTATCTGAATATATTAGGAGAAATTTATTGATAATTTATTTATATTAAATCCCTTAGTTACCAGGACCCTAAGCATTTGAGTATTAAAATTAAAAAAAAAAAAATTTAAATAAATAACTTACAGTGACATTAACGTTCTATTACATTTCAATTACATCTACGTTTTTGAAACAAAAAACTAGTACATGTTATTCTAGAGTATTTAGAGAAAAGAAAAACCAACGTGTGAAATATATATACCATAGCATGTTATCTCAGTTTTACTTTGAAAATCACAGATTTGAAAAAAAAATCTTCATGAAATTTATTTTTTGCCGCACTACTACTAATAATTACCATAATTTGTCATGTGCTATCTTATATTTATTTAAGCTATATGATGCTTCAATCAAGTTTTAATTGATTGCTCATCCCCTTAAATCCCTGTTCAGATTTTATATACGTTTTAACATGGTTGCTATGGTACTGAATTTTGCATAGCAACAACTCATTTTTACATTAACGTTGTTTCAACAGTTTTTTATCTGCGTTAAGTACATTATATTGGGAGTATGTATTAAAATGAGATTCACAATTCTTATAAGGTTAGTTTTTTTGGTTGCTATGGCTACTTTACTTTGCATACCATATAAACAAGATATTTTTGGTAGTTGTCAGTAATTTAATTTCCAACAGTAATTTAATTACTTTAATTTTAATTACTAACACTTGTAGTAACTTAATTACTAACACGAATTAGTAGTCCACGTAGAATATATATTATAACATTAAACTTTTAAATACAAAATATTTTTTATAAGAATTATTTAAATATGGCTTTATTAAACTTAGACATTCATAATTTCCTCCAAAAAAAACATTCTTATTATTTCGAACCAAAATTTTACTGAAGTTATACTGGATTTAATTCAGCCAAATATTGCTGACTTTAAAGATGTTGATTTTAGACATGCTGTTCAATGATTTGTTTACTTGTATAAAAAAAAGTGGGAATCTGCAAACTATACTGTTAAAAACTTTGGAAAGAAGTTTGTAAATTGGCTTAATGAATATTTAATTGTCAGAAAAACAAACAACAAACCAACTGCAAGTAGACGTGGTTGAAAACCAGTTGCATTTGATATAATAGTTAATAAAAAAACTAATAAAACTAAAAAACAACGTGTATCTCGCTTAATTGAATTCCATTCATTCAGTAAATTATTTTTTGCTGCTAATAAAAAAATTTAGAGATAAAGCTATTGTTAGTGCTGCCAAGAACGTTTTAAATATTTCAAATACAGATAAAGCAACTAAATATTCAGCAGAAAAATCACTGGCTTTAATAATTGATACCAGTCTGACAAAAGCTTCCTATCAATTGATTAGAAGCGGAGCCTTGGAGAAAGAATATAACCTCTACCCCGCCTACAATGATGTCTGAGATGCAAAATTGAAATGTTATCCTTCAAATATAACAGTGGAGGACTATTTAGCTTCAGTTCCTTTAAAATATTTAATGATTCATACTTTGCAAAGTATCTGTGCAGTTCAGGAGACTGTGCTGAGGCACTTGATAATGAACGACAACGCAATAAAAATAATGACACTTTTGTGTAAGGCTGGTTTTGATGGTGTTGTTTGACTGGCCAAGGCGTTTATAAACAAGTTTTATGAGAACCTGACATGAACAAAGATTTTAAGTGTGAAGAGCAATTATTTTTAACTTGTCTAGTCCCATTGGATTTGACTGGGTTTAACAACAGTAACGAAAAGGTGCCTATTTGGAGAAATCAAAATTCGTTATCCACAGCCTATTGTAGACCCATAAGATTTGTTTACAAAACGGAATCCAAAAAATCTGTGATGGAAGAAGATGAGTACATTAAAAGTGAGATAGAAAACTTTGGTATGAATTTATTATAGGTTAGCGGTTGTTCTATTGAAAAGAATTGTATTATTGAACTTACAATGGTTGATTGGAAATCTCAAATGATATTATCAGAAAACTCATACCAATGCTGTCCAGTGTATGATGTCTCTTCAAAAAATATGAATTGTCTTGATATTCTTAATATAGATTATACTAACAGAGAGTTCAAATATGGTCTTTTCATTCTTTATGTCTGGATTCAATTTTTTTAGATGGTTTTGCACATTGCATATAAAATAGAAACAAGAAAGTGGCAAGCAAGATCTAAAAAACACAAAGAATAGGCATCTGTAGCTAAACAAAAGATTAAGACTGATATTTTCGATCAAAATAGGACTTGTTGTTGATTTTACCAAAGGTGGTGGTTCTGGAACAAGTAATAATGGCAATACCTCAAGGCGTGCTTTTGCAGCATATGAACAAACAGCTGAAATTCTGGGTATTGATCAAAACCTTATATTCAGATTTTACATTATCTTGGTAACACTCTCTTTAGGATATGAAATAGACAGCTTAAAATTTTAGGATTACTGTTTTGACACTGTTAGACTATTTGTGTCCCTTTGTCCATGGTAATACATGGCTCAATCAGTTCACAAAGTATTGATACATGGACATGACATAGTTAAACACCTTATATTAGCCATCGGACTTATGTCAGAGAAAACTCAAGAGGCTAGAAATAAACATCAAATTTTCAGCCAAAAAACATCCAGAAAAGCAACAAATACTGATCTTATCAATAAACTCCTAGTTTCCAGTGATCCTGTTATTTCATCACTGCGTAAATCAACATCACACCGAAAAAATCATAAAGCATTTCCTTCAGATGTTTTACAATTACTTAAACAACTTTTAAACGATGTTATTGTTTTATAGTTTTTTGATGTAATTTAAAATTGGCAATACTTTCACGCACTACTTTTTTCGATTATTTTTGCAAAAACGTTATTAACCTAAAAAATTAATTTTTATTTATTATCGGTGGGTCAAAAATCCGATAGATTATTCAAATATCAACTTACATCTTTGTAACTAAGGAAAGTATCTGGTAACTAAGCAATATAAGAATCTATAGCAACTAAATTTAAAAAATTATCACTTTTATAATAAGTGTGGTACTCATGTCAAAAATAGGGAATATAGCACTCATAAAATATCTGCAGATTACAAAAATAGGTTGTTGCTAAGCAAAATAAAGGTATCCATAGCAACGAAATAAAAAAATATACCTTCATAAAAACCGCAGACATCATACTAATACTCATGCTAATTTTAGTGAATATAGCTCCAATATTAAATTAGTTATGAACTTTGTCCAGTTAAAGTGATTTCTGGCCCACTGTGCAGATAGGTAAAAAAGTAAAACCTTTGACAGGTGTAAATATTGGTTTAACTTCAGCTTTTAAACCAAAAACCCAGTTAATTTGTACGTTTTGAACGGTCAAAAGCCGTTCAAAACGTACAAAAGACATTTAAAAGATGTCTTTTTAAATTTTAAGAAATAAGTTAAAAACTGGCTTGAAAAAATTTCAACCAAGTAACAATAAGAAAACCAAGAAAGACAAGTCTGATCATTATTATTAATTATTTTTCAGTGACCCTGTGACGTCAAACAAATCATAAATTATTTGAAAATTATTTAAACAATATTCTCCACAAAATACTTTTGTTTTGAAGCTATTAACTTAATTTTAGTTTTTTATTATTGCTTAGGCATTACTTACTTAACAGTATGGTTTTTATTATTTTATATTAAATTAAATGAGTTAAAAATTAGATGAAAAGATATTAAAAACGCTTTACCCCCTATGTTAATAAAAAAATATCTGGTTGATAGTAAATATAAGTATTCAGAGCAACCAGATATCAAAATAAATAATGTAAATAGCGAAAATGGTTAAAGTTTTGATAACTGTGTGGTAATACAAAGTCTAATACAGCGTAAAAGTTACATTAACATATTGAATATAATAAACTTTAGGAGTCATGGATATTTAAGCCCAATATAATACAAGTTTTTTATTAAATTAAAAAAATAATATATAAAAGTTTAAAAAGAATATTACCTCAGTATAGAAGATTAAAATTATGTATTACAAAATTAGAGATAAAATCTTACACACAGCGGCCAATCGATAAGTACTTTAGTGTTAATTTTAAACAAGAACGCAATAAAGAGAAGACCGAGAACAAAAAAAGGTAAAACTGTGATTAGCAGGAAGTACGAAATACTCGATGAAATACGGTATGACCAGAATGCATTTTCTTTCCAGCCAGCAATTATGACCCAAGCAAAAAAAAGTAGAACCTATAAATTAATTATATACAAATAACGTTAATATTTTATAATTTTAAAATGTTTTAAGATATATTTGTTGAAAATATTAACTCAAATATGTAAATGACAACTTTGAATTAAAAAGAGTAAAAGAGGGTCAAATAGAGTAGTTTTAGCGTTCCAACATTTTTTTTTTGTGGATATAGATAATTCGTCGCGTTGGTTTGACAAGGTTCTAACTAGAATTTTTTATATAGGAGAATTTAGAAAAAATCTTTTACCTTTTTTTTAATGTTTAATTAAAATTATTTATATGTATATATATTTTTATTTGTTTATGTATTCTTTTTTTCGTTGATGTATAAAAATATATAAATAAACAAATAAATAATTATATAAGTATTTTTATTTGGATAATTAAAAAAAAAAAAACAATTTATTTGCTATTCTCCTAATATTATAATATCATAAACTTTAATTTAATAAATTTATACTTAAAGAAAAAAAAGTTCATTTTACCCTTACATTCGAAACTTAAATGATAAAAGCAACCAACTATAACAATTTAAAAAAGTCAATTACAAAACTTTCTTTTTATCTCGTGGTGATGTTAAGTCGTCGAAAGGTTCTGGAAATCGAAATTAAGTTGTCATTTCAAGGTACAATAAAACTTGATATCTTTTACATATTGCTTTGTTACGCATGTTTGACGAACACGCATTGCGAAGATAGAAGTTGAACCTTATACTTTGATTTTTCTCACTGATAATATTCTTTTTTTTTGTCTTGTTATAATTTCTCTTTTATAAGCATTTTAGACAATTTTAGAAGCAGTTTAGACTTGACTTGGTATGCTACTGTTGTTGTTTCTTTTGTTAGAGTTGTTTTTGCTGTATCAAGAATTATTTTTTTTTATCATTAAATTCAAACTTACTTTGTTTCCTAGCTCGCTTTGGGATCGTCCATAAATTACGTCACGCATTTTTTGACAGATTTTGACCTCCCCCTTCCCTCTCGTCACAAAATCGTAACACTTAAGAAGCAAGTTTTGTATGAGTCGTCACAAAACTACCAACCCCCCTTCCCCCATATAGCGTGACGTAATTTATGGACGACCCCTTTGCTGGCATTTTATAATCAGCATCTTTTAATTTAATGATTATTTCAAACTTATTTAGATACTTCTTTTTGAATCTTGAAACATTTACATTTTTTTAATTTTTTAATTTTTTTTAAAATTTTGTGCTGGATGGTAAATATTTATTGCAAAGCTGAGGATAGCAATTGGGTTATTTGCGGTTGTTTTCGAACTTCTTTTTTGAATTTCTTTTCGAATACCTAAAGTTACGACAAGTTAAATTAGCTGAGTACTAATGATGCGAGATTCTTGTGGTTGACAAAGAACCTGGTGGTTGACAAAGACTCAGGCTGATTTGATAGTGTTTCAAACGTATTAGCAATTTGTAATTTAAGCTTACTAATATTATTGATGTTGAATAGAAACAAACCTAATTTTGACTAATTAAGTTCATGTAAAAATTTTACTAGAACTGTTAAGAATTTCTTACAGTTGACTAAAGCATATTTTTTATGAACTACTGAACTTGGTTTCTTGATAAAATTGTTGAAATACCTTACACCTAACCACTTAAAACAAACAAAAAATGTACGCGCCGGTATAGTATACTTCGATTTTTTCTTTACTTCCCTATAAAAATTTGATATAAAAATTGTGCCGCAGAGTAAAATATGCGTATGAAATTTTTACTCCCTTAATGAGTTTTTTACTCTAATTAGATATTTTTACGGTTATGTTAATATAGTGCTTAATTAATATATTTAATAAAAGTTAAACTTTTAATAATAACTTTTTTTATCTTAATTTATTTTCTACATTTTAGTGGGAGTAAAAATTCTTATGTTATTTTAAATAAATGGTGAAAGTATAAATTTTACAGATAATCTTTTTTAAATTTAAAGATCATAGAATATGCAAGTACTTGTTTGATCAAAATGTATACTTGTTTTATTAAAAAATGAAGGGGAATATCCAAAATTGTTTAATTTTACTATTAGGCTATCGTACTTGTTGCAAACTTGTTAGAAAAAGAGTTTTCTAAACAAGTTTACCTTGCCAACCTGCAGAATCTGAAAATCGCAGCTTTTTATTTCTTTCTGGCTTTTTTATTTAACGATTCACATCTGTAAAAAAAAATTTCTCTAAGGTTACCCTATGTATCAGATAGGGTTAAATTTTTTGTTAATTAAATATATATTGTTATATAGGTGAATTTCTGGATTCTTTGCTTTCGCTTTACTAATGTGGAATCAGTCAGGTGTATGAAAAAGTATTGCCACCAAATTTAAAAAGACAAACATTTTTATTCCTTCTCCTATATACCGTTGTAAATTTATTTTACAACGGTATTTTTACGTTTTTAAAACATTTATTTATAGACTTGAAATAAAAATATATTTAAAAAATATCTAAAAATTATGAAAAGAAGATGGTTTATAATTTTTTTTTTGATAATTTTTTATATTTTACAACAGTACAACATTAAAGTGACTTGCAGTTAAATTGTCAAGGAATATAACATGTTTACTAAGCAGTGTAAGTGTTAAACTACATGGGTAAGTCAGGCATTTCAATTTCTCTTCATATTTGCTATATACTTTTATATCAATACCCATGAACGAGGCACACCCGATTATTTCTGAATCAGTTGCACAAGTTGTGTTATCACTCATACCACTTTCATTTAGATTTTATTATTGATTGATTCATATATAAAGTCATTTCATCATTAATATGAGTACACATATGTTTAACAACTTTTTCTCTTATAATTTCATAACTGCATTCACTGCCTGTAATGATATACAATAATGCCCTAAAAAAGTAATTACCATCGCCTATGGTTTTGTGTGTTTTTTTCGGAGGCGAAAGTAGAATAATATCTGCAATAAAAATATTTTTGATAATAACAATTACAAATTTTTCAGAAATAGAAGTTCTCATTTCAATTGTTGCATATTTTCCAATTTTATCATTAGAAATTTGTATATTAATTTCATCAAATGTGATTTCTTGTTAATTATTAGTTTTTTTTTCATTATATAATCATATCTTTGTCAAGTTGTACTTTGTTTTCAAAATCTGACCCTTTAGATTTTTCAAAGTGCAGTTATTTGTGCTAGAAATAGAAGTTACAATGTATGGTCCAGTCCAAGGCTTACAAATTTACCACTTTTTCTATCATTACGTTTGCTATTTCTTAGTAACACTTTTTTATTTATGCTAATTTCTTTATTTGGTGCAATGATCTTGCCGTAATCTTTTTTAAGATTTTTCAATATTTTTATAAGGATTGTCAAAAATTTTGTTCTTCATTTTATTCATTGCATGAAAGGTATCTGAAACTATTTTTTTGTAGAGAAATCATCATTGCAAAGAGCGTTATCATCAATAAAGTCAATTAAATTGCAATCTATATCAATAGGAAGAACTCCTTTCCATTGGTAAAGCAATGCAAATGGTGAAAACCCAGTAGACTTGTGCTTTCTAACTCGAAAAAAAACAAAACACTAACAATAATGTATGTCCATTCCAGAGCAGTCTCATCAAGCACTTTTACTAATATACTTTTAATTGTTTGATTTTGTCTCTCTACTAATCCATTAGCTTGAGAATGATATGCACTCGTAACTATTTGAATTTTTCCTGTTTTTGAGAAAAGTTCTTTAGAAATTTCATTTATAAACTCACGACCCTAGTCATTTATTTGAAATTTAAAACAGCCATGTCGACATATCTGTTTATACAAAAAAAAAGCCACAGCTTCAGCAGTTTTATCGGTAAGTGCGTCTGCTTCAACCCATTTACTGAAGTAGTCGAATAATACAACCCCATATTTGCAACCGTTAACTTTGTTAGCTGTGTTAAATCGATTCCTACCTGCTTCATACTGCCTTTAGGAATTGAAATATTTTGCAGCAATGGTTTCGACTGAAGTTTTCTGTTCTTTGATTTTTGGGATTAGTCAATTTTGGAAATCTAATATTTTTTATCATTCATTGCAGAAAAATCTACTTTGAATGTGATAGGTTGTGTTATTAATACCTGTATGACCAGAAAAAACTTTAGACTCAACAGAGATATCGTTTCCTTCATGAGCAAAATTTATCATGTTTTGTTGTTCATCTCTACTCCAAATAACTTTTCTCTAAAAAAAAAAGATGCTGTAAGCGATCAATATAATGAGAATTAAAACTAAATTAATTTTCATTACTTATTAGACATATAATTTGTAAATATTCGTGTTTATTTGGTGACTAGATTCTAGTTGTAAAATGACAAAACTATTAAAACATTTTGAAATAATAGCATACCTTTGCAGCTTTATTTAAATGATATAACTCAATATTATCAACCATAATTGGCTTAGTTTGTCTTCTAACATTGGCTTTATCGCCTTTATTTAAAACTTCTTTTGGATATATTTTGCATTTTAAGTAACTAAAAATATCTGCAAATCTGGAGTGCATGTCTTGTTGATATGCAGTTCCGCTAATAACAACTTGATATGCAGTTCCGCTAATAACAACTTGATATGCAATTCCGCTAATAACAACTTGATATGCAATTCCGCTAATAACAACTTGATATGCAATTCCGCTAATAACAACTTGATATGCAATTCCGCTAATAACAACTTGATATGCAATTCCGCTAATAACAACTTGATATGCAATTCCGCTAATAACAACTTGATATGCAATTCCGCTAATAACAACTTGATATGCAATTCCGCTAATAACAACTTGATATGCAATTCCGCTAATAACAACTTGATATGCAATTCCGCTAATAACAACTTGATATGCAATTCCGCTAATAACAACTTGATATGCAATTCCGCTAATAACAACTTGATATGCAATTCCGCTAATAACAACTTGATATGCAATTCCGCTAATAATAACTTGATATGCAATTCCGCTAATAACAACTTGATATGCAATTCCGCTTATAACAACCTGGGAGTAAAAATAAAATAGTAAGAGTAAAAATCTCATTTGCTTTTTTTACTCCGCGGTAAAAACTTCATACGATATATTTACTAGGGAGTAAAAAAATCACGGGAGTAAAAATGTCATACTACACCGGGTAAAAGTGCCCTTTTTAAGGGTTTAAATTTTTAAGGATTCAACCTCCCCTAATTTTATTGTTGAATCGCCTCTGGTAGCAATATAAAAAAATCTAAACAATAAACATGAATTCTATTTTTTTTTTTTTTATTTAATCAACTACACGATTTTTTTGTATCAAACAACGAAACCATTGATCTCGACATAAAAATTGCCCATATAAACCGATCTCTCGTTTCTAATCAATATATCAAATTAGCTACATTGTTCACAACTTTAACGCAGCGTTCAATAATTTGTACGCTCGGGTAGGCATTAGTTGTAAAAGTAGGCATTAATTGTCAGAGAAACTTTAATAATTGATAGGATCTGTCATTTTTAAAATCGTGTTTTACAAAAGAACAGTAAGTGGTTATTTAAGTCAATTACTGGTACTTGATGTTGTTTAATCCTATAGCTTATCTTTAAGAGTTGGTTTTTTAATTATAGTACATTGTTGAGATCAGTCATCATTTATAAAATTTTTTTTGGTGTGAGCAAACGCGGAGTCCGTTTATTGAAAGATTTAACAACATCAGCAACTTATTGAAGGTAAATGTTTCATTAATTCTGAAACTAGAAACATATTATGGTCCATTAAAGTAGTCTAAACTTAATAGAATACCAACTTGGTCCTTAATGAAAGGTAAATAAATTGAGTTATTAACTTTATGTTTTCCTCCGGTTTTATTGTGGATACGTAAAGTCAGGGCCGCTGAGAGCCGTCATACCGCTTGAGACAGCAACCCTGATTGTCGCCTTTGATTATCGAAACTTTCCTATATTATAGATGAAGGACCTTATTTTGTTTGTACCTTCTTTTTATTTGGCGCCCCCTTTTTATTTGTCCTTTCTTCTCGACGGCCCTGCGTAAAGTTTGTTTGTGTGCAAAAGGCAAATCGTAGCGGGCGTCCTAACGCCCTAGCTTTCTCCAAGTTTTGTATTACTCTTCTTTTAGAACCTGAGTTTACACTAGTGCTTTTACAATCCACAACTAAAATATCTGAAGTTACATCCGTTTTGTTATTTTTTAACAATATGAGGTTTGCAATGGGTTTGCTTTTCATAGAATTCGGTAAAACATTTAATTTGGTGCAATAAACAGATAAGGCATTTTCTTAGTGCCTATATACATGCTTTTCCTGGTTAAAATGTAATCCTTTCTACCATCAAAATACAGTGAAGCAAATAATAAGATATCAGTACATGTATTATCATTTTATTGATTTTTACTTCTATCCTTTCTCTTCTTAATTTGTTTTTATTAATTACTTTATCTTGGTCTGCATTTGTCACAAAGCTGAAATCCGTTAATATTGCTGTGGTCATATCTGTCAGACTCTTTTACTAGATTTACAATGCATACCCTCATCTGTATACCAGCTTCTTAACTTGAACTATCTGAATCTGATTCGTCTGTCTCCAGCTGTCTTTTTACACTTGCGTCATTTCTAAATTTGTTGTCGTGTTGAAAGTCATTTTCAGGTTCATGATCACTAGATAATTCTACATATTGGCTGATGTTGAGAGTTGATTTAAAACAATGGTTTTTTTTGTAGTTGATTCCATTTTTATTAACTGTTTTACACTGAAAAAAAAATTTTTGTAAGTGAGACATTAAAAAATTGAATTCATTAATATATTAGTTAACTATATGAGTTATATTCTTGGTTAAATAGTGTATGTATATATATATATATATATATATATATATATATATATATATATATATATATATATATATATTTTTAAATATATATATATATCGAAAAACAAAAGCATAACCATTGTTAATGAAACGGTTGCGTTTTTATTTGTTATAATTTTTTTCGCACTAGTTACTTTCACTTATATGAAGGCAGAACACTATAGTTTTAATTGCAAATATTTATAGTAAAAACTGTTTTTACCCCAGTCTATTATTTAGTGAATGCAGAATGGTAAAGAATGAGCTGGTAAGCAAATTAACAAGATATTGCTTTCGACCCTAGCGTCAAGCGCCATCTACAACCAAAATATGAACACCTATGTTCAATAAACATAATTAAATAAACATTTGACTAAATAATTTAAAGAAATTTATTAAAATAATATTTAAACCAATTATTATATACTTTATTATATTACGATAGTTAAACTAATAATTAAACTGATTGTAATATATTTTATTATAAAGTGATAATTAAACTAATAATTAAATTAATAATTAAATTAATTAAATTGGTATATAAATTTTTTTTACCACCGTTTACCGTTAAAAAACATAATATTGGCCTTAGTGTTTTACAGGGTTATTCATTCTTATATGCGCGTCTATTGATTTTTATATGCGCCTTTATTCATTCTTATATGCGCATTTATTCATTTTTATATGCGCCTTTATTCATTCTTAAATGCGCATTTATTCATTTTTATATGCGTTTCTATTCATTCTTATATGCGTTTTACAAAAGCAGTTTATTAGACAGACTTTTTACATTCGACGACGGTTTATTTAATTTAGTATTAGTTATTTGTTTTCGATGATAGCTTATTTAATTTAGTATTAGTTCTTTGTAATTTTATTATTAAATTTCTTGATTGATTATTTATCTATCATCAATATTTAATAGCTGTAATACTTAATAGCTATTCCATGAGAGCCTAGTGTTTGCCTATAGAAAGACTCCAGTAGAATTTACAATTGTCCATAACAAGCACCACCGCTTCAACCTTTGCATTCCTAATCGCTCGTGTCATCATTGTAGTTATGAAAGTACAAAATGAATCTGCAATTCAGCCTCCAGTTTTTATTTCATAAGCAAGCACTCCCATTGTTGAAACAGCACAAATTAAACTAACATTTTTATCACGATTTGCAGGTGACTGTAAAATTGCTAGCGTACCTCCTAGCAAACAACCATTTGTGCTGTTAATGTGCACATTAAATCCAGTTTCATCCAAATAAATAAGTTTTTCACCTGAAGTTCCGTTTATTTCGCTTGCAAATGCATAGCGTGCATTAATAACTGATGTTGAGTTTCGTTCTTCGGCACATGCATAACACGTTTTCTTGATAAATCTGAGCGTTTGAGTTTTCTTGAAATAGTTGACTGAGACATGTTAAAGCCTGCTGCAGAATGATATTTTTTTATTGCTTCTTGCGTGCAAAGATTGTTTTCTTGTACGCATAATTCAATAATATTTTTTATTTGAGAATTTATACGTTGTTTATCTCGTTTTTCATCAGAAAACGACTTGAATGCAGTCATATCGTCGAACTATCCTCTGTTTATCTTAACGACAAAATCTTGAACTGGGCGCTTCGATAAATTAAGAGAAGTGGAAATGGTTGTTGTAGATTGATTTCTTTCAATTAAATGCTTAAGCATTTCAATGTGCTCTTTTGTAACATTTTTCCTTGTTTTACAATTGGTACTGCTATTTTCTATTTCATCCATAGGGATGTATAAATTGAAATTAATAATAATTATAAATAATTAAATTTAAATCTAGAAAAATAAATAACTAGATAAATAATTACTAAGAAATAAGAAAAAATTGTATGTTCAAATTGCTTTTTTACAATTGCTTTTGTAAAACGCATATAAGAATGAATAAATGCGCATATAAGAATGAATAAAGGCGCATATAAAAATGAATAACCCTGTAAATATTTTGTAATTAGTGTAATGACGTCATTGCACGTTCTATAAAAACTCTAATGGGATAATTAGATGAGCTCATATACAAGAGTTTGGGTTTCTGAATCAATCTGCATCTAAATGTTTTGCCTATGATGTGGTCACCCTTATAAACTGTTGCTACTGGTATTGTTGCTACTGGTAAGCTGAATAATTATTATTGCTACTGCTACGCTGAATAATTAGGCAGTTTTAACAAGCGCTGTGTCATTCGGCTACTGCAAGTGTGACTTTTTGGTATATGGTTTTTTTCTTTTGAGTGCAATTTTTTATGTGGCATCATTTATATTAGTATATATTTGATAGTAATTGGTTTAAATATTAAAAACGGAATGTAAAGAGGTTCATTGGTCTGTTTAGATATAATTCATTTTTAAAAACACTATTTACCAAATAAACAATTAGTGTGCATCATTTAATCTGATAGTATATCTGTTTTTAATGCCGAAAAAGGTAAGTTTAAGTTTGAAATTAATATTCTAGGTTATTATAAAAAGTCTAAACTTATCTAAGGATACGTTTCAAGTTCACTAACAAACGAAGGATACGTTTTAAGTTCACTAACAAACGATGAATACGTTTCAAGTTCATTAACAATCTTTTCAAGTTCACTAACAAACGAATTCTTTTCAAGTTCACTAACAAACGAAGAATACGTTTCAACTTCACTTACAATCAATTTTTTCAATCAAGGTTTTCGCTAATTTTTCAAAAAAGGAAAAGTATATCGTGGCCTACATAAATTACACGGCCTGATTTGTTACATTTTCCGTAAAAAATTAAGAGGCCAGTTTTTTTACGGCTCAAGTATAAAAACTTAAATTTTGTTATGGTTAAGAGTCTTGTTTGCACTATAATTGTTTTATTTTTATTTTATTAAAATGGTTTAATATTAGTTAGATTATCTTTGATTACTTCAATTATTTTGTGCTAGATTTTCTGTTAACTGATTGCCTGCTTCAGTTTATTCCAACAACACAGAATACTGAAATAGGCTTCCAGATAACTATATCAACCCATACCAACATGCTACTAAAAATTATCTCTCATGTTGCTTAGATTGCCTAAAACTCTCCATTGAGCAAAAAAATAGTGTGTAGTTTTGTATTTTTTATAATAAAAGGAAGAAATACATTTTTGCTAGAAATGTTTATTTGTCTTTTTTGGAATTCTTTTACTTGATCTTTTTTAAATGAATATGTAATTTTTTTTTGCAAATTACTATAAAAAATATAATAATTTTTTTTATATTAATTTGGAATACAAAACGAGATCTATATTTGATTCCCATTTTTGGTGGTTTTTATTTGTAAAATTGAAACAGCTAGATCAAATCTTTAAAATTTGTTTCGCAAATTTTTATTTAAAAAAGAATGGCTGCAATGTTTTATTAGAATAAGAGAAATAACATAAAATACTAAAAAGATGATAAATAAAATTAGACAGAGGTTGAATTGAATTTATAGGTTCTTCTCTTTATAAAGTAATGTTTATTGATCATAAGTTTAACATCAAAATCTTTTTGTTAATTTTTACCATTATTAATTGCTTTAGTATATTAACCTAATGGTTCAAATCAAACAAACTATCTTTGAACATCAATAAATCCAAATACACTTTGTTCCATCGTCTTCATAAAAAACAAGATATTCCATTAAAACTTCCTGATCTTTTTATTGATAACGCATTATTAAAAAGAGAGCAATCAATAAAGTTTTTAGGTGTGGTTCTGGATGAAAATTTAACCTGGAGGGACCACATAGGTCAAATTGAAAATAAAATATCAAAAAATATAGGTGTTTTGTATAAAGCCAAGCAGTTTTTAAATCTATCTTGTTTAAAAAACTTATATTTTTCTTTAATTCATTGCTACTTAAATTATGCAAACGTTGCTTGGTGCAGCACAAACGAAACAAAAGTAAAAAAACTGTTTAGAAAACAAAAACAGGCTATAAGGATAATTACAAACGTAGACCGTTTCTCTCACACTAAAACATTATTTAATAAACTTAATATTCTAAATGTATATAAACTAAACCTTTACCATATTCTTATCTTCATGTTTAAACTTGATAAAAAAATATCACCAATGTTATTTATTTCACTTTTTGAAAAATAAACCACATATACCCTACCAGATTTTAAAAAAACAATTACATTCAATTTAAAACACATTATTCAGCAACCAAATTCTCAATTGCAAATCGAGGTCCTAAGCTGTGGAATACAATATTAAATAATGAGCTGAAATCTAATTATTCTTTAAACCAGTTTAAAACAAAACTTAAGCAATTACTGATGATACATGAAAATGAATTAAAGTTCTTCTAAAAAGCTTTTTAAACTAGCAAACAAAAACAAAAATTAACCTACTAATTACTCTTTAATATTATATTTAATATTCTAAACAACAGTCTGCTATTGTAAATGTATTTCTTATCTTATAAGTTTTGAATTTACAAACGATTTTTTAAGTTTTATTATTTGAAATACTAATTACTAAAAATATTGTAAAATTTTATAATTTCAATTTTTATTAAAAAAAGTTATTGTAAATTCTTTTTGTAATATTAATACTTATATATCATCTTATTTTACTAATCAGTTCTTAAATATAAATACTCTTTGAATTACTAAATATTTTAAACGTTATATATTTTATTTTTTACATTTTGTTAAAATATTTTATTTGATGAATATGCATTTTTTTTTTTGGGGGGGGGGGGTGCTTAATGATAAGATGAATTTTGTCTTCTTCAAGCCCCAGTCATGTAAATATTTGTTTTTATAAATTACGAGTGTAAATTATTTTCAATCGGCAAATACAATACTAAAAAAAAAAAAAGTATATATATTTGTGCTATCTTCAGAATGCTGACAGTAGTATTTATGTAGACAACTAAGCAATATCTTGCATAATATTTTTTAAGGATTATCAAAATTCTAGTAAATATTTTCTGAGAAAATCTGCCAAAATCTTTTTACTTATGCACATTTCTAAAAGGCTCACAAAAAGTCTACTATTGGGCATTTAACTATACTTAATAAAACCTAGCTCCAAAGGATCTTTTTGTAAATTAACTATAAACGAATGTTAAGCCTTCTTCAAGGAAATCATGCATAAGAAATACAATTGCGTGTAGTGTTGTAATTAGAGCACAAGAAGATTGTTTGGTTAATGTCAGGTATTTATCAAATTTTATTTTGATCAAATTTCAGTACAATTTGCAATTTCTCTATAAAGTGTGGGTTTGTTATCACCTTTCAAGGCAGCATTGCTGATTTTGATTAGATGAATTAAGTTTCTGCTTTGAATTAAGTATGATAAATAACTTATAAAACAATGATAATTGTGCTGCGTTATTTCTTTCAAAAAAATAACTCTAAATTAGCAGTTGTAGCTGCAGTTGTTTTGTCAAATATTGTCGATGTTGACAACTTGTTTGTTGCTACCAAAATATGTGATTTGATAATTAATTTTTCTTGCTTTTTCTTGCTTGTTTAATAAGTGATCTTTTTATAAACTTTAAGAAATATATTCCCTGCAATGTAATCAGCAGTACTTCAACAAGAAGAAAAAAACAAAAACCGAGTTTATCAAATAACAAGTATATTTTAAACACTCCTTTTCTAAACTAAATGATATATTAATAATTTTCCATCTCCAGTATATGCTTTATGAAACTATAAAAATGCATTAACATTTGTAAAATGGTTATCGGTAACAATAGTTCTTATCTTAAATTCAGATTGGTGCATTGAGGTAATACACTCATCAATTTTTTTTTCAAACAATAACCTGTTATGTAAACTTTATGTTATGATTTTAAAACATAAGAATAAATTTTTGAAGCCCTACAATCATAATAACAAAAACAAATTCTTTATAAAGATTGTTTTCTCAATATTCATCAAAATGTTTACCATTTTGGGCTGCTTTTTGGATGTACACCTTACCCACAAGAAGCAAATAATCTCTTAATACCAACTTTTTGTCAATGATTTTTCTAATATATTATAGTTTTTCAATTTGTATTTTTTACCACTGCGAAACCATTTAAATAAAGAAGAATGATAACCATTTATTTGGCAATGAAAAAAATTGGATTTTTATTAACAGCTTTTGACTCCAAAACAGTGGGTATGCCTGATATTTTTTGGCTACTGTAAATAAATAGCCTGATTTGTTACATTTTAATTTCTGTATGTTTGAGACATGCAGCATAATAAAGTATTTACAATGCAAAGCCTTGTTTTGCAGTGTAAATAATTTAAATAAAAGTTTATGTTTTCTACTTAATAATTGCAATTATAATAAATACAAAATTACAAACCTTTAAAATTATTTCCAATAGAGAGTTGTGGGTAGTTTTAGCAATATGTAAGATTATTTTTAGTAGCATGTTAATATGTGTTCATATAGCTATCTGAAAGCCTATTTCAGTATTCTTTGTTATTGGTATAAACTGAAGCAGGCAATCAGTTAACAGAAAATCTAGCACAAAATAATTTAAGTAATCAAAGATAATCTAACTAATATTAAACCATTTTAATAAAATAAAAATAAAACAATTATAGTGCAAACAAGACTCTTAACCATAACAAAATTTAAGTTTTTATACTTAAGCCGTAAAAAAAACTGGCCTCTTAATTTTTTACGGAAAATGCAATAAACCAGGCCGTGTAATTTAAGTAGGCCATGAGTATATATATAATAAGGTATAAAAATATAACAATTTATTTTCAAAATTCTATTAAAATTTAATATCATTTTATTCAGAAAAAGATTATCTACAACGTAATTGAACCAAATTTGCAAATAAACCATTTTATTCTACACTATTTTACTCTTAGTTTGCTGATGAATAGTATTTATAAATATTTATGTTACAACTTTTCACTTACTATATTTACAGCCATCAGAATTCCAGGTGGAGTATAAAGAAATCCAAAGTTAGGCTTTATCTGTATCTTTGACACTGGCGCAATTTCAGCAACTTCAACGGTAGCTTCAGACATGCCTAATAAACTTTATATATAATGTAATAAAAATATAGAAAGTAATACAAAAACAACTCATTTTTAAAAATACCATAACGAAATATAATACTACTAGAATATAACTCGTAAAATAACACGACACACTTATTGTAAAAACGTTTTTTTAACTAATAGTTGAGTAAATTTGTGTTGAGGATGTGAGGTGGATATTTGGGTCGTATATATTTTGGCTCAAACTTCAAAAATTCATTAATTTAAAAAAAATCTAGAATCTGTATTTTTATCATTTTATTTATTTTTATTATTTTTATTTAATAAAAGAAGTTAAAAAGTTGTTTTATTTATTTTTTGCTTTTTCTTGAAAAAATTATTTGTCATTGTAGTTGATAAGAAATTATTTTATTGTTTATTTTGTGATATTCTTTTGAGAACAATAATTAACAGTGTTTAATTCAGATTTATTAAAGATAACATCCGATTATAGTTTTCATATATAGTTCAAAATTTTTATGTAAATTAGTTACGCTACAATTTTTTTTTGTAAATAATGGTTTTTCTGTGTAATGTTGCAAAAATATTTCTGTCATTGTTACTATTAATAGTAAACCAATAGAAACTGTGTCTTCGAACCAATGTATTTTTTTCTCATATAAAAAAAGAGAAATAACAAAGGTAAAACTTATTATTTATATGGAGGCCACTTTGACTTCTACACCCTCAAAGAAATCGAGCAAAAAATTTTTATAACAATATTAAAGGTCATGTAGAAGATAAGGCAAACAGGAGCAAAAAACACATTCTAATCATACGTTTTGATATCATGTGAAACATTTAGATACCAAGAGTATATATTCAAAATAATAAAAAAAAACATTCAGCTGTCAGTAAACCTACTCTTTAGACACATTATAAAAAGCGTAAAGCTAGATCTTTATGTTTACCATCAAGGTAAAGCTTGCAAAAAACAAGATGACATTTTTTCCGTGTTGTTGGACTAACTAAAAAATGTTTTTGTGCCTAAAAAGTACACATACTACACTTGCACTTAGACAAATATTGGGGACAGAAAAAAAGCCATGTTTTGTTGTGCTTACAGTTAGTACTACTGAATTTAAAATGTTTAAAAAGTTTGAGCAGCTTTATCTTGTTAGAGGCCACTTATATCATCCTTGCAACAGAGATTTTGGAATCTTAAAAAAGAATTAAAGCAAGAATAACAGCTTATGAAAGAAAGAACATCATGAGATGCTATTTATTGACCATTTTTATTTAAAAATGATAATAATTATAGTAATATTGTTATTTTTAATTTTAACTTTAATTTAATTTAAAATTTATATAATAATTTAACTTAAATAATAATTTAATTAATTGTTTAATTTAACTAACAATTTAGTTAATAATTTTATTTAATTAACATTTAAATTTAAATAATAATTTAATAATTCATTTAATTTAGTTAACAATTAAATTCAATTAATAATTTAATTAATAACTTAAATTATTTAATAATTTAATTTAATTAATTATTTAATTCAATTAATAAGTTAATTTAAATTTAATTTAAATTTTAATATTAAACCTTAAAATTGCAGGTGTCTGTTACACAAAAATAATTTTCCCAAAAACTTTGATTTAATATGCTTTCCATAATAAAATGAGGCCAGTATATTTTTTTAACAAACATTATGTTATCAGAACTGCAACGGCTTTATAATTTGCAAAACAGATTTCTGTTTAATCCATTTAGCTGCTTCATCCAATCATTCTATTTTATCAATCCAGCTTGCTTGCGGGAGACATTTTTGCAAGCTTCACTTTAAGTATTTTTGAAAATAGTTTCACATTGGTGAAACTACTGAAAATCTAATGTTCAAAAAGTTTGAAGCATATCGGAATGGAACAAAGTTTTTAAACTTCTATAAAGTTGCAGTTAATGTAATATACTTAGAAAAATAGATAAAAAAATTGCTCAATATATCAAACATGCGTTTTTAGATATATTTTATTTAAAAGGCGATTATAAAGAGTAAGTGGAACTCATCTACCTGTACCAACCCAAATGTCTAGGTATAAATTTTGATTGGTCTTTCTCCACAATGTATGTGCACGTTCTATTGTTCAGTTTTTATATTGTTTGAAAATCTAACTTTTGATTAACTAATTACTTTCCGGTTTTTCTAGTTGACTGGTTTACAAATTAAAATTATTTTTATCCTGGTTAATTTTAAGTAAACAAAGTTTACAGTCAGATTTTGTGCATTCTGTCAACAAGGAAGAAAAAAATTAAGATACTATTAGTTATTTAGCAAAATAGAGATTCAAAACGTTCAAAAATGTGAAAACAACTCAATGTTGTAAAAGGAATTCGGGTAATTTAAAATCATAATATCTAGATATTACATGTATTTTTTGAAAATTGTTTTACTTATAAAGTTGAAAATTATATGTTTTATTTCCTAAACTTTCTATTAATCTAAGTGCTTGTAATTTATCAAAATAAAATTGTTTAATTAAAACACGTTCTAGGGTCGATGTTATAAAACTTTTTATCGGCGTAAAATGCTACCGGCGGATACTTTACTTTAAGAACTTTTACAGCCGCAAATTTAGAGTCGTAAAATATTTTTTAATTAAATGTTATAAAACTTTTCCGGATCAAATTTAAAGATATCTATTTTATTTTCAGAAATGTATCTTCCATATCAATAACATTCTCTAGACAAAAAAGTTTGTAAAAAACAGTCTAAACCACAGGTTTCTACAACTTAATATTCATATCTTAGGATCTTCAACAAAAACTTTCCTTTGAATTCTCCTCCGGAACATTTTTCAACAATAAATGTTTTTGCAGTAGAAAGTTCATCGCCGATAATTTTTGCAAATATTTTATAAGACTGACAAAATATTTTTACGCCGGTAAATTTTACCGCCAGTAGCATTTTACGACGGTAAAAAGTTTTATAATATTGACTCCTGCTCAGCTAAAGTTGTAAAAACGTAATGTAAAATATTATAAAAGGTGTAATGTAAATACATGTGTAATATTGTAAAAATGTAATTTAAAATGTTAAGTATGATATGAAAATTAAATCATTACTTTGTAACATTAAAAAAAGAAGAAGAACCGCGGGAATACCCCGGTATTGTATCTGTATTAATACAAGGAAACTTATATTATTACTGAAACATTTTTTACTTTAAATGCTGACGCAGACACTTGTGCATAAAATTATAAAAGAATTAAACATCAAATATACAGCAAAAATATAAGCAAGACATTAGTTTTGAAAGTAATTCTGTTATTTTCTATCACTCTTATCTCACTGATCATATCTGATTAATCTTATTATCCTTTCGTTCAATTTTCCTTGCTTCAGCTAATTTATCTATTTTGTCGTTTATTATTATTATTTTTTTAAACCTTTCTTGATACAAACGTCTCTCAAATTTAAAAACAAAAATAATAATTAAAATAAAAAAATAATTGCAAGCTTGGTTTCTTTAAAGTGCAACATGAGTTTTACGCAAAAATGCGATTAGTAGAAGTTTTAAACTGCCAAAATATAAAGACAAAAAGTATGCTAAAATAATAATACAAATTATTTAATATTTATATATTATTTAGCAATTTTAATAATTTCAAAGAGACACTAGATAGAAATTTTTTTATTTTTTCAAAATTTTTTTATTAAATAATACAAAAAACGTTAAAAAAATATAAAAGTTCTTTAGATTGTCTCTATAAAATCATCAAAATTGCTAAATAGTAATAAATATATAACTAATTAAATTATTATTTGTAAATTTTTTGTCTTATTTTGACAGTTTATAGCTTCTACTAAACGCATTTTAGCATAAAACTTGTTGTATTTTAAATAAACCAAGTTTGTAACTATTTAATCTTTTCTTTATTATTTGAGAGACGTTTGTATCAGTGGATCCATTCGGAACTCCGTCTCGACGGATTTTTCTCGGTTTTTCGGAGTTTCGGAGTTGGAGACTAATCGAGAAACTTCGACGAAACTTCGACGAAGTTTTTAGAGAATACCAATTTTTTATTCGTAAAATAATTGAATTCTTATTTTATTTCTACGTGGTTTTTACAATTGTAAATTGTAATTTTAAAAATTGTTTCAAATGTAAGTGTGGTATTGTGGTTTATCCTCCTCCGGCTAGTTGCCATATAGAGGCCACATTACCACGGTACTGCAAAGACAGGTTCGGCTCCCCAAGGAGCGTCATAACCCGCTCTACGGACCGAGAGTAAAGTGAGTTTAGGAAGAACGAAGATATGTTAGAGTGAAAGACAGAAGTAGTCGTGTTAGAAAGACAGCATAGAGAAAGCGGACAGGATTGCACTCGATGTTAGGATGTGCAATAAGTTGACATTGGGATTAAAAACACAATGACTAAAGAATGTTTTTATTGCAAGTTATTGTAAGTGTTCTCTTCGTTTGTAAATGTAAGTGTTCTCTTCGTTTAATAACAACACTAATATACATCGCAAAGCAATTGGTAATGCACAGTGGGCCAGGTGATGGTGGTGAAAAAAACCTAAAAAAAAGTTTATTCTATTCAAAACCATATATTAAAACATGCTCATACTTTTCCATTGTACTATTTCAAAAACTCTTTTGTGTATATTAGTATCTTTTTAGTATTAGTATTTTTTTAAATCCACAAAAATCAATTGCTGTATAATAAAATGTAATGCGTAATAAAAAACAAGAATTTTTTAATTTTTAAGCAAAGATATAATAAACAGTAACTTTTAAAATATTATGCGAATGTGATATTAGTTTATATATTTTAACTACTCAATAGTTTACCTTTACAAAAAAAAAGTTTAGTCAAGATCATTATTTATAATATAAACAAAGACTGGTCGTAAAATAACGAGGTAAGTTTTTGACATATAAAACATATAAAACTTTCATTTTATACAAGTAGTGTCGTATTTTGTATGATCAAAATAATTTTGTCCACCATAAGTCTAAAATCCGGCCCACTGAGCATTGTGGCAAAATTGTGCAATAAAATGTTGTCAGTGAAAATAAATAATAATAATAATTAATGTTTAATTATACTTACCTATCAGAATAAATAACTTAATAACTTAAAATGTGATAACTTTTCACAATTAAAATAAAATTAAAAACAAATATGGGAGGTCATTATCAAATTGATAATTTTTCTTTCATAGAAAAAAATGGTTTCGGAAGCGTGGAAGTACTTTAATAAAGTTGTGGTAAATGATAAGAAGTATGGAGATTGCAAAAAATGTCATAAAAGAATCGCTTGTCCAGGAAGCAGCACAAATGGCCTTATTGGACACGTCAAAAGTTGCGAGAAAATAGATTTAAAACCATTCAGTTCCAGACCAGTTTTGACTAAAATGTCATTAAACGATCTTCTTGCCAAGTTGACAGCTCTTGACGGGTATTCGATTAGGTCCATAACTCAATCTGAAACACTAAGAATGCTTTTTGAAAATTACGGGCATAGTTTGCCTAAGATATAACTTATTAGATATAACTTGTTCGTTAAAAAGTTGTGATAAAAAAAATATTTATGTACTAAGAAATATAAAAATATAAATTTTTTAAAATTTTATTATGAATTATAAATCGAAATATTTAAAATTAAAAAATAAAAATACAAGAACAATGTTTAATTATCAAATAGAGAGTTTAATTTTTTTATCAAATAGATAGTTTAATTTTTATAACAAAATATTATCGAAACTCCGATTTTTTCTCGACTCCGACGGAGTTTTTTCTCGATTTCTCTCGACTCCGTTTTTTCTCGATTTTGGATCCTTTGGTTTGTATTAAGAAAGGTTTAAAAAAATATATATATTAAAAGACAAAATAAATGAATTAGATGACGCAAGGAGGATTGAAAGAAATGACAATGAGATTAATCTGCATTAGTTAATACAAAATACAAGTTAATACAAAAATCTTTAAAAAAATAAAAAATTTATTGAAAGTTTTAAAGGGTGACACTATGAAATCATAAAAGTTTCTAAATTTAAATTTTTGTTACAACACTTTAATTTCTAAGATAAGTACACATGTTCAACAACTCATTGTTTTCTAATTGTCTAAGTAGTTTTGTCTTTACAATTTCAACTTCCTCTAATATTTAATGAAAGTTGATATTAAAAAACTATTAGATTATAATATACAAGAAAACATGCTCATGATTTAATATAATATGAGGAACTTTAATAACTCCATGAGTACATTACAATTATGGTAGAGACTTTTATAAGTTTTTAGTAATTTTTGTTTAAAGCGATTCAAAAACTTTTATCTTGTCAAACTAAATTTATTTATTGAACTTGAATTGTTTTTGTTTACTTCGTGAATAGTGTCATGTTCAGTATTTCTTTTTTTTGACAAATTTCTAAACTTTACATGGTTTCCAACCCTTTCATTAGGACTTTAAATAATTTTGATGATATCACCGATTGCAAAACTTAAAGCGTGTCTTTGTGAATGCATGTATAGCATTTTCAGCTACTATTATATTAGTTACTACTTAAACTCAGTTCTTTGTTATCCCTTTTAGAAAGTATAAGCAACTGATGATATTTTTTATTTTTCTTTAATTAGTCACGGTTAGCACGGATCCTTATAATGCCTACCTATCTGTCCCAAGAATGTCACTTATACGGTAAGTTAGCGTACTCACCAAGGTACCCTGTGATGCAAATTTTGAAATCATTTAGTTTTGTGCGTGGAAAATAAGTTTATTTGAATTCGAAATTAAGTCAAATTTTGACTTCATAGTCCGCCAATAAAAACACTTGTAGAATTTGAACCACATAATATAACTTGAAAAAATTAATGCAAATGTAGCCAATAATCTTATTAAACTCTGGACAAAATTTCAGCCTGATTGGATGACTGGAGTAGGATTTATTGCAGTTTTAGTTGAAGTTTTGTCAGTTTTTTGCTACTTATACCTCAAAGCGTTACCAATTACTTTGAAGTTCGGTCACTATTTTTAAAATAGCGGTTACCTGAGTGTTCTACTATGTAACACCAACAACTTTTGTTTAATTATTTTATCGGTACATGTACAGTTTTCATTTTACAGACCAAAATAGTGGTTTGCTACTTAAAGTATGATTTAAATTGGCCAATGCCAATGGCGTTGACACGGCCTTCATAGTGGAATGGGTCAACCCATCAATTTCTAAAATAAAATCTATAGTTTCTAAAATAACTGCCTATATTTCTAAAACAAAAGGTCCTCGGAAAAAAAAAAGTGGGCTGGCCATGGTTCCCTTGACGGCCATGTGTGCATAGCGTGAATATACCAACATTTCCTAAAGTATAAACAACTGCCAGAATGCAAAAAAATTCTAAAAAAATGCTTAAGAAGGATTTCTAGGGATACCTACATAGAAAATAAAAATATTTATTTATCCGAAAACAGAACAACTGTGAAAAAATCAAATATTTTTTATATTGACAATGATAATTGACTTAAAAAGTTTAAGACATCTGACCAATCCAAAGTTTGGAGGGCCAGACGGAGGAAAATTACTCTAACTGAATAACTAATTAGGTTTAAAGATTGTTTTGAAATAAAACAACCCGCGTGACAACGATCATTAGTTTAATAAGTGTGACAATTATCAATAATGTGATTTCCTTACAAGTAAGGTTTAAATTATAAAAAATTGTTTATAGTTTAAACAATTGTTTCCTGGTAAGGAAAGAACTATTCAAGAATTATTTCCTTGTAATTTTATACTACCTCAATTAAATTAAGTAAATATTTTCTTTATTTTAATAGTTTTTAATTAATAATATTTGTTACAGTTTTATATGGATTGTTATCAAATATAAATTTAGGTCAAGTTTTGTAAAAGGAAGAGTTTGATTTAGTAAAGTCAAATTTAGTGAATTGCCACGATGCCAAATCAAGCAAAGAATCATGATAAAAATCAAAAGTTTGAGTGCTTGCTCTGTCTAAAAAAATGTTTAAGACAGCTTTGCAAGCTGAACAAGACCAAGATCAATATCAGTGATACTTGGGTATCAAAAGGGTTCTGCGAATCGTGTAGAATTACTTTGCACAGAAAACAAGAGGAGAAAGAAGTTGCACTCCCTCCTTTGTTTGATTTTGAGTCAATGCAAGTGAGACCTAAAACAAGATGCACGATGTTGTTGCCTAATTAGTCGTTCAAAGCTGCAAGAAAAACATCCTCTTATAGAGCAAATCACAATTGAGAAAAACCAAAATTGCGTTGCAGCAAATGCCTCAGTCCTTTAGGAAAAGGTTTGCTCCACCAATGCTCTCAAATAATGTTAAGGAAAAACATTCAATCTTTAGCAGCAAAAGGTGCCAAATCATCCGAACAAATTGCGTCTCGAGTTATTTCTAATAAAGAATTATCTCCGCAAGAAACTATTCTACTGAACTATTCTAAAGCATCTGGCGGGCCTCCACTTACAATTACCCCTGGTAAATATTTATTATTAAATAATTTTAACATATACCAGGTATACCGGTATGAAGTGAGCGTCAAGATACAAATGTCTCGATAGGGAACATTTGTTGTGAACAAGCCTTTATTTTTTTTTGTTTGTTTGCTATGACATCTGTGAAACATATTTAGTATACATCAAGTCATTGAACAGACAACATCATATTTTTTCATCGTGTTAAAAATGTCGAATTTTGTACCGGAAAGTGATGATTTGCGGAAAGCATTAATTTTTTGTTTTCATTTGAAGAAAAGTGCTGCAGAGTCGCATCGAATGATTGTCGAGGCATATGGTGATCATGCTCTATTAGAAACAACATGCAAAAAATGGTTTCAACGGTTCAGAAATAATGATTTTGATGTGAGAAATGAAGAACGTGGAAGACCACCAAAAAAGTTTGAAGACACTGAATTGCAAACGATATTGGATGGAGATGACACTTTGAGTCAAAAGCAAATGTTGCTTGTTGCACAGCAAACAATTTCTGACCGTTTAGAAGCTATGGGAAAGATCCAAAAGTGTGGAAAATGAGTGCCACATGAATTGAATGAAAGACAGATGGAAAACCGAAAAAAAACTTGAGAAATTTTGCTTCGAAGACACGAAAGAAAATCGGTTTTGCATCGGATTGTTACTGGCGATGAAAAATGGATTTATTTTAAGAATCCTAAACGGAAAAAATCATGGGTTAATCCGGGACAACCATCAACATTGACTGCAAAACCGAATCGATTTGGCAAGAAGAAAATTCTGTGTGTTTGGTGGGACCAGAAAGGTGTAGTGTTCCACGAGCTCCTAAAACCTGGTGAAACCGTCAATACTGATCGCTCCCGACAACAAATGATCAATTTGAACCATGCATTGATCGAGAAACGACCAGAATGGGCCAGAAGACACGGCAAGGTAATTTTGCTCCATGACAATGCACCTGCACACAAAGCAAAACCGGTTCAGGATACAATCAAAACACTTGGCTGGGAGCTGCTACCCCACCCGCTGTATTCACCAGACTTGGCTCCTTCCGACTACCATTTGTTTTCATCGATGGGACACGCGTTGGCTGAGCAGCACTTTGATTCCTACGAGGAGGTCGAAAATTGGGTGTCTGGTTGGTTTGCTTTAAAAAACAAACAATTTTATTGGCGTGGTATCCACAAATTGCCAGAAAGGTGGTCAAAATGTGTAGAAAACAATGGCCAATACTTTGAATAAAATATTTTATACTTTCCCATTAATAATTAGTGTTTTATTTTCACAAAAAACGCTTATTTCATACCGGTATACCTGGTATATTGAAATAAAGCCTTGACTATTTAGAAATAACACTAGATAGATTTCAAGAAGTATATTTTTGACAAGTTTCTAATTTCTTAAAAAACGAATAATTAGAAAGTTTTACACAAACTTTATTTTTTAAGTTTTAAACAAAGTTTATTGTAACTATAAAATATGTATATTTTGTTTTTAGGTCAAAGTAGTGTGCAAACACCTTCAAGTGCTCCAAAACTGACCACTGTAGCCCTTGTAAATGTGCAATTAAATACGGGCCTGTTAAACAACGGATTTAAGAAACTTGTTAAAACTATAAACAAAACATCAAGCAGCAAGATGGTAGAGCGAAGTTTCTAAATGAATTTTCTAAGACTAGGTCAACAATTAAGCGATTTCTTCAACTGCAGCGACTTAAAAAACCACAGACGAAAAAACAGATTTGAATAGTTCATGTTGTTGCTCACTGCAATGATTTATCAAGTCTTGTGAATCATTTTGTCCAGTCTCGCAAAAATTCTGGTGGCTATTTTGTTAAGCTCAAAATTGATGGTGGCAAAGTTTTTCTCAAGTTTTGCCTAAGCATTGTTGATACTGAGTTAATGGATGAAACCAGCTCACCGCACCAACAAAAACCTCTTACTCAAAGGACTGGTAAAGACACTGGAGTTAAGAGACAAATTATTGTTGGGGTTTTAGAAGTCTTTGCCAGAAACACACTCCAATATTGAACAAATCTGGTCACTGATTAATGCAAATGGAGTTAGTTGCAAATATAGTTTGTGGTCTTCAAACTTATTATAGTACGCACCCTTGCACCTGGTGTGACGTCAAATCTAATTATCTTGCCAAAACTGTAAACTTGCAAACACTGGGATCAATTAATTCAAGCCTTGAGTTTTTTCAGTAATCTGGCGGGGTTGTTGCTAATGCAAAGTTGTTTGGTAATGTCATTCAAAAACCAATCATCTGCGGGCCTGTCAATGTTCTGATTTTGGAAATCTCCTCTTAGGAGTTGCCAACCATTTTTTCAAGATCCTTAAAACTGCTTGGATAGAAGCTGTTTAGTGGCCAGCTGCCCTCCACATTTAACTGAGCCCGTATCACGTTGGCCAGTTTGAGGTAACTGAATG
>NC_061156.1:49622252-49642252 GCF_022113875.1 Hydra vulgaris | reverse complement strand
TACTACTGTAAAAATTGTTTCAATATTTTTGTGAGAATAAAAAAGATTCGAGTCATCTGCGAATAAAATAAAATTTAATAGGTTTGACGTTGAAGACAAATCATTTATGTATAATAAGAAAAGTAAAGGTCCTAGTATAGAACTCTGTGGGACTCCGCAAGTTATAGTTTTTTTGGTCGTTTCTAAATTTTCAATTTGTACGTATTTTTTTCTGTTCTAAAGGTCTTTTTCAAACCAAAATAAGTTTGCTTCCTTTATTCCGTAATAGTCCAGTTTTTTTATTAAAATGGAATGAGTTACCGTATCAAAAGCTTAGGACAGATCAATGAAAACTCCTAACGTAAAACAGTCTTCTTTAAATGCATTAGATAAGTAATTAACTAACTCTACTATTGCGTGATCTGTTGAATGTTGTTCTTTGAAACCAAATTGTATACTATATAACATGTTTTTTTCAGTTAAATGATTATACAGCCTATTGTACATTATGCGTTCAAGCAATTTTGAGAAACAAGACAAAACAGATATAGGTCGGTAATTAGAATGGTCTGACTAATCTCAAGACTTAAATATCCAGTGGGCACGGGACGTAAAAAAGACGTCCTTAGGACGTTCAAATCGGGTCCGTCCGTCCCATTACAAATCTAAACGTCTTTTGAAGGTCTTTCTCGCGTCCAATAATTTTTTCGTACAAAAAATACCCAGAATGCTTTATTAAATAAAAAAAAATCACTTATATAACGCAAGCGCTAAAACTTCCAAAAATTTTTAAGTAACGCATTTTTAATAAGGTTTTTTTTCAATTACAAAAGAAGTCTTTTTACAACGACTAATAGACACGTTCTAGCTAATTTTTATTTTTGTTATCAATTACTTGTATAGTATTGCTATATCAAAAACCTAGTATAGTATTGCTACATCAAGAACCAAGTTCTAACATTTTCAAATATTTAGACATCTCATACAGAATCAAATTTTTCAATAGGAAAACCTGTTAATGATACATAGAACAATTATCCTGATAATTCTTTGAATTCAATGTCTTTACTCGACAACATTGTGCTATTCTTTAATAGGACCAGTACATTAGTTTACGATCTTCTTAAAATATTGCCAAATCAAGGTTTGAAACTTCCCAAAGATGCAAGGAGAATTTTAAAAATACCTAAAGAAAAGTGACTTACGGACAGGTTCTTGCTAATTTATATATATATACTTTTAAACATATAATTACTTGTTTTCATTGATACAGATATTGAAACTGATACAGATATTGAAAGAAATAGTTAAAAACTGGGTATATGATATACTATATATATATAGTAAGTATATAGTATTTCAAGTATAATATTTGATATACTATATCAAGAACAAAGTTCTGACTGTTTGAAAGACTTAGACATCGCAGAATCTCATGCATAGTCATATTTTTCAAAAGGAAAACCTTTTAATAAGACAGAGAGTTTATGCTGGTAATTCAATATAATTCAATATCTTTAATTAACAACTTTTAGATTCGAAATTATTGGAACAGTACATTATTCGAAGTAATTGGACCAGTATATTAGTTAATGAACTTTTTGAAATATTACAATATCAAGGTTTGAACTTTGCTAATAACTAATTATTTAACTTTAGTAATTAGTTATTAGTGAAGTTCAAAAGTTTTCACTAAAAAATAAGTCTAATTGAAAAAGTGAAACCAGTCGTAACAGTTATATAAGAGACAGGAGGGTAAAAAATTTCCTTTACACTAAAGGAAATTTTCTGCCCACCTGTCTCTTATATAACTGCTATGACTTGTTTATTTTTTTTAATTAGACATTTTTTAGTGACTTATCCTTCTCTTTTATTATCTGATTTTCTAAAAGTATCCTTTAGACGATAGATGTGAATAATTTTTCTCTTTTATCATTCTTTAAAAGCTCAAAATGAATAATTTTAATTAAAGTCAATATTTATATTTATTATTAGATAAAATTTATTTTTTAGTAACTTATCCAACTTAAATAAGAATAAGAAAAATATATTTAAAGATGGAATTGATTTAATATTTTTTTAAAATTTAATATTTTTTAAAATTTAATATTTTTTAAAATTTAATATTTTTTAAAATTTAATATTTTTTAAAATTTAATATTTTTTAAAATTTAATATTTTTTAAAATTTAATATTTTTTAAAATTTAATATTTTTTTAATATTGATTTTATGACTTTTTTATGTTTTTTTGAAAATTTATGGTTTTACTTTTATTATTTAGTAAAAAATATATAACCCAGCAAAAACATTTATATCAGAATTTCAGTGAATCTATATAGACATTTTTGGTAATTGCAGTTTTGGTATTCATTTATTTGTTTCATTACATAATGTAACCATTCATATCATTATATAATGTAACCATTATATAATGTAATCATTAAAAAATGTAATCATATATAATTAATCATTTGTTTCATTATATAATGTAATCATTCATTAATTGCAGTTATGCTAATCATTTATGACCCATTAGTGGCAGCAGCTAAAAGTGGCTAACATATGAATAACCACTATATCACTTGTTAGAATGTTATTGGCAATTTACTAAGTAACCGATGAGAAACTCTCCTTAATTTATCCTTATTTTTTTTTTATCATTTAGGAAATTTTATCAAAGTGAATTAATTATACCTATTAATAAAAAAATTATATAGTCCTTTGATAGATTGCAAACCTATATTTCTATTGATATATATATGTAGTTAGTTAGTGGTAAACTGCGTGGATCTTATCCACAAGCTGAGACGTTGTAACGTTCAGCTATAGCAGTCCAGTACTTTTTTTTTCTTTTCTTTTAAATTGATATTTTCTTATTTTTTAAGCCAATCGTCTAAACTTGCTTTAAAACTATTCAAACTCTCGGAATTTACAACTTTTTCCGGAAGTTTGTTCCAAATTTGGCAAACTCTGTTTGTGAAGAAATAGATTCTGGAGCTAACCGACGCATGAAAGTCATTTATTTCCCAAGAAGTAAAACACTGCATTCTAATTTTATGTTTGAGATCTCTAATAGAAGAACATGGGCCATCTAATTTAATGCTTGACTTATAGACTGGTTTGACATTAAGATTGACAAATTCTAGATTGTTTAATATCTTATATAAATGAATAAGGTCTCCTCGTTTTCTTCTGAGATTTAAAATAATTAAATCTATTTTAACTAGCCATTTCTCATAACTTAGCATTCGGTTTGAGTATGGCATTTTTGTGGCTCTACGTTGAACTCTTTCAAGCATTGAGATTTCGGCCACATTCGGAGGACTCCACGCTGGAGCCGCAAATTCAAGATGGGGTCGCACATAAGTAGTATTCAAAATTTTCCAAATGTAACAATCTCTACTTGCAAAGGCATTTTTCAATATCCCCAGTATTTTTGAAGCTTTGTTAACACATACTTGCGTTTGATGCTTCCACCTCATATCCGGTTGTACAAGACACCTAAATCTCTTTCTAATACAATATTTGAGATGTCATAAATCATTCCATTTATATTCATTGAGTATGTTTTATCAATACCTCGAAAAACTTTCTGATTGCAGAATCTCATCTCCTTACATTTTTTGCAGTTTAGTTCGATACCCCAATTGTTGCACCATTTCACAATGTTGTCAAAGTCGGTTTGTTTTTACGCTTTGTTTATTAATGGAATCTTCTATGGCTATTATTTTGCTATCATCAGCATACATTTTAAATGTGTTTAGCACAACTTCTGGGAGGTCATTTATGAATAGCAGAAACGACATTGGACCCAAAACGAAACCTTGAGGCACGCTACTGGTAACTGAAACCCATACTAAAACTGTATTACTAATAGCAACTCTTAGTTTCCTTTTTTGCAAGAAAACTTCCAGCCCAGTTATATATTTTACCAGTTATACCATATGCTTTAATCTTGTCAATAATCTTTTGTGTTCTACTTTGTCAAAATCCTTTGCGAAGTCAAGATATATGAGGCATAACGGTTTACCTTTTGCAGTTTCAAATGTAATTGTGTCAATTGTCTCAATAAGATTTGTTGTGCATTATTTGTTTGGAACAAAACCAGTTTGCTCCTTGGATATAAGTCTATTTGAAACTAAATGTTGCAGAGTTGTGTCTTGAATGAGCTTCTCGAACATTTTAAAAATCACAGATGTTAGGGATACTAGTCTGTAGTTTTCTGGTTCAAGGTTTGATCCCCTTTTGTAAATTGCTGATATATTTTCAACAGAACAGTGGTAAGGGACACATCCAGTGTCAAAGCTTAATTTAAAAATATGAACAATTGGGTCCATAAAACCTTCTAATTATAATTAAATTTTTTTTAAAAATGTGCAAAAAGTTGTTTATTTTTAATAAAAAATAAACCACTTTTTGCAACTTTGTATCAAGAAATGATTGATCACATTCAAAAAACTAGGCGATAGAATCACACTCGTAAAAACTAAAACTATTCTTAACTTTAAACATTTTTTGTATTATATTATTCTTAAGATAAGTAAGTAAATGAAAAAAAGACTATATATTAGTTAATTAAAAAACAATATGCTAATCTAATATATATATATATATATATATATATATATATATATATATATATATATATATATATATATATATATATATATATATATATATATATATACTAGGTTGGTTGAAAAGTTCGCGGAGCGGCACCTATGTTGCAGTAGTAGAAACAAATTTATAACTGTATTAAACGTATTCATTCTTCGTATGAACGCATAAAAAATTTCAAGTCGATATGTCATTTCAGTCTTTGTTTACAAGCTATTGAAATTAGACGTGTCATAGTATTTTTTAAAATGGAAAATATTGAACATCGTGCTGTAATAAAATTCTTTGTGAAAAAAGGTTTAAAGCCCATGGAAATTCATAATGAAATGGTAAATGTGTTGGGTGATGATGCTCCTTCAAAAACAACAGTATGCAAATGGGCTGCGGAGTTTCAACGTGGGCGTTCAAGCCTTGAAGATGACCCTCGCTCTGGACGTCCAAAAAGTGCTACTACTGAAGAAACGATTAATGCTGTGCATGACATGGTTATGGATGATAGACGATTGACCAAACGTGAAATTGCTGAGGCTGTGGGCATCTCAGATGAACGGGTATTACACATCTTGCACGATGAATTACGTCTGAGAAAGCTGTTGGCAAGATGGGTGCCGCATTCGCTAACTCTGGATCAGAAACGCACTCGAGTAAAACTTTCTCAAGAACATTTGGCCCGTTTTCAAAAGAATAAAACAGATTTTGTGCGTCGATTCGTAACCATGGATGAGACTTGGGTTTACCACTATGATCCGATGCTGCGACAACAAACTGCAGAGTGGACAGAACCCGGTTGTTCAGCTCCGAAGCAAGTGAAGGCGTCAAAATCGTCAAAGAAGGTTATGGCATCAGTTTTTTGGGATGCGAAAAGAATTTTATCAACAGATTACCTTCAAACCGGTAAAACGATAACAGGTGAATATTATAAAAATCTTTTGGACCAGTTGGATAAAAAAATTCGTGAGAAAAGACCTGGTTTGCTGCATAAAAAAATCATTTATCACCAGGACAACGCACATTTGTATAACATAATGTTCTGAAAGCAACTCACTTAGTCATCTTCCAAACTAAATTATGTCTTCAGGCTTTCCACAACTGCAACTTTGCTTATTTCTGGTAACTTCTTTCTATGCTCAGCCACTACTTGAAGGATGAATTGCGTCTGCTTATCAGATTTTGTCCGGAGTCCGCTATACTCCTGAATGAGGGCGACACCTCGCTCTGCAGTGTCGTTAGTAACTCGAAGTTTACCAACAAATGTCTGTGCTTCAGTAAAGGCAGGCAGATCACGCCAGATGGCAGGATCTTCATCGAAGAAGCTGGTTGAAATGTTCAGAGCACTAAAAAACTTCTTTGCATTTGTTGTCACGAAGTCAGGTATCTCCTTTTCTCTTATATCTTGGTCTAATAGAGAGATGCGTTTGGCTGGTTCTTGTACTCCAGGGTTGTCCAACGCCTTGACCATCTTTCTCTTATCTTCAACAGAAATGGAATCGTCAAAAAAAGAAAAGCCTACGAGTACTTCCGACAAGTACCAAAGGTGTCCTTTTAACTTCTTCAAGGCAGCAAGCGATGTACAGTTTCCAGAAGCCAACAATTCCTTACAGAGCAGAAAGTCGTTCTTTGGAGCTGAGATTCCAAGACGAGAAGAAAACCAGCCTTTTATGTAGAACTTCACTGCAAACACACAGAGATCCTTGAGTCCATTGAGCTCACAGTCAGTAAGATGAAATCCACTGTTTCTGAAGATAAATATCTTCATGCTGTAAATGAGACGTGACATGAATCTGGCTCTGTGCATCGCTCCTGGTTTCATGAATCTGACACCTCTCGGAGGAACGCCTCCCAAGAAAATAATTTTTATTTCAAGGAGCTCTCTGTAATCGTCTCTGGGGTGTTCCGTGTGTAGCTGCTCAGTGGCATAGGAAAGAGTCCTCTGCCTGGTTTCCGAATCAAGTTGAGCCATTACAGCGTCATCCTGGATCCCTGCATGAAAGTCAGCAGTTTGAATGTTTGGCCAGAACTGTTTAAACCTCTTGAATAATTGTATCTCGGGTGATGATGAAGGGCTGATGCATAAGGAAAACACTTCCTTGAGCATAATCTCATGGATGTGGTGGCGGCATGCTAAGTACAGTACATCATGGCCGAGTTTTCCTTCCAGAAGAACACACGCTCCATTACGTCGCCCAGTGTTAGCCGCTGTTGTGTCAAAACTAAAGGCCTTAATATCGTCTTTGATCTTCCAATCATCAATTATCTGGACAATGGCGTCGCATATGGCATGTCCTGTTCCCGATGAAAGCTTAGAAGCTGGTCAACACCATCATAAGAAACAACAATCGGCAATCTGTCTACTTTTTCATCTCCTGTCAAATCCTTCATCAGCTTTCCATCCCAGTGGATAGTTAGAGGCTTTCCGTGACTTTGAAACTCTACTTTCAGTTCCTTTGATCTCAGTTCTCGATGCTTCAGCCGGTACCTGCGAACGGAAGATCGGTTCACAGCAAATTCTGCCGCGTTCTGGCCTGTTGCAGAAATAACGGATGCCACAGTGTGAACAGCATGCCTGTCACTGATCCCAGCTCTGTCAAGGGAACCAAGAACTTCCGGTGTAAGGATGTTTTTTCTCCCGCGTTTTTGAAGGCATGGATTTGGACTGGTAAGGCTTGATGTCGAAGGTCCTGAGAAATCTGCATCCTGTGATTCGTCGGAGGAGGTGTCTTCCAGCACAGCCGTGTCAAACATTTTCCTATTCGCTTCCTCACTAGCATCTTTTCTCTTCTTCATTTGGTTATCTCGTTTTTCTTTCTCCTTTTCCTTATTCTCCAAGTTCTTGTCCAATCCTGCCATAGATCCTCGCCTACCAGGTTCCCGTTGAGCAAGCAAAAATTGCTTATCTTCTTCAATGTTTATCATTTGCAGAGCATCGCCATGAGAAATATCAAACAGATTCGGAAACTCAGCAATAAAAGCTTCTTCATTCCTCTTCTGTGTTTCAGTTTTTCTGTTTTTGTTTTTCTTAAGGTTATCCCAAGTCAGAACCAAATGTTCCAACTTCTTTATTGCTCTTCGTTCATCCCGGACTGGTATTCTTGCACGGCTCCAGTACGTGAAGAGTTGTCAAATTGTTTCTTTGGCAGCTAAATGCTTCGTTTCTTCAACGACCTTCAGATGGTAAAAAAACACACCAAGGACGTCCTGTATTGATGGCAATTTAGCGCCTGTAAACTCTTCTTTCACTGTCCCAAGTAAATATATCTCAGACTGCTTCCTTGTTGATACTGCCATGGCAACTTTATTAATTAATTTCTATAACACAAATAAAAAACACATGTTCACAAGCAACTAGTGTAGACAAAAGCACGTTAAAGTAAGCAACAAAGGAGATCAGGTTAAAACAAACCCTGCCACAGTCGGTACGGTGGTCCTTATGTCATACTTTTGGCATTATGGCGTGGCTGGACAGCTCGGGCACATACACCAAAATTCCGGGTCATTGAGCATACCCTAAATATTATTTAATTGTAAAAATCTTTCAGGGTATTTTGTTTTTGAACAGTTGGATCCCTCCTAGGGAGCGCCCGTATTAAAATTCAAAAGTTGTAAAATAAGGACCACCCTAATATATATATATATATATATATATATATATATATATATATATATATATATATATATATATATATATATATATATATATATAAAAAATTTATAGGGCTCTATTCATATATATTATGACCTAGCGATATATTGGTGCATAACCTATTTTTTCGGCGAATGAGGTTTTTAACGGCTCTAATCCGATTGACTGGGCAAAGTGTATTTTCTGCCAAAGTACCTCTGCATACAAGTCGATTTGTCCCGCTAATTCTGAACGTTCGGATTATTTGATAGGTTACAAGTCACTAGCTAAAATCTTACCACAATTTGTGAGACAGATTTGCTACCGTCTGGTTTTTATAATCAGCGATTAGATGACGGCAGTGGGTTTAAAAGTATTTTAATATCAAACAAAGTTAAGTGATATAAACCCTGTAGGATGTTTTACTACTCCACTGAACTCAATCGAGTAGCTAAACGTCTTTGTTGCGCTTCCCTAACTGCAGAGGATGGATCCTCATTAAATGAAGCCAAATCACTTAACGTTGAGCACAGTTCATTCAGAAAATCAATGTCCAGTGATATGAGAAAATTAAATTTGGTTTACAAACAAACGGTTTGTCTTATTTGTGATACCATTGAGTCAAAAGACTTATTGCACAGTGTCTGTACCACGGATCTGGATATTAAAGTCCGCGAGTGTACTATGACCTCGGGTGACTCTACATTATTGACCAAGTTAAGCGACACAGGTTTTGTTGCTCAAGAGGCTAAGTATCATAATAAGTATCTCAATAACCTTTAAAAAAAAAACGTGCTTTTGATAGACGCATGCCTGCTAAAACGCAATAATTAGACGATAAAGTTGACTTTGTACATGGTATTGTTTTGGCTCAGCTGATAGCTTACATTGAATAAACAAGGTTAAAGGCATTGCTCCCATCTTCAAACTATTTGGTCTAGCTAGACTATATGCTGATTGCTTGTCCCAAATAATTGAAAATAATCAACATACACCAACTTAGCGTATGAATACATTTACATGCAACATATATATATATATATATATATATATATATATATATATATATATATATATATATATATATATATATATATATATATATGCAACATTGCACACGTTTAAAAGAAAGATTACAAGCCTATTTTCCTAACATGCATGCACAACAGGACGGTCAAGATGTTTTACTTGTTTTTAAATGTGTTATTGGTCCAGCACTTCTTAAAGCCTGTCAGTATGACTGTGATTGTGATGTTGTGTGTTTGTCAAAGGGTGCGCATATTATACGTTAAACTATATTTGATACCGCTGAACCTTCTACAGATACATTTCAGGCAGGTTATAAAGAAAGGTCAGTATCAAAAAACCTCCTTGCACTCGTTAATATGATACTAGAAGGTCTCAGTATTGTTATTCAAACCAAGATAAATAACACTTCTGCTGCACTTACTAGCCAGGTACTAACTTATTCACTTACTCCTGCTGCACTTACTAGCCAGGTAATTATTCCTGCTGCACTTATTAGCCAGGTACTTACTTTTAATAGTGTGAAACAAAAGCGATCAAAGAAATCTATCTCTTCTGTTGTTAAAATTAGACGAATTCAATCATAAAATACTCTATTACCTCTGTATGTTAGTTTACTTGTGCATAGAACTGCAAGAAAACGATAAATTATTGATGAGTTGTTTTATCTTAACTTAAGTGTATCATACAATCGAGTACTTGCACTAATAACTGCACTAGAAAATGAAGTATGTGATTAGTATAACAGTGATCAAGTCAAGTCAGCTGCAACAGTAAACATTTGTTACTGTCGATAATATTGATCACAACCCCACAGCAATACCAGTTCGTGGAGCATTTTATGGGACAGCTATTTCATAAGCTCAGCACCTGATAATTACAGTACTGGAGTTCCAAGCAATGTTATTTTGCTTCTTAACTCGCTTGGTAGTAATAAAATAAAACCTATACCGGAATCATACTCAGATGTTACCCTAGTTAGACTTAAAAATGATCAATCAGCTATACTTGTCAGCAGTTGTCCATTTACAGGTAGTGGTGCTGTGTGGGAACAAGAACTCAATAAAGAATATTTATGGCTTGAAACTGTTAGACTAGGGTCATGATGCCGATGGATAAACTGACAATTTGCAATCAGTGTAATGGCTTTCATGGTCGGCATATCATGCCAATAACACTGGACTAATTAAAACCCCCTATAGTCACTAGTTTCACTGTTGCCACACTAAGTGGTTGTAATAAAAAGTTCTATCAATCATCTTCTTTCTGAACAGATCCCTGTTAATACGTTTGATCAACTGCTGTATGCTATTTTTAAAACTATTTAATGGAACTGGCCTGATTTGTACGGAGAAGATAAATTCATTGTTATGATGGGTTGCCTACACATAGAAATGGCTTGCCTTAAAGCGCTTGGTAGTTTATTAAAAGGAAGCGGCTGGGTCGAGGCTGTTAATACAGCCGGATTTTTAACATTGGGCACCGGTGAAGCTCTTTTGTCTGCATCTCATGTAAAACATTGTCAGTATGTACATGAAATTTCTGTTTCTAAAAATCATGCACTACAGTATCAAGAGTACAAGTCCTATTGTAGTTTGCTTGACGACGGCGTTCAACCGTTGCCTTTCACTAGCTGGTGCGTAAAGCAAATGGTTCATCCACAGTTTGCTTATTGAAGTGCAGTCAAAAAAGTTTAGCTTATTTTGCTTACGTTTATCAGATTTCTGCGTACTTCAATTTTGAATCTATACTTAGATAGCTTGACAAAACTAATTTCATGGTTTTGTTGCTCGATTGTGCACATTCGAGACAAGGTTTGTCTTTCGCAGAGTAGTCCATTAACTTTAGCTGCATTTAACGCCGGAAAATTTACTGTTCAAATAACTGTACAAAAATTTTCAGCAAAGGCTATTGATCAAAGCCATGAACAATGCAACACTGTAGTTAAAGATTATGATGGTGCAATTACATCGTTGGTGCAACACGCATTACGTCGTTGGATGATTGCAGGACCGGAAGTATCTAGGCTCGTTGAAGAATTTCAATACAAAATCCGTGAGGCCAATGCAGGTTGCAGACATCATGATCAACAAAAAAGCATTCAGGCAGCTTTCATAAAAGATGTGAATGCCCTAGCTTATACACTAGTTGATATGGCAATTCATTTCAAGTTGACAGTGAAGATATTGTAGTATCCTAGAAGGAAGTGATTGGCATCCAAAATGGATCACGCTTCCTGAAGCTGATAAATGCTGTCCTGAGTTAATTCAGTGCGGATGTAAGACAGATTGTACAACACGCCGCTGTAAATGTGTTCGTAACAGCTTAAAATGTACTGCTCTTTGCAGCTGTCTAGGAGAGTGTATTAGAGATTGAAATGTAGCAATGCATAGATTAATATTATCTAATATACTTATTAAAAGTCATTTTGGTTTCTTAGCTGGTGTAAATTTTTGATCAGTTGCAAGTTTTTTAAAAATATATTAAAAAAATATATTCCTAGGACGGGGGGACGCGTTTTATGGGCAAAAGAGCTGTGCCAAGCTTTCTCTCCCTCATTTTCGCATCTGCGGTCAATGTATACTTTCTATGATCTACTATCCCTAAGATTTTGGCGAAGATTAGTTAAACAGTTTAAAATTTATTACGGTTGTTAGAAATCCAAGATGGCGGTAACTTCCAATATGAATTTAAGCCTGTTCTAGCCATGCTACGGTTTGCCACCATATCCTAAAAAGATCAGCAGAATTTTCTTAGTTGTTGGTGAAAATTTCATGCTTTTATCCACTTGAGCACAATTTCAGTCATTTTTAATGCTAATCTGCTGCACTATAACAATTTTTTTGGCATTAGCTGAGAATCTAAGCAAATACCAAAAATAGTACCTAATACTAAAAATACTACCTTATACCAAAGCATCGGCCTTTGATTTTTCCATCCGCTACTGTTAATTTCTGTTATGTTAAAAACACGGCGTTAATTTTTGTCCAAAAATCTTTCAGCGCGAATTGTTCGCGCGTCTATTAAAACTAAATGTCGTGTAGACTGGAATATTTTTACGTTTGGTTCAGTCTAAACTAAAATATGCAGTTAAGTAACCAAGGATCATGGGTTAATTGGTCTGAAGTTGATTGTTTTTATGTGTTAATATGTTGAAATAGGAGTTGCATTTTTTGTTCGTAAAAGAATATATGTATTTTTACACAATCTTCGTATTATTTTAATCATAATAAATAAGTCTACAAAAAGATGCTCGATAAACCACTATGTTAACTCTTCTATTCACACAGTTTTACATTTGAAATTGATACTTACATTAATATCTTTCTTTTTAGCGAGAGATTTTGAAAGTTAATGAATATATCTTGAGATATCTTATTTTTTCTTGTAAAAATTGACATTTTTGATTTTCAAAAAGTCTTAAAACCTTAAATAATAAATTAACTTTAAAATCTCTAACTAAATATGGACCTAACACACTAAGAACCATTTGTGGAATTTTTTTATAAATGAAGTAAAAGATAAGTATGAGTTTATCTCTGATGTTTCGATGTGACTTTTTAACTAATTTTCAGTAAACTGGCAGCCATTTTTAAAAAATATTTTTTTTATTATTTGATTAAAAAACAAACAAACTATTTTTTAAGACTTTATCTTGAATGTTAAATGTAAATGTTATACAATTTTTATTTATTTGTCGCTTAACATTAAAAAAAAAAGTTTTTAATTTTATATTTGAAAAAATATATTTTATAAAAATAATATTTATTATTAGGTATAAATATATAATATATATTTATACCTAATAATAAATATTATATATATATATATATATATATATATATATATATATATATATATATATATATATATATATATATATATATATATATATATATATATATATATAAAACAGTATAAAAAAAATGTTTACAAATATTTAACTTGCAACGTGTGACAGGCTACACATCAGTGTTGTCCATGTTTAATCGAGAAATGCATTCAGAAAGTTTTATGAAGTAAGTTTATGTTTATTTTACATTATTGTGTTATTAGAATATTTAAACACACTGAATATTATTTTTTATTTTATTTGGCTGAGGTAAGTAGGCTTTGAGATGAAAAAAAAAATGCTTGAAAGTTTTTGAAGTTCCAAGTTTTATCTTTTTATCGTTTATATTAGTTATTATTTTTACTTTTATATTTTTGTTTTGTTTTCTGTTTTCCTCCATATTTGTGAATTTCAAAGTTATGTTTATTAAATTTTAAATTTGTCTGGATTTTATTCTGCATTTTTTTTTTGTATACTTGTATTGTAACTTCATTTTTATGAAGGATAAATATTTTACTTGGTTACATATTATTAGATTATTATTAAGTTATTATTAAGTTGATAAACAAGTTTATTATTGATTACAACAGTGTTATTATTGAAAGACCTCTAGTAATGCAAAGACTGGTACTACTGAGAATAAAATGTGTAAACAGCTACAAAAAAGTAATTTAGGAATTATAATTAGTATATTCAAACAGCTAATTGTTACATTAAATAAGTAATGAACTAAAGTGTTCACAAGTTTTCTATTTTTACAGATTTAAATGTTTTATATTATAAATTTTTTATACAAATGTTGGTGTATATCTTAAAAAACTGTGTTTCTCTCATTTATATTCATTAATATCCATTTATATGTTGCATGTTCAAAAACCAAAACAATTTGTAAGGTTGTTTTTTAAAGTTGATAAACATCTGGTAAGGTATCAGATATACTTTGCATGAGGTTATAGTAATCTGATATAAGGTATTAGCTTATTCAAAACCTTGATGTTTGTGTTAAGGTTATCTAAGTAAAGCCATGATCAAAGTAGGGATGCGGAGTATTAAAAGGACTCAGGATTTGTATGTCACAAAAAGATTACTTCAAGTATTGTGAATTTCAAAATAGGTATCAGAGATGTAATGACTTGCAAGGTTGCTCAGTTTTATGACTTTTTATTAAAAAAATTATGCTGGCAAACATCAAAAAGAATGTACAAGCAACAAATTTTTTGGCTTCATTTTATTTCTGAAAATCCTTTTGCATTTTGATTATATGTCAATTTTTATATAAACTTCATAAAAAAGATAAGATATTCAAAATTTATTTCTATTAGTTTTTGAAAATATTACCTGTAAAAAATATCAATAGAATGGCATCTTTCCTTTGATATGCTATTTCTTTTTTTTAATAAATTAAGGTGTAGATATATATAGTAGTTCTATTGGTTAAGGTTAAGTTATTATATTGGTTTAAGAATAAATTATTCTATTAGTTTAAGATTAAGTTGGGGTTACCTATTTAATCCACAATACATCTAAAGCTTGGCTGTTCAAAAAGCTATGCAAATTACAGTGTGTGTAGATTTATAAAATAGAATTTAAAAATTGGATGAAAATAGAACATGTATGATAAATTGATAGGACAGTAGTAAAATTTTATTTTTGTTTTTTAGGTATTGGGCAGGCTGTACTTGACGTCTTACTTTCTTGCAACGAAATCAAAAGAACTACAAACCAATTAAATTAATTTTTATAGCAGTATTTTCTTTGAAGAATTTTCCCTTTATTTTATTTACTAATTACTTTATTTCATAATTTCTTTAAATTATTTTTGGAGATTTTTGGATTTAAGTTTTGGTGTTATACAAAATTTTAAGTTTAAAAAATTATTTTACATATGGATTCTTAGACTTTTAATAATTAATTTTTATTCAGAAGTACAATTATAATTGGAGTGTCTAGTTTTGTAATATTTTTTCTGCAAATATCAATTTGGTATTATGTTATCAATGTGAAAGTATAAACTCAAGATATAATTTTAAAAATGGTAGGATGAGGTACATAAACATACGCTTTGTTTTCTTATAACTAAAATTCAAGTTTAGCGCAAAATGTCTGTACCGATAGAAACCACTCGCAAAATCTTTTGATATTGATTGGTGTTTTAAAATTTTACTGTTATTTTTACATGGTTTCTACTTACTATGATAGTAAGTGTGAAAACACGCGCAAACTGGCAATCGGGAGATTTTTGAACAAAAGTTAACGCCGTGAAAGTTTTAGCAGACGGAATTACCTGGAAATTTTTGTTCAAAATTTTTATACGGTCGTTATTTTTTGCTAATTCCGTTAATTTTCGTTAATTTTAATAGTTTTATATAAAAAAAAACTTATTTTACTTGTTTAAAAAAAGTTTCATTTAATTGCAGTTCGATTCAATGAAAGACAAGGAGCAGAAGAAAAAATCGGTCGGTATTTTTTATTAATTCCGTTAATTTTCGTTAATTTTATTAGTTTTATATAAAAGAACTTATTTTACTTGTTTAAAAAAGGTTTCATTTATTCGAAGTTCGATTTAATGAAAGACAAGGAGCAAAAAAAAAAGTTCGAAACATACAGTTCGACTATCGAGCTAAGTGTTTTGAAAATTTTACCAAAATTTTATATAGTTTAATTAAAGAAAATTTTAAAAATATTAAATTACAGCTTTATTCAAAATTTTAAAATGTTTTTGTACATTTTTCAAACTTGTTAACTTTTCAAACTAACCTACAACTTGAGCTAAAAAATATATAAATTAGATTTAAATAAATTTTATAATTAAAAGAATAAATGTTTATTGTAGATAAATTTCAGTTAGTTGGTTTAGTTAATTTTTTTTTATTTTTTTAAAGGTCCTTTTGTTTGTATTTTAAAAATGTTTTTGACATTTTTTTAAATAAAATGTCAAAACGTGTTCAAAATGTAAAATGCCAAAACGTGTTTTGTTATTTGAACTTATTTTGAAAAATAACCAATTAATAAAGATGGTGAAGTAGTTGCCAAAACAGCCTGCAAAAATTGACAAAAAGTTTACTGAATTGCAAAGTTTAACATCCAGTATGAGATATCGCTCGTAAGTAACTGATTTATCTTTGTATAAATTATTAGTTGAAAAAGAAGAAAAAAACTCTACAAAGCCACAAGACAAAAAATTTTTTACTGCTTTTATTTTAACTAAACAGGTCGATTGAAGTTTTTTTTTGTTTCAGATGAGTATATTAAAAGTCAATACAAGGTCGAGCAACAAAAAAAAATAAGAGTTATGCAAGAAGTTTTAGATCGTTCAAGTAGTCCCAGATCAAAAAATATAGACTAACAGTATTTAAGTCACAAAACAAATTAGTTTTTTAAAGTCAGGAACAAAAACAGCTGGTTATTGATATTAATATCACAAAATTCTTGGTTTGTGAACCCGTCAATATAGTTAAAGCTTTTTAAAGATATAAAGTTTTAAAGATTTTGTTTATAGTTTTGACCCCCGTGCTAATATAAAAAGAAGGATAACTTTATCTAAGTACAAGTTACCGATGATATATCAGAATATGAAGGCACCATTAGATAAAAAGTTGACAAGTGAGCTAAAAAATGCAGATACTGTAGCATTCACCACTGGCTGCTGGACTTCTAAAGCAGTAGATTCATTCATTACTTTAGCTCTGAATTATATTGCCAATGATTAAATTTTAAAAATATTTTTTATTTGCTGTGAAGAGTTTTCAGAAAGCAAAAATGTTTGAATCAGTTTTTGGCTTGAGATCAAAACAAAGAGTAATGATAACTGGTGCTAAAAGCAACGTGATAATAGCAATAATACTTGTTTAGATAGAGCATTAAAAACAATGAAACAAAATTTATTTGAAGCAATGAAATTCAAGATGCTCTTGACATCTGCATAAAACTATCTTCTGAATAAAACTATTTTCTAAATAAAACACTTTAACCATTCTTTTTAAACTCATTTTTCAATCTTCTTAAACTCATCAATCATTCTTAACCTGTCAAGGAATTAAAAAAGAATGCAATAAACTTGATGGTTGGTTTCTTAAATTACTTAGTGTCCAAATTTCTATTCATAATATAAATTAGTTGTAATAAAACATGATCTTTTCTTCGTTTATAATGTCTTATTTTAAAGAAATTGCTCCTTTCAAAACGCGATAGAACAGTGACAGCATGATAGTAGAATCGATATTGATGTTGAGAACAGCTACAGAATCTAATAGAGACTCAGAAGTTTTAGATTTCAGAGTTTCATTTTATTGCATTCCTGCGTTAAGTTCCCCGTCTGAAAAGGTTTTCAGCTTGTCAGGAAATATTGTGATTGGTGTTTTGAGATTGGTGTTTTAAGACAATTGGTGTTTTCTCACGACAACTTTGAGAGTATTAAAAGGAAAAACTGGAGATTGAGCAATTCTGTGAATGAAAATAAAGAAGAGTGAAAAAGAGCTTTTAATTTTTTACAAATGACTGCTATGTCTTTTTGTTTTAATATTATTTTGTTTGCCCTCAAGAATATAAATATTATCTGATTTGCAACTTTGTATGTGTTTAAATTTTCAAATTTGCTTGCTTTTAAAATTATACAAATCTATTTTGTTGTATCTTTTATTTAAGACCCGTTTACAAAATATAACGTCCTTTGAAATAAATTAACGGCCGAAAACGGAAAGTTATTGTTAATAAAATTTAACAGAACGGATTTCAACGGAAATTCCGTAAATTTTTTTTTACAAAGTGTCTGGATGTCCAGCGATCGGACAAATATCTTTCCCACTAATTGTTTGAAAACTGTACCATGTGATCGCCGTAAAAAATGTAATTTGTGGGATTTATATGTTGATTTAGTGATTCTAAAGATGGCATCAGAATTTCATATGGGTGACCAATTTACCTAACTTAAAAAAAATCAGGATATTTTGGGAAAATACATTAAAAATACCATTTCTAATATTATAAAAGAAATATAAGAACCAAATCTGGTTTCAAAAAACATTTTCCATCAAAGAAACATCTGACTGCCTTACGTATGGAGAAATAGGATTCAACTGCATCTACAATGGGAAGAAGTTTAAACCCACCGCTTTTACAAGATTAAAGCAAAGGTATACTTAACATGTTTAATTTTATATCTACTTTTATGCATTAAATTCACATATAGCGATGAATAGAAAAAGTTTGTTTACCTTCATGCAACACGAACTCGTGTATATTAAACAGATGTCTTGACAGAAATCAATATTATAAAGGTGAGTTTATTGATTATGTTACAACTAAAAAACAATAAAACTTTTTTTTATATACAACCTAATATCTAACTCTGGTAAATCAGTAATGTAACGTAGTATATCATAAATTTGAACACTCTATATGTTATTCTATTACGGTTAAGATACGGTAAAGAGTTTTTACTTGTTATTAATATTTTTCGGAAAAAGTTGTTGGTCCTGTTGCACCTACCTACCCCATAACAGAATAGGGTTGTATACTTCTCATATGGCAATAAACAGAAAAATTCTGTTACCTTTAGGCAACACAAACTAGGAAACATAGAATTAAAGTTATAGGATTTTAAAAGGTAATAACAAAAAATTAGACTGATTAACTTTCAACCGAGTGATGATAAGAAGAAACTTTAAATTGTTAAAATGATTAAAGAACAATCTCAATGTATCACAGAGGTAACTTACTAAATTATTTTATAAAATAGTGATATGTATTACAAAATAATTTTAAATAAATTTGTTGCATTTGTTATGCATCTCTCAATTCACGTCAATTGGATGTAGATGAAAATATGAAATGACTTATATGCTTACTTTAAAAGCTAATATTAAGTTGATACAGCAATATATGATGAAATCTACTGGAAAAGTTATTACACTTAAAGATATTCAAAATGTAAATCAAGCTCCTTAAAATCAGAATGATAACAGTTCAATAACTCTGTTAAGTGAAATGCTTAAACAAAAGGATTCTCTGACAGAAGTTGTTGTTAATGATAACAATCAACTTCAGGCAATGAATTATCAGGAAAGTAAGATGATGAAGTTGTTTGCATATTATCCTAAACTGCTTCTTCTTCATGTAATATACAAGCTCAACAACTTGCTTACGCCACTTTATGTTTTAATGTGTGTTGATGGAAATGGTAAAAGAGAAACTATAGCACTCTAGGTATTGATAATGAGGAGTGAGTAACCATACAACAGTTAACAAACATATTTTAAAAACCTTAGGATACCAGTGGTGTTTAAATTATTGTGACAGACAAAGATATCATTGAGAGAGATGTAATTAGTGACAAAATTTTAAACGCTTCTCTTCAATTATGTTTTTTTAACACCTTGCGCACATTTCGCAGGGAAAAAACTGTTGAAAAAGTGGTTATAAAAAGCAGAGCAGAGACTTCTTGTCTTAAAAACTAAAGTAAAGTCTGTTTTAACGCTTTTAAATTAGAGCCTGTCTCAGACTATTTTAATTTCAATAGGCATGACATAAGAATGCAGTGGTTAAAGGTTTAAAAAAGAAAAAGTTGAACCTAATGAACAGCACAACAAGCCATGTTGAAAATGTAAACCAGAAGTTAAAAATTGTCATATCCAAACACTCTGGGATAACTACATTTTTATTTAAATTTGATTTTTATAGGAGTATTAGAAAATGAGCGCAGACAGAGAGCCATATGTTTTTTTCATAAATAATCTACTAGTTTGTTGACCAGTTCATAGGATGAGTATGCCGCTTTAGTAACACCTTTTGCCATGATTCACATAAATGTATATTTATATAATATGTATAAATGTATATGTATTATTAGATACAATGGAGTCTGATTTATTTCAGCAGGAAACTACCAGTATTTAATGAAATTGTGGTTTTGCTACTTCAATGGCTCT
>NC_061156.1:49612252-49617252 GCF_022113875.1 Hydra vulgaris | reverse complement strand
ACACCTTATTTAACAATCATATACACATTAGATAAAATAAATTTCATACCATTATAAAAACACATTTAAATAAACAAATATATAACATATATCACCAAATTCAAGTATTTATCAAAAACTTTTTTACCTTCGAGCATAATATAAACATATATGCAAACTTTTACCAACTATAAAACAATATTTATTAGCTTCAATTATTTTGTATATAACAAAGAATGCAGATACAATGCACAACATTGTAATAAAAATGAAGTTATATTAGTCAGTATATATTATTCTAAAGTAATGTAAAAGAAGAAACCCTTTAAGAACAAAATTAACAATTTCTAATAAATACATATTTAGATACCTTAAAATGAAGCATAGAACAACACTCTTTTGACAAATTGCAGAAGAAATTTTCTTAATTTTTATATTTATTCCATAGAGAAAATATATATATATATATATATATATATATATATATATATATATATATATATATATATATATATATATATATATATATATATATATATATATATATATATATATATATAGATATAGATATAGAGAAATATAAAATAGACTGAAATAAATTGAAAATCTAAATTTTTGTATAAGAAAATAACTAGTAATAATTATAATTGCTTTTTTATTATAATTTTTGTATAAGATAATAACTTACAAAAAAAAAGCAATTATCTCCTCTTAACTGCTCTATAAAATAAAATAAATACTGCTTAAAATATTTTAAAAAGAATAACAACCAAAGTGAAACAGTTTTCTTAAAAAAGAAACATTGTACTAAAAAAACTTTTTTACCAGTCAATTTAGTTCTAACTTATTTTAAAAAATGAAAAATTTTTCTTAAAAAGAAACATTGTATTAAAAAAACTATTTTACCAGTCAATTTAGTTCTAACTTATTCTAAAAAATGAAAAATAAATACATATTTAAATACCTTAAAATGAAGCATAACACAACACCCTTTTTGCAAATTCCAGAAGAAATTTTTTTTGTTTTTCTATCCTCAACTACTTTTGCTAAGAGAAAATACATATAGATATACATATATATATATATACATAACAAACTAACAATAATTAAATTTTTATTTAAAAAAATAAACAACATCAATTCTTCTTGAAAATAAGTGTATCAGCATCAATTTGCTTGCTGATTTTACTCGAAAGACCGGGTGGAATATATAACTGCGCTTAGAAAAGTCTAGAAACAACTTAAAAACTAAGAAACAGTGTATTTTACATAATGCAGAACCGTAATTATCAAAACGAACAATAGGCGTAACAATGCGTAACTATGCGCACTAATATTCATTACCGAATTTTCTTTTTTGTTTTTTTTTAATTTGTTTATTTATTTATTTTGCCGTTGATAAATATTACAAAAAAGAAATTTCAATAAAAGAAAATCCTGGCCGGAACATGAAGAAGACAAGTTGTCTAATCACCGAGCCCCGTCACACAAAAATTTACATGCACAATTAATGATAAAAGACAAAAAGACAGTATAAATACAAAAACAAAAACAAATCAAAAACTTCAGCAATAAAATAATTTGTTGCTAACAATCTTCCAGCAGAATAATTTTAAATAAAATAAAAAAGTAAAAACGACAGAAAATCATGAAAGTTATAAAAACACACACAAAAAAAATGCGTTGTTTAATTAAGATAATATAACAAATAAAAAAACTTTTTACAAAACCACGTTTTTGTAATGAACTAAATATAGAAATTTTTGAAAATGAAAACTTTTGATTATGAACTCTTAATAATTACGATAATATTTGTAAAATTGTAAACGAAAAAAGTGGTGCGCATTTTACGAAAAAAAAGAACCGAAGAAGGAAGCAATAGTTAAAGTAATTAAGGACGACGATGATCATTTAAAGTGACAAGATGCGCACCACGTTTTTCGTTTAAAATTTTACAAATATTATCGTAATTATTAAGAGTTCATAATCAAAAGTTTTCATTTTCAAAAATTTTTATAGCCACAAGAGAAAACTATTTTCTACTTTTTAGTTCATTTCAAAAACGTGGTTTCATAAAAAGTTTTTTTGTTTGTTATATTATTTTTTTCTTTTTAGTTTTTGATGGTTGGAATTTTTTATTCAAAGCGACGCGTCAAATTGTGGCGACGCCTTCAAAAGTTTTGCCATAATAAATTTTATTTTGCTAAAATTGTTTAAAAAACTTGGCAAATCATGGTAAAAGTAGTATAAAATTGCATTGTCATCGGGTTCTGAGCTATAGTAAAGTTTCAGAGCTCTAGCTAATCGAAAAGTGGGTTAAAATTGAGTTGCAAATTTCCACCCGGACAAACAAACAAACAAGAAAGCGAGCTAATAAAAACGTGGTCAAAAAAAGCAATATATGTAAACATAAGTATTTGGGCTGATTATTTAATATCATCAAAAATAGTTATCTTTTATACTAATGATTTGAAATTATTTTAATTAAAGCCAAAGAAAGTGTTAAGATTTAATTTATTTTTAAGTGATTTAGTTTAAACCTTTAAATTGTTTTCAAAAAAGGTATCTGAAATCTAATATATCGATGTCCATGTTCAGTAAATGCCGTTTTGAATCATCCTTTAAACTTTGCAAAGTGCAGTTTAAAAGGAAGTTTTTTTTTTTACTAAAGATTGGAAGAAACTTTTTCCAAACTAAAGGTCCCCGATATTGAATTTGGTACGAGCTTAATTTAAAAAGGTTTATGGGAACCACAAAGTTGTTCACTCAAAATTTAATTAAATATGTATGTGAGATTTCATTAAAGTAGGATTGAAATGTAACTAGAGAAAACCCAAGTTTTGGTTTAAAAATAAATAACATTACTTGATGAATATTAAGTTTGTAAATATTTAAAACTCCAAGCTGACGTAAGAGAGATTCGCTTTGTGTTTTTCTATTTGCCACAAATACTATCTTGCAAGCATGTTTTTGTTTACTATAAACTTTTTTGAGTTTAGTGGAATTAGTGCTACCCCAGGATATGTTACAGTATAAAAGATAGCTGTGTATAAACGAAAAATATAAATTTTTTAAAGACTCGTTATTAAGAAAAGGTTTTGTTCGGTATAACATAACAATATTTTTTGAGATCTTAACTTCAATATATTTAATATGAAATTTCCGTGACAATTTTTCATTTAAAAGCACTCCCAGAAAGTTTGTAGTCAATTTCCTTTTTATTATTTTATTATTGATTAAAAGATTGGGTAGTTTTAGTTTTATTAATAACTTAGATAGTTAGTTCTGGTAGTATAAGTGGAAGATTCTCGAATTAAGATGGTTTAGCAAACAAAATATATTTTCTTTTTTCAATATTCAATAGAAGTTTATTTGCTATGAACCACTCATTCAGATATGTTAGTTCTGTGTTTACATAACAAAAAGTATTTTTTAAATTTGAATCAGAAAAGAAAACATTAGTGTGGTCAGCATAAATAATATAATTAAGTATTTTTGATGACAAATAAATATCACTAATAGAAATTAAAAACAGCAAAGGTCCAAGTATTGATCCTTGTAGAGCTCCATAACTTATTGACTCAAATGGGGAGCATGTTAAATCAAATGGTACTACTTGTTTACGATTTTCTAAATTACATTGCAGCCACTTTAAGTTAGAAAAAGCAACTCTGTAGTTACATAGTTTGTTGATAAGAATCCTGTGGTTGATAGTAACAAAGGCTTTAGATAGATCTAGAAATATTCCGAGATTGTAACTATTGTTTTCAAATATATTTAGAATTTGGTTTGCAAGATCAATTACTGCATGCTCCGTGGAATTGTTTTTGCGAAGCCAAACTGTTTATGATAAAGAATAATTTTAGTTTCAAGATCATTGTAAAGCCTGTTATGCATAATACACTCTAGTTTTTTAGAAAAATAGTATGGATTTTGGTCTTTAGTTAGATTTTATCAAATCATTGCGATTTTGTATATTGGAATTATTTTTGCTAGCTTTAGTTGGTCAGGAAAAATGCCGTTTCTTAGGAAAAGATTAAAAATTGAAAAAAAAGGTTTATCAATAATATCAGAGACCGCTTTTACAACATATGGGTTAATATCATCTAGACCCGCACTCTTGTTTTCAATATACTAATTGCTAGCCGAAGTTCATCAAGCAGAAGCTCCGACTCATCCATTATGAAATCTAATTTTTTCAAAAAGGATTTAAATGATTTACTCCCCTCAGGAATTGCACCGGCTAGTTTTTTTCCTATATTTATAAAAAATCAATAAATGTTTCTGCAATTTCTTTATTTACAAACGCATCTTCTATATTACCATCTCTTTGCAATCTTTTTGGGAAGTTATCAATTTTCACATTTTCCAAGCCTGTTATTTCTTTAATTTCATTCAATGATTTTCTTGCATTTCCAAATATTTTTAGCAATAAGAAATAGTAATTTTTTTTGGATTGCTTTTTTAACTTTTCGAAAGAATTTATATGTTTTTTGTATTTTATTTAATTTTTGTAGTTTTTTTTTTTTTAAATTTTGGGTGAAGTTTTTTTTCTTTTTTGATGACTTAATGAGTCTTTTCGTTATCCAAGGGACTAAGCAAATTTTTAGAATTAATAATTTTTTTAACTTTTGGAAAGGGCTTTTTCGTATTGCTTAGTAAAAACGCGAATAAAAAATCATAACCATTATTTACATCATTGCAATCAGTTAATAGTTCCCAGTTAATTTCTTGTAAGAGGTCGCGAAAAGTGACGATTGATTAATTATTTATTTTTCTTACATAAATAGTTTTTGTTTCTTTTTTTTTCTCAGGGGTTGCTGAATTTGTGATCAGAAAAACTGGAAAATGATCAGTGATATCTGTTTTAATAATACCACATTGTATTTTAGCTCTTGTGTAATTATTAGTAATAATATTATCGATAATGGATGCAGTTGTTTTAGCCACGCGTGTAAGCTTGTTAATTATGAGAAAAACGGTGTATTGCAAAAATGTATATATAAAACGCGCAATGTGGA